>BDUI01000088.1:374361-408419 GCA_002335545.1 Apodemus speciosus | reverse complement strand
CGGACTTTGTCAAAGGCCTTTTCTGCATCTAATGAGAGGAACATGTGGTTTAAACTGCTTGTCTGGTCTTGGTTTAACTTTGGCAGGTGATAGGTGATGTAGAAATGTATCTATTTCTTTTAGATTTTCCAGTTTGGGGGATTACAGGTTTTTAAAGTATGTCCTTATTTATTATGCACTCTTAATTTCCTCTGCATGTGTTGTTATATCCCCATGTTACCTCTAACTCTAATTTTATTAATTTGGAACCTGTCTCTCCATCTCTTGGTTAATTCAGTTAAAGTTTTATCCAGGTGTTACCATTGGGCATTCTAGGTAGGATGTGTTTCTAGATCCTGGCGACTGCTGTTAAGGGACAGAGACATACTAGATGTGGGTATGGAGAGGTTCCTTGGAAAGAAGGAAAGCCAGGTCCACCACAAAGTTTGATGGAGCCTCTAGGGAATAGAGGCATAGATGGAGGACAAGCCTCTACTAAAGGTTTACCATGGTGCCAGGGATGAGACAGAGGACAGGAGGGAAGATGCAGATCACCTACCTGAATCCCAGGCAGGTGTAGCCCGGGGGTTCTCAGGTAGAGTGCCTCCACGTATTGGTGGCTGACACAGAGGAATGGGAATGGGCCCCAGTGGGAGGCAGAGAGAGTCCTCAGGAAGGAGGAAAGCTGGGTCTGTTTTGAGGTTTGGTAGAGTCCCCGGGCGATTCTTTTCCCACTAAATTCTAATAGAAAGAGAGATTGCTTACTGCTTCATGTAAACAGCTCTGATCACCCATATTAATTATTTAAGAATTACCTCTAATTAGCACATTGTTTAAGAATAAATGCTAGCTATAAAATAGTTTTGGAGGTGTATTAAATATCATTTTAGCTTGTTGATTTCATTGATAAATGTAACTAGTCATTTCTCATATTTTAGGCAAATGTCAGCTCCCCTGAGAGATACATATTTATATATGTATATGTATATGTATATGTATATGTATATGTATATGTATATGTATATGTATATGTATATGTATATGTATATGTATATATCCTCAAAACTACAGCAGTTCACTGTCAGATTGTTTGAACACCCTATTCCAGACCCCACAAGGTGCCTACAGGCCTCTAGCTCTTGTTTGAAACCTATAGTCACCTTGGATTCCAGAATCTCACGGACAGGCCACCCTTTAGATGAAGGCAGTTATCCATGAAGAAGGCAGTACCCTAGAATAGAAGTTGGTTCTCCTGAGAACCAACTGGTAGAGCTGCTTGTATTACGGATGTTAATCATGTTCCCCCAAAGACTGCTTCCAGTAGGGTGTCTGCACATAGCTTCTGGGAACCGGCTCCCAGGTGGTGCTTATTGGTAAATAAAGATGCCAACAGCTAATAGCTGGGGAGGACAGACGAGGTAGGTTTCTAGGGTTTCCCGAGCTTGTGACCAGGAGGAGGAAGGAGAGATCCGCCATGCCTAGAGAGTGTGGAAGAGAGGAGAGATGCAGGACAGAGAGGTATAACTGTCACGTGAGGGAGGCAGGAGAGCGTGGCTCAGAGGGCTGCCCAACTGGGTCTAGAGCAGCCAAGGAAGAACATGGAATTAGTAAGTAATAACTCTGGATTAGTTAATATCGCATTTAACGAACTGGCCCACTTGTCCCCTGAGAACCAAGCTTTCCTTCCAGGCAAAAGTTCTTTACATCACTCATCACAACAAGCACTGAGACAATGACCAAGCAAACATGCCTTGACCAACACTACCCCATTACTTCCTGTTTAAACCTAAAGCTCAGTCAGCTACCAAAGATGGTCTGGGGGATGGCCTCATCTTTTATTTATCCAGTGTGGGCTCCTCAAATAAAATCCCCCCCCCTTTGCTTTTTACCATTACCTATCTCTCTAATTAGCGTATTGGAATAGATGGCCAAACTAAAGCCTGAGGTTATGTCCTAAAACGTTGGTCACAGTCATGGTTGGAAACGGTAGATTCTGTGGAAGTCTAAGAACAAATGAGTTGTCTGGCTCTGAAAAGCTCCAGGCCTTGGCACATGTCATTTCACAAACACTATTCCCCAACTGCACTAATTGAAGGGATAATTATTGAGTGTCAGGAATTACGCTCACGACTAACGAAACTGAAGATACAACATAAGATGTAGCAACTATATTAGAAAGACAGATACTGAATCACTGGAGCAAAGCACTGAGATCAAGTATGAAGAAAAAAATCAGGCCTTGAAGTAACAGGTGCTCTTCTACACTTTCAGACAAACTTTCCACTCTTGATATTTAACCTTGACAGTAGATGGCAACCATTTACATGTGATCCTCATTTCTACCCAGTCATTTTGGAAGTGATAAGGTTTTTTTAATTTTATTCTAACATTGTTCTGCAAGATCATCCATTTTAAATTTAGTTCTTGTCAACGGCTAAAACAAAGGATCGTTATTTACATCACAAAAGGAGACTTATGTAGCAAAGGATTCATTGCAGAGGAGATTCTTTCAAAGGGCTGGCTCTTTGATTATAATTAAAATGCTTCAGTTTAGAACAAATCTATCTACCTGAAGCTTTTCAGTTCTTAACACAGGAGTCTAAGCATACTATGCATATTTCATTATAATACCTGAACTTTCTAGGGTGAAAAATAAAAGACACTCAGCTATGACTCAATAAATCAGGGAAAGAGAAAAGAAGGCCCAGCCTAAGAGAAGCCTGGAGAAGAATAGACAGGAAGGATGGAAGTTAAAACTCATAGCAACTCTGGAAAATATTCACTCCCCAAAATCCAGGAGGACAGTCAAACAGAGCAAATCTATGTCTTGCTTCTATACACTTACATCTTCGTCCCCCAAAGACTTCTGAGGTCAAAGGCTCTTTCTAGTCACCAATTCTTACCTAGCCATAAGCTTCAACTAAACATGGTGCTAGCCAGCCCTGCCCCATTTTGTAAAAATCCTCCATTTTAACTGCACTGTGCTAATTCTAGGAACGACAGTATTGGGTTTTAGAACTAACATAGCATTTTTTTTTCTAGATTCTTGACTTCCCCATCCTCATTGCTATCTTATTCAGAGTCTGGCTATAAGTATATTCTATCGGCTTTCCAACAATGTGCTACAGAACCTTCCTCCTTTCTCTAGAAGGGACTCTAGTCTCTTCGGAGAACCCTTCCCAGACTGCTGTCTATCTGCCTATGTGTACAATCTATGATGTTCATAATTCTTTTAATTAATGTCTTACCCAAAAAGCAATTCACTTTAGTTTCCTATTTGAACTCCAAACCTGAAACCATTCAGATGGAAATAAATAATTGATGAACCAAAGAATTAACAATTCGAATAGGGAGATAGTTCATTTGGCAAAATGGTTACCTGACAAGCCTAAGGACCTGAATTTGATACCCAGAACACACACAGACACACACAGACACACACACACACACACACACACACACACACACACATATCCAGGTTTGGCGGTGAAAATAGGCAGATCCCTGAGTCTTGCTGGCCAACCAGCCATGACTACTTAGCAAACTTTACACCAGGCTCTCTTGTTTCAGCAAAACAAGGTGGATGACTCCTGAGGAAAGACAAACCAATATTGACTTCTGGAGTCACACGCTCATATACACATACTCTCATATATCTTGATAGGTATGATGCAGGAACACACACAAGAATCAATGTGTAGCACCAATCAGTGTATTTGATTCATTTTCAGCTGGTGGATTTCCTAGGAACAATTCTGCCCCTTTGACAGTTGTCCTTGGCTGAGGTGCTTCAGCGTCAGCTCCCTTAGCCCAGCACTCCACCTTCTAAAGAAAAGCCACACCCAAACGATAAAGATATTAACTTCTACAGCTTCCCTTTTGTTTTTAGAACCCAGATATCTGATTCGTTGAGATTATATCAGAATGTGTCACGCTTCCTCACTTCAGGTCTGTGCATCACCTAACACATATCATATAAGTGGCTTTGAGTTTCACCTCCTGGAAAGTCATTGCCTAAAGAATGATAGAAATTAGCCTTGCAAGATCAGAAGGCAACTGTGATGTTCCAGCTGGAGGGAGTGACAAACACGACCCGTATTGATCATCTACCTGTCCCTGTCCGTCAACACTGACGCCCCCACCACATCTCCTCCCACTAAACTTCCCTTTCTACACCCAGTGGTCTTCTTTTGTTTTTATTTAAGGTGGGGTGAAAAATGCAGCTCCTTACATCTTGTCATGTTCTGTTCTTGTCATGTTCTATGAATAACTGATTTTTCTTCCCAACATCTTATCATCCAACTATTGACTTTTAAGCAGCAAGCAAACAGACTTAGGTCTGGCAACCTCGATCCGTCATTCTGGTACCCTTAAGAAGATAGTTAGGCCAAGGGATACTACAGAAATCAAGATCTGTCTTCGCTTATCTTCTAATATAAACAAAGCAAAAGCACAAACTCACTACAATTGAAGATTTGATTATTTGCTATCTCTATTGACAAAGCAATAACATAGGTACTTAAATTCAATGGTTAACTAATACTGATCTAAATGTTTATAATTACTAAGAAACCATATATCAATATATATGATATCTATATCTCTATATAGATATCTTATATAGGTACCATATATCTATATAGAGATATAGGTATAGATATATAGATGCAGATATAGATTACTAGCTAGTTTTAAGTCAACTTGATATGAGCTTGAGTAATTTCGGAAGAGAGAACTTTGAGAAAATCTTCCTACCAGACCGGTTGTTGGGTAAGCATGTTCTTGATGTTTAATTTGGGAGGATCCAGCTCACTGTAGGTGGTACCATCCCTGGGCTGGTGGTCCTGGGTTCTATAACAAAGCAGGGGAGCAAGCCAGGCGGGAGCAAGCCAGTGAGCAGCACCCCTCCATGGCTCCAGCCTCCAGCCTGCCCTGTTTGAGTCCCTGCCCTGACTTCCTTCAGTGATGATCTGTGATGAGGAACTGCTAGTAGAGATAAACTTCTTCATCCCCAAGTTGCTTTTTGGTCATGATGTTTTTATCACAGAAATAGAAACCATAACTAAGACACTTTATAACTGACGTCCAAATACCCCATAACTAAGACACATTATAACAGCTCTTCCAAATATCTTGACCAGAGGACAGGATTTTGATTATATCCTCTCTCTCTGTTTCAGTCTCCCTACCCATCCAGATTAGAAACAAAAGCTTCTTTTTTTTCCAAAAGGAGGGTCACACCTGCTGATCTGCACTTTCTCCCTGAAGAGAGACAGTGTACTGGAAACATAGCCCATAAGTCCCTCCCAAGGGTTTCATGCACGCTTCTCAGAGATGCAAAGTTATTGCAAACAGGAGATTCCAGCTCAGTAACCTGTCCAAACTAGGCAGAAGCCGCGGTGATGCAGAGAGAGAACCCTTGGAGATAAAAAGAGATTTCTATCCCCACCACCAAAGGCATTGTCTCCCTCCATACGCCTAGAAGCAGATTCCAAAAGGTTCTGTGGCTTCTAAATTCTCTGCTTATATAGCCAGATGCCCATTATCTTTTAAAATAGATGACAAGAAGCGGATAATTAAAATTCACAGACAATGCAAACCCCACATGTTGGCCAGTAGATAACTATTGTCTCACTGCCCGCAAATTCTGAACCGGAGCATCCCAGAAACCAAATTACAGAGCTGCATAACTTCAGTGTCGACTTATTTTTATCCTTGCGACGAGCCTGCCAGCCTCCCAGGTTCTGCTGCCATTCATTCAGCCCTAACATTGCTTTTCCAGCACAGGCACTTATTAGGCAAAGAGGCGAAATTCTCCCGTCAAGAGAAAAGGCCGGGAGAAAGGCCCCATAAAACCACCCCCCAGAAAAGGGAACATGGTCTTTCAGGTTACCATAGCACTGAGATCCCGGGTTGATTTAGGTCCCTCACAGGACTCTCTGTGCATGCCTCGGTGACAATAGCACAAATTTGTTAACTAGCTAAGAAGACTAGAATCCGCTTGCGGTTGGCGGCACCTAAAAGAGCTTCCCATGATTCCCACTTAACACACTCCTAGTCACCAACAAATCACAGCGACGGCGAAGTAAAAAGGAGACATTAAAGCCACGTTGAGCAATCTGCCCGTGAGGGTGTGTGTTCGTGAGGTACATGTTCATGTGTGTACAAGTGTATGTGTGTCTCTCTCTATCACTACCACCTAATGCTTTGAGAAAGGGCATCTCGCCTCTTTTGCTAGAGCTCAGCTTGGAGAGTTAGCTGCTCACCCCTCAGGCTGTGATAGAGGGGGAAGGTCGGGCCAAGGGTCAAGTTCCTTTTCTAACAGTAAAAAGGAAGAACACAACTGCCTCATGAAACTGAGAAAATTGCTGGAGATTGCTGCCCAGGGACTTCAAGCTAAAGCAGGAATTATCTGGCACTGCTAGACTCCAAAAGCATTATCTTGGCACTGTTGGGGTCCCTGACCAAATGCGCCCGTGAACCTTTAAGGACAAGGTCCAACTTGAAATTCTGAAACAAGGACAATTATGTGGGTGCCGTCTTTCCCATGATAAAAGTACAGCAGCAAACGTTCTTTCTGGTATCATGGGGGTGGGGGAGGGGCATTTTAAAAGGCTTTTTTTTTTCTTTTAAAACCTCCCTTTTCAAAGACTTAAAGTTATGGAAGAGATGGCCGGTCAGATGACTCAGAGGTAATGAGCTTAGTTTGCCAGCGTGAGGATCTGAGTTCAGATCCCCAGAACCTATACAAAAGCCAGGCACCACAGCACACGTGGATAATCCTAATGTTAGTCAGGGAAAGACAGGGGTAGCCCTGGGACTTGTTGGACTGCCAGTCTAGACAAAAGGAGAAGCCACAGGTTCAGTGAGAAGTCTTTTTAAAAAAAATATATGAGAAGCCAACAGAGGAAGGCACTCAACAGCCGTACTGGGCAAAAAACACATGCACACATATCTGCATGCACAAATGTATACACACACACACACACACAATATAATGTAAGTAAACTTCCTTCCCGTAAAGAATCATTCAGACACAAACCAAGCACTAAGATGAAGTCTCTGCCTTTGGAGACCGACGGTGGGTTCAAATCCTGGCTATATCACTCTCCGTGTAAATTGACAGTAATGGATACCGTTCTAACTGCGGTGTGGTAAGGATTTAAAAAGAAAAAAAAAACTCACGGAAATGAAAAACAGGAAGATGTATATGCTAAGTGGTGTGGTGCACGTGGTCCAGGGCTCTGTAAACATCAGATATGGCTTTTCAGTCTCGTCCCCAAAGAGCATACACGGGAAAGCCGTGGCAGTGGAGTTAAAATAGGTCAAGGATAGAAGAACTGAGAGGTTTCTCCCGTTTACACCTGCTCCTTGGACTACTGACCATCTTCCTTTTTTTTTCAAAAAGGAAAAGTACACAGAACGCAATACACCTTTCTCAAAAATTGCCTGTTTATCTTTCCATTTCTCTTCGTAAGGGCTAAGGTTACTTCTCAAACGGAGTCTATACTGGGCTGATCTTACTTTTTGGCGCCACCAAGTGGCCGCGCTTAGCGGCGCAGTGACACTTCCCCAGGTTTTGTTTTCAACAGAAAGGATTAAGGAAGCCTTTTTAAAACTCCTTTTCATACCCCTCAAATTATGGAGAAGCAGCGAACATTACCAGTGACTCTGTAGAAAACCTGTATCGAAGAAAGCTCCCCGAGAGAAAAGTCAAGAATGCAAGGGGGCGGTGCTGGCCCAGAGCTGCCCTTGCTGGAGCGCGTGGGAAGCCCCTCACTTATCTCTAAGTTTTAAGAATGTCCGTCAGTCTGGTGATATGCTGTCATATCTGTAGATCAGTGTTGCACTTAACCCACGTCGGAGAAGCTTCTCGGAGTAGATGGGAAGTAGCACAGAGATCCGTAACAGGACAAGGTGCGGAGAGGCATCCCGATCGAACCTCACTGCTCAGGCTCAGGGAGCGATGGCGGAGAGGAAGAGGAAAGCCAGAGGTGATGGGGAACGCAGAGGACACAATGGCTTCCGACCACCACAGGGCTGATGCACATATGGACGCACGGAGACTGTGGCGGTGTGCACCCGGTGTGCACAGGTCCGTGTCAGTATGGGTCCCAGGGCTACAGGGCGGAAGTAGATACAGGAGTCCCACACCTAAACAGGAAGCTATCTCCAATTGATAACTCATGGCAAAGGGAAAATCCGGTGTTTTCCCGATGGAATCTCACTTGGTTTATGAACCACACTCCAGAACAGGCCCCGGAAATGGTTGGCCAACATAAAACAAACTCAATGCTATGTTTGTGAACTTTTTTTTTTTTCTGTTGCTTCGCTTTGCCTGTTTTTTCCTGTCTTATGGGTCTTGATTTTTGTTTCTGGGTAGCTTGTTTGTTGTTTGCGTGTGGGTGTGTGTTTGTTTGTTTTTGTTTCTTGTGGGGTTTGGGGACAGAGAGAGAACATACTTGAAGTTGGATGGATGGTGGAGAGCGCCTGGGCGCGGCTAGGGGAGGGGAAACATGAAAAAGTACACTGTGTGGAAAAACAAAACTTTTAGTTAAAAAATCAGTAACTTAACAAAAATAGAAAGAAATATCAGTGACGCGTCTGGACAGGAAGGGATCAGGGTCCTTCAGAGACTGGTGGTGGGTTCAAATCCAGAGCAAGATTTCTGTAAGGAACTCTATGCCTTTAGACCCACACAGTGTGAAAAGCTAAGAAAAGAAACCTTCACCCCGAGTTATGAGCACTGACCGGCTGGCTGTGGCAATCTGCTCAGCATATTACTGAAGCCTCCGAAAAATCGTTTATAAAACAAAAAACAATCTTATGGCTTGTTTTGTGCCAATCTCTCTAAGGTTTGATGGTCAATACGGTACATATTGGAGAGGCTACCTTTTCCCTGATCATTTCTCTTCATCATCTTTACATCTTTATCCTGTCAACATCAAAGGGTGATCGTTCTAGCTGCTGCTGTACATGATTTTCTTCTTTATAAAATTTAGGGTGGAAACTCTGACATCCTGTGTTTTAAAATTTTCCTCCTTTTTTTTTCTTGCAAGAATCAGGACCCAGGTAGAAGTTCAAATTAAACACAGTGCCTAAAAATTATTTTTTAAAGATGTATCAGTATACCAAAACAATGAAAGTAGGATTTTATTTTAATCTAATCTCATTCCATCTTACATTGCTATTCAAATTGTTATAGTTTCTTTGCTCAAAGGTATATAACGGCTGATCGCTCAGGTTCATAATGGCAGCTGCTCAGCAGACTTCAGAGAATCAGGACTGCTTTAGCAACTTAGTGAGACACTGTTCCAGAAACGAAAGTGACCAGAGGTCTGGACATACAGCTCAGTGGTAAAGCTCTTCCCAAGTCTGTGGATCCAGGCCCGAAGTCTGATCCATGGTATTGCCCTCCCCCACTGCCCCCCCCCAAAAAGATAAATAATGATCCTTTTCAACACCATATAAGGAAAGAATCGAATTAATGCTTGTTAACTTCCAAACGTGTCCCCATTTTAATGCTCATTGTAACCATTGCAGTGTATCAGTTTAACAGCTGTAACAGCCACCACTAACTTGAAGCAGCTCTGTCTTTCAATAATAAATGCTCTAGTCGACTGATACACTTTAAACATACGGCAGACGTGGACATTTTCACGTAAAGTTACATTTGGGACGCTTCCTACGTTCCAGTGTAAATGATCAGACGCTGACCATCAATCCAGGTGAGACCCCTCCTTTAGACTCCCTGTGTTGGCACGTCATCAAAGGCAATAAAAACCACGTGATAAGCAAGGCGTTGGGACTCACACCGGTGGCGCTAGCACGTGGAAGGCTGAAATAGAATTGCTACAGTTTAAGGCCATCCTGTCACAAGGGGAAAAAAGCAACTATCTGTTGCGACTTGTGGACTAGAAGTTTGAGGATGCCACGGGTGACATAGGAGCCAGCATTCTGCTATTTCACTTCCTACTACTACTATCTACATACAGGATACRTATATAAACCTATCTCCCAGGTTCTCCAGGCACCCAAGTAGCGTTTCCTAAACACCCCCAGAATGTTTCAAGCGTGAGTTAAAGTTCTGACAATTTCTCCAAGTAGATCCTATGACCCTAGCATGGACGATGAGGACCATCACACCATCCTGATTAGGTTAACTGGGGTTTTACTGAGCACGAACCCCAGGCCTGTGCCAGATCCTTTAGCTCCACAATCTCGCTCGGTCTTCTGGACTTGCCAACCCTACTCACACATGACTGACTCATGCATGTGTGTTGAGTCTACGACTTTATGTAACTTGCCCAAGGTCAGACAGATGCAGAACGTTAGAGCTAAGAGTTGTATCAATCTACAGGACCCCATTACCTGGGCGCACTGACCTCTAGCACACCCCTACCATATAAATATGGGTACAGCAGAGCTGAGTTTCGAGCTTGGATTTTGTCCAAGTTTAGAGGTCAAGTTTGATACACACACACACACACACACACACACACACTTGATTTGTGGGTTCAGAGCAACTACAACAAGCAGGGGCTTATTCCGCCAATGGGGGCGTGTCCCTTCTTTTATCTCCGGGCTCAATTTCTCCCCATTCAGTACAAGAGATCCTGTGCTCTTATGTGCTGGGGAAGGTAGGACCTAACTCTTACAGTCGGCGCAGAAAATCCGATGTAGCTTGGTTTAAGCACATGGGTTTAGTTGAGCCTATCAGAAGCACTCACCTGAGCCTTTCTCCTGGTCGGATGACGCACCAGCAACTCCTTGCGTGGAGCGTGGTGCGATACAGAATCACAGATTCGCTCTGTGGTGGGTACTAGTAGCTCCCGGGGTCCTCCGGAGCAGCGGTCTATGGGAAGGATGCATATCATCCTGGCACTGCGGAGGCAGAGAAAGCTCCCTACAGCTCTCCTCCAGACAGTCTATCCAAATCTCTGCACTCCAGGTTCAGTGAGAGATGCCACCTCAAAATGTAACACGAAGAGCAACAGAAGAAGGCAGCCAACGCTGGCTTCCCGAGGCTTACACAACCACAGGCACATCGGGTGACCGGGAGAATGGTAATAGTCTTCTTTCCCAAGATCATAAAATTCAAACCATCTACTCCAAACCAAAGTTTCCCAACAAAGGCAGACACTGAGAAGATTTCTCCACAAAGATTTCTCCGGGGAAAATATCAGCACAAAAGACAGGCCTGATAACCCGGGCTCCTGCGCTAAGCCCTCTTGGTAGTGACATGCGCAGTATGAAACAGCCCCTGAATTGGAAGTGGCCTGTATTTGCGATTGGAATGAGTGTTGAATAAGATCCAGCTTGCCTGCGGAGGATCATCTACTTTGCATTAATTGATGTGGGAAGACCCATCACAACTGTGGGCAGGACCTTTCACTTGCCTTGGATTCTAGAACGTGTAAATGGAGAAAGGGGGGAGGGGTGAAGCACGGGCGGGTTGCGGTTGCTGTTTCCAGTGTAGATGAGATGCAAACAGCCACTTCAAGCCCCTGCTGCCCTGACTCCCGCCGCCCTCTTGGACTACTATTTTGAACTGTGCGCTAAAATAAACCCATTCCCTCTTAAGTTGCTTTTGTCGAGTTATTTATCACAGCAACGGGAGAAGAAACTGAGATGGTTGGGGCGCCTGATACCTGATTTAAGTTTTAACTGAAAAGTTTGTACCCAAAGGAACTAATGTCTCCGTGCTGTACCTCAAAGAACTCTATCTGAAATTGGCCATACAGTAGAGCAGGGGGAGTTAATTTTAGAAAGAGCCATTTTCCATCTACAAGATCTCAACTGGAACAATCACTACTGAACTTCAGCGAAGGGCCAACAAGGTGTCTCAGCAGCTGAAGGTGCTGGCGGGCTTTGCTCTCCAGAACCAATGTAAAGGGTGGAAAGAAAGAACCAACGCCCACAGAGTTGTCACACACCAGTAATAATCATGATAATGATAATAATTTAAGTAGCAAGAAATTCCAGATTAAATTATTTCGTGAACTCTTGGAGTGTTTTACTGCCAGCGAAGTGTCTTTGTCCCATTTGCCGAAACAAGCAGTAAATTGTGGAGAATTAATAAACCTGATGAACCATTCGTGCCTAGCAACAAGCTGTGCTCTGGAAGGGGGAGGGGGCGTCCAAGACTTTTATCATTGCTACATCCTCTGGTTAATCACTTAAAGGAAAAATATCACCCCGCCCCACCCCCCAAAATACTCTAAGTACCATCCAGAGCTCTGAAATCTTTCAGGAGTGATGGGGCCAGTGGGTAAAACAAATGCTTCTCTTCCCGATGGAATTTCAGTTTGCTTCGGGGCCATTTGTGAACCACCCGGCGCCCAAAGACCAATGCAGGAATACAGAAAGCTGTTTCCATGGTGATGAGACTTCCTCCTTCCGGCAACCACTCCTCCCCCCAGCCTCCTCTCCTTTTCTACTGTCATGAGTTTAGATTTGTCGTAAAAAGCAGGGATAATGATACCACAAGTAGTGCAGCTTGCTTTCTTTCTCTCTCTCTCTCTCTCTCTCTCTCTCTCTCTCTCTCCCTGAGTTGGGGGTGTTTTCCAGGTGTATCTGCTATATGTCAAAAAGCAGTGGGGGATCCCTCCTGCCCACATGTGGAGATGTTCAGACCTATTCGGGTCTGTATTCGGTCAGTGTTCTCTAGTGGAACAGAATGATGGAATGATAAAGGGAGATTCACTAGACTGGCTGGCATGATCATGGTCTAGACAAATCACCCAATGCTGCCTTCACCCTAGAGATGCTAAGAACCCAAAAGCTGCCCCATCCACAAGGCCAGAGGTCTTAGCAGTCTCGGTATGGTATGGTGGTAATGGCCTGGAGGACTCCCGGAGGATCTTCAGTCCACACTAGAAGGTAGAAGCTGAGTTCTAATGCCAGTGAAGAATGTCAGAAGTAACGGCTACAATGACAAGACACCAGGAGAGTAGATGCACAAGCCAGCACACCATGAAAGCAGCAGGCAAAAAGCGTGAGATTTTTCTATCTTGGACCTCCTTAGTCTGGCTGCCACAGAAAGATGTCTCTCACATTATGATGGGTATTCCCATTTCAACTAAACTGATCAAGAAAATCCCTCAACCACTTGCCTGTTAGTTCATTCTAGGTCCAATCAAGCTTGACAACCAAGATTAACCACCATGTGATCAAACTCAAACTTTTCAAATTCAGAGCACTCTGTTTTAGCATTTATCTTCAGGACCCAGCCAAATCCAGCCTTCCGTGTGTGTGTGTGTGTGTGTGTGTGTGTGTGTGTGTGTGTGTGTGTGTGTGTNGTGTGTGTGTCTGTGTGTCTGTGTGTGTGTCTGTGTGTGTGTCTGTGTGTGTGTGTGTCTGTGTGTCTGTGTGTGTGTCTGTGTGTCTGTGTGTGTGTGTGTCTGTGTGTGTGTGTGTGTGTGTGTGTGTTAATCAAGTCACGTAACGAGACAGCTGCACTCAACGTATATTGTCTGTGGTGAGCTCGTGGTCCCGTGGCAGAGCTCTCTTTGTGTGACCTGCAGTCATAAACGTTCCCTCTCCTACCTGCCTTCAACAACACCAAGCCAAAGGAAACCTTAGCATGCACGTGTGGACATACCGTATGGCAGTAAATAAAGGAAATTAAATAAATGCCATTAAAAATTCCAGGATCACTGAGGATCAGAATGGTTGGGAAAGATCTCTCATAAAGAAAAGACAGAAAATGAGAGACAGAGACAGAGAGAGAGAGACAGAGAGAGAGACAGAGAGAGAGACAGAGAGAGACAGACAGATAGATAGATAGATAGATAGATAGATAGATAGATAGATAGATAGATAGATAGATAGATAGATAGATAGTGGAGATTATGCCGTGCAATTGAAAGAATTGAAGAGAGAGACTCTCTAGATGATAGACTGTCCAATCCCAAATCCCAAATAGTCAGCCCTGGACACGCATATACACAAGCAAAGCTAAATGGACTCAGCAGGTTGTACACACATGTGCATATACATACATGTGTGTATACCTATGAATACACATCTAACTCACAAGGAAGAGACAGGAATTGGGAGTGACGAAAGGAACTGGAGGGAGGGGGTTGGGAATGATCAAGATGCAGTGAACACGTACGAGATGCTCTAAAACTAAATGTTTTACATCTCATAGCCATCAGAAGACAGTGGAGGAACGCACGTATCTTAACACACAGGGGGACAGACACTGGAAAGAAGTGGAGATCTGCCCTCTGGACAAGGAGGAGGTTCATTAGTGAAAGTGAGAGGTGAGTTTGGCAGGGTCTAGCATGCCGAGCAGAGAATACCTTTATCTGGGAGAGAATGAGCAACACGGAACTGGCCTCCTGACTGCTTTGTTTAGGTAGAGAAAGGAATCCAGCGGCAGAGAGAGGACGCCGACGTCACTGGTTAGTGCCTCTCATACATACCACGGCTACCACACACTGGAGCCTCCTCAACGGTCGACGCGAGCGAACTCACCGACTCTTAATAGCCGCACGAGGGAAGTGCTATCATAGTGTTCCCTATCTAGATGAGAAGTTCGGGGCCGGGTAAAGCTAAGGAACTGTGTGAGGAATTCATAGCAACAGGATGAAGACTATCAAACTAAGTTAGGCCAAGCTCTAATGTTAATGACAGTGTTCGCACAAGAGACCCTACCGGCTCTCTGCCAGCAGGTCTAGGCTTAGAGGAGAGAACTCGGTCCAGCCGAGTCTCTCCAGGGCTGAGCTGGATGGTGAGTTTCACAGTTTGAATCTCCTGCTGTCCAGAGAAAAACCTGTCAAAGCAGGAACTCATTTAATTGTATTAATCTTTTGTTTTTATGGGGCTGAGCGGAGGTGATAGCGGGTAAAGAGCCAACAAAGTTATTCGACATCAGCAGTAGCTAGGCAAAGACAGGCTTAAGCAGGTCATGCTGAGTCACTCCAGTATGGAAGTGACCTAGACAGGTCTCTAAACTCGAGCAAAGGCTTGGGTTCCCTCACTAGGCCTCAACCTCTGGCCAAATAAAGCCCAACAAAAATCCCAAAAAGACAAAGACACATGTAAGGAGAGAGACCTCATGGCGACACAGGAGAAGCTTGGAGTTATGCTGCTTAAGAAGACCAGGAGTCACTAAAATCTGGGAGAAAATAAAGATTTCCTTCAGGAACTTTGCAAGGAACTTTTTTTTTTTTTTTACCTTCTGGCCTCCAAAACTGTAGAAATAAATTTCTGCTGCTTTAAGACACAGGTTCATGGTAAAGGGAAACCAGCACACTGCCTCTCTCTGGAGACAATAGGGTTCTAGGGTAGGAAGCCACCAGGCTCGGGTCCCCAATGCCCATGCAGCAGCTTCCAGATGTTGGGTACAGGTCTAAGCCAGACTGGATACAGATCTTCCTTGGAAAACACCAATAAAGAGATGTTCTTTTCCCATCTACTCTTCAACTTCATGCAATTCTTTGCTCATAAGTTATCTCAGAGACACACTTCAGTTTAATGTTTTTGTTAGCGTGTATTAGTATTGTATAATAATGGGTTTCATTGTGACATGATGTGTTTTGATCATACACACCCAAACACACATGCTCACATACATGTGCACATGCTCATACCTGCACACACACACACACACATGCACACATGCACACACACATACACACACACACACACACACACACACACACACACACTACTGTTCTCTTTTGTCTTCCCTTCCCCCACTGACTCTTTCCAGCTAAGCTGCTAACCTTCCTTCCACTTCAGGTGTTTTTAGTGGGTGCAGGAAGGACCTAATGAGTTTCACTAGGGTTGTTTACAGGGATCTTCTGGGAGGGATGGATCCCTCCTTTTTTCGTCAGGGCACTGACTGACCCATGTTGTAGAAATTTTAAATCCCAAACTGGGGTTTTCT
Organism: Apodemus speciosus; assembly: GCA_002335545.1. Classification (NCBI taxonomy): domain Eukaryota; kingdom Metazoa; phylum Chordata; class Mammalia; order Rodentia; family Muridae; genus Apodemus; species Apodemus speciosus. Next base: position 392,539 of record BDUI01000088.1, on the reverse strand, counting down.
ACCCTGCCTTTGACCATTAGTTCCCAGATAAAAGACACACACAAACTTTATATTTACAATAAACCTTAATGGACACGAAAGTTGGGCAAATATCTACCCTCTTTGCTATTAAAATCTGTGTCCTATTGATAACCCCCAGTTATTACTTACTATGTTTCAGTTGGGCTGGTCTCAACTCCAATTGGCCAGCCCTCAGGGTCACGTTTTTGTGAATCCTAACCTTTTTCTTTCTCCTCACTTTCTTCTCTCCCTCGTGGTTCTCTCTCGACCCCCTAAGCTCAGAAATCCTAAGCCTGCCTATGTCTCTTCTGCCCAGCTATTGGCAACTTTATATACCAACCAGAAATAATTTGGGTCCAAGGTCACATAGCATCACTTGGGTCTACATGAAGACTCTCTCATCTCTGGGGCAACCAGGTCTTTGGGACCCACATTATAATACACAACAAAAGACCAAACCTCAACAGACCAACCAACTGAGGTTCTTATATGGGCAATCACTGTCATAGATACATTCTCAGTCTTTTTGTCAGAATCCTGCTTGCCGTGACTCAGCATCTTTTCTTCACATTTTTTCTTATGGCCTTTATTTTTACCTTCTATAATTTATTTGTGTGTTCGTCTCACTTTGTTCCCTGATCTTTCTACAGTAATGTGACCTCCACAACAGCAAGGACTTGGCAACATAACACACTGCCGTGTTTCTAGACCCTAAAACTCTGTGTCACACACTGTTGCTTCACATGAAAACAAACGAAGCTGATCTGAAAGAGATACCGAAGAAAAAGATGAAGAGCATGGTTTCCCCTCAGAGTTCCAGGATCTCTTAACCTCTGGTGTTTGAAAAAAAATGGTCCCCACTGACCAATAGGGAGTGGCTCTATTAGAAGGTGTGGCCTTGTTGGAGTGGGTGTGGCATTGTTGGAGAAGTATGTCATTAGTGGGGTGGGCTTTGACGTCTCAAGCTCAAGCTAGCTCTCTTCCTGCTGCCTTCAGATCTAGAGGTAGAACTCTCAGCTCCTTCACCAGCACTGTATCTGCTGCCATCACAACAGTATACTAAACCTTTGAACTGTAAGCCAGCCCCAATTCAATGTTTTCCTTTATAAGAGTTGCTGTGGTCATGGTGTCTATTCGCAGCAATAGAAACTTTAACCAAGACACAATCCTTCCTGAAATTTGGGAATATTTCTGCCTTTGATTCTGGGTGTCAGGGACACGGTGATGAAATATGCTTAATTCTAATTGGTTTATGTTTCTCTAACTTCACATTAAACTGAAAGGAGACTTAACATGAATGGGCTTAGTAAGAGCTAATAGAAGGGTATACGAGAGAATTAAAAACTGAATGGCTAGCTATACAATTTAACCGATTAATCCAATATGGCTAACAGGGATAGTCTTGAAAGTAATTAATGCAATTTAAAAATTGAAGAACACATTTGCTAGGGTCTGAATTTATGCACTCACCACTGTCTTAAGTATCTAAAATTCGATCATTGCACATTTTAAGAACATTCATTCCATTAAGTATTCCTGGGAAAATGGAAATTTCAGCCAAGAGCTATCTTAACAGATATTGGACGTCCAGGTTGTCCTGAATATGTAAAATTTCATCCTCTCATTGAAGGACAAATAAGAGAAACACAGGAAATTAAAGGATAAGATTAATTTCAACAGCTTCTCTGTTGATCTTGGAGACACTCTTCTATTCCTTGGGAAGTATGTATCTTCTATCTGTAAGGCTCATGCTGTGGGTGATGGTACTGGATCCACTTCTCCCATGCACCTCTGTAACTTACAGATCAAGAGCTTCCCTCTTGTCTCCTCACTATTTGTATCTGAGTTTTCTCATGTTTTGTATTAACCAAAGAATGTGGCATAATTTTGCATAACTTTGTCATAAAGTACCAGAAGTGCACTTTATTCTCCTTTTTTTTTTAATTTTATTTTCTATATTCTTTGTTTACATTCCAAATGATTTTCCCTTTCCCGGTTCCCCCCCTTCCCCATAAGTCCCATAAGCCCTCATCACTCTGACCGTTCTCCAATCACCCCGCTCCTTCTTCTCTGTCCTGGTAATCCCCTACATTGCTGAATCAAGCTTTTCCAGGACCAGGGACCTCTCCTTCCTTCTTCTTAGAAATCTGTCATTTCTATGTTGGAGAATATGACAAGTGACTTCATGTTCCACCAATCCCCTGAGAGTAGACCTAGGAGTGAGAGCATCTCAACACAGCTCATTCTACATGACCTGCTAGATAATCAAAGACACTTGACAGACTCTGTCCAAATCTTGGCCAACCTAACCAAAGTCATGAGTTCAAGTTGACTGAGCTTTAGAGTGGATTGTTATATAGGTAGTGTAGCATTTCATCGGAACACTAGTCTACCTAAAAATTCCAAATTTGACAATATGTTGTTTTCCAAAGTCATGTTTAAGTCTAAGATTCTTATTTCACCTTCTTCTAGATACATATTCAGAGGTTATATTTTCCAAATTGTTCCCTCCCCGCCGACTTCTAATTCCTGTTTAACAGAACAGTACCACAAAATAGGATGGGATTTTTAAAGTTTCTCAGTGGGGTGAAGGAAACATATACTATTCTGACCGCCTCCAATTTGATAATCCCACTTTCTCTGACCCAATCATTCACATGTCATTGACTCCTGGGGGTCCAAAGGTTCTAGAAAAAGGTTAAGGAAATAAGCATGGATAAAAATGAAATGAGAAACTAACATGGAGAAGGAACAATGGCTGGAGAAAGAGCCCAGAAACACAACATCGGGATGAAAATTTTAATAGAAAATGGAAAGGGATTGGGCTTTGTCTTTGGACTTCTATTGCTGTGTGCAGCCACCATGACCAAGGAAAGTCTTATAAAGAACAACATTTAATTGGGGCTGGCTTACAGTTTCAGAGGTTCAGTCTGTTATCATCATGGCAAGAAGCCTGGCACCAGCCAGCATGTGGTCCTGGAGGAGGAGCTGAGAGTTCTCCATCATGATCCACAGGCAGCAGGAGGAGACTTCGAGCAACATTGGGTGTAGCCTGAGCACAAGAGATGGCAAAGCCCTCCCACACAATGGCACGATTCCTCCAACAGGGCTACACCTACTCCAAAAAGGCCACATCTCCTAATAGTGCCACTCCCTATGGACCAAGCATTCAAACACGTGAGTCTATGGGGCCATTCCTATTCAAACCACCACGTGTTTCTAGGCCATAACATGTAATAGCAAGAAAATTTGTCTCACCTTTTTATCTCATTTGTTTTTTGACTGACTTGGTCTAAGAAAAGGATGTGGGTAAATGCTCACAGCAACAATACAGCCCCTCATTGGAGGGATTGGATATAGAAAGAAAGTCCGTATATATTTGCCTCCAGCTTTCTTCCTTCGTCCTTCACAATCGCATTGCTACACTATAGTAAGAAGTGGCCTGTCAGCTAATCAGGCACATAAAGATGGGGATTGATTGAAAATGGCGTAAGTAGAATTCTTCTAGATTGATCCAACTTCTGTGACTGGACTAAGGGTCTCTAGCTTTCCAACTAATGAAGATTAATATCACCTAGAGACACTAGAGAATAACGAGGGTGGGCAGAGATAGGGAGAGTCTGTGTGTGTGTGTTCATCTGTCTGCCTGCCTGTCTGCCTGCCTGCCTGCCTGCCTGCCTGCCTGTCTGTCTGTCTGTCTGTCTGTCTGTCTGTCTGTCTGAGGAGGGGAAGACAAGTCAGTGGCCTATGAGATGAATAGCCTCCCATCTCTTTCTTTCCTTCCTTCCTTCCTTCTGCCCTTCTTTTCTTTCTTTTCCTTCCTTCCTTCCTTCTGCCCTTTTCTTTCTTTTCCTTCCTTCCTTCTGCCCTTTTCTTTCTTTTCCTCTCCTTACTTCCATGCTTTCTTTCTAGAACTTAATCTATAATCATTATTGGTAGCCTATTCTAAGAAATATCTGAGCAGGACAATTTTTATTACAATATTGTCTCGCTTTCTCCATATATTTTAGCTTGGTACACTTGCAGGGCAAAGAGGCAGATTAATATTATGTTATAGCCCCCAAAGCAGATGTTATTTGCAAAAGCAACTACTGTTTTTCTGAAACTCCAGCCATTAAGAATATTATGTTTCCCAGGGGTCCTAAAAGCTGCATGAGAGCAAAAGGAAAAAATTAAAAATGGAGCAGAAAGCAGGAGGGGAAGAGGAAAGGAGCTGAAACCGATATAAATCCATGTGCCTCCCCCTCTCCCACCACCCCTGAAGGGAGCACACACACGTGAGCAAACGCTGCAGGCTGTGCCCAGAACCTGCTGGTGAGATGGCTCAGTGTAAAGGTGTGTTCTACCAACTTTACTGAGTTTGATCCCCAGCATGCACATGGTGGAAGAAAACAAACTCCTACAAGTCTGTCCTCTGACCCGCCCACATACGCCATGCCACTCCTGTGTGCCCGCACACAAATAAATGAATAAAAAATGTGATTTTTGAAACCCACAAGCAGCATTCGGGGAACCACAAATGGTCTCTGTGGTATGTCAGCAGAGATCATCATACCAGAGGTCAGACTTCTATCTCATCAGATTCAGTGGCTTGTAAAGTGACTTTGGAGGCAAACCGTGGCTGTCCCCAGGCAGGGCGGTGGATGGAAATCTATTCTGCATTTGTTCACACAGTGTGGCGGTACTTCATTACGTGTACGTGTGCTTTGCATCCCGCTTACTTTCTTCCTTTTAAATCATAGTGAGTCTTCTGGCCTCCTATTTCATTCCAACTCCTGCCCCTGTTGTCCTGGTACACCCCAGAGCTCCGCACAGGTCCTGACCAGAGCGAGTCCCTGGCCACCAGCAGCATAAAATGAGCACTGGAGGAACTATGTGCTGTGCGAGATTTCATGCTTATAGGATTGCTAGAGATTGCTTCATGACATTTAGAGGCCAATCTTTCTCAAAACCAGAGATTGCCTGTACCAAAAAAATTTTTGCTTGACACTAAGTATGGAACTCAGTGAGTGGTAGAATATTTCCCCGATGTATGTGGGGTTTTGAATTCAATCTCCAAAATACACATAGGTATAGACACACACAGACACACACAAACCCATGTACACACACACAACATACACATGCACATGCACAGCAATATACATGTGCACACAAACACATACATGTACACACATGTACACACATACCCAACACATTTGAACATAGATATCTTTTAGGGGGTATTTATATCTTTTCTCTGTCTCCTCTCAATCCATACTAATGAGATAGATCATGTGATACAACCACATAACCTAGCATAATATATAACAGAATATGGATTCTGTAAATTCTGCTGATGTTGTCACTCTTGCAAGATAGGAATATTCTGCATAAAACTTCTTCTGGCTTATGGATCAAACACATACTGAAAATTTTCTAGCCTACCCCATACTCCCTCCTTGTTGAAGCTCCTTTTAGCAGCAGGCTTGCAAAGACCACTTCATATGCAGCAAGTTTTGGGAAACAGGAAGTCCTAGGCATGGAGAAAGGCAATAAGAAGAAAACAGGCATTTTCTCAGATCCGTGGAAAATGGAATCACGTACGTTTCATTACACAGTTTGCCATTACTACCGCCTCGCAAGCCATTTTCAGCTTTATTTTGCCTTTTCTTTAGAAAAAAGAAAATCATCTTGCAACTGCTGACATATGAGCTGAGATGCCAGTCAGCTTTTTTTCCCCAGAGCTCTCACACACTTGTGGGCTTGTCACCATTCCCTAGCCTGGCAATCCGTCTCCAGAGCCCCAGTCTCAAGTTACAAGGGGGCGGGTGCTGCAGGGACCCTTTTCTCCTGACCTGATTTCAACAGGAGCGTTAAAAATGGAAACTACTGCTCAGATGAAATCCAGTCTCTTCAGGAGACTGACGAGGTAGCAGCTGTGGTGATTCTGAGGAAAAATTACCTTAAACTCATAGATCGGCTTCAAGGAGAAACTGTAGTTACCTTTCTGTTCCTCGCTGGGAATCCACTGAAATCGGGGAGGGGAAGGTCATACTCCTGACTGTATCCTGCCTGGGTCCCTGGAAATCACAGACATCAACCTTTCATACTCACCGGTTCATGATATAATGCAACATCTGTTTTTGTACAACTCTCTGCCTCTAACTTTTTCTACAAAGCAGTTTATTCTTACCGGTAAGTACTTTTAAGCTGTGGGTTTGAGTCAGTGCTATGTTGGAACTGGCTCACGAAGTTAGCGTGTGGCAATATTTTCCCAACAATGTTAACACATCGCTACTTTGAAACCAGTCGTGGTTGGAAGACTTACACCACAGAAAATGGCAAATGCTACAGACTTGCCCACCCCCCAGCATAGCTGGTTAATACATACTTAGTAGCAGAACTTTATGGAAAATGAGAAACAAGTGTCTAGGTAGTGGGTGCTTCAGCAGCAGAAAATGATGGTGCATGAGATGAAATAGCAGACATTTGTCAGTTAGGAGAAGAGCTCTACATCAACACCACCGCCTGGCTGTGAGATGGAGCAGCCCAGAAAGGCACTTGGTGCCCAAGTTCAGCCTGAGTTCAATTCCCAAAACCCACGTAAAAGTAGGCAAGAATTGACTCCACAAAGTTGTTCTCTGGCTTCCACATATGTCTACCCCCCATATACACACCAACCAAATAAAGAATAAAGTCTAAAAGAACGCTGTAACCTATGTGTGGTGGATTAAATTGAATGTTTGACCCATAGGGAATGGTGCTATTAGGAGGTGTGGCATTTTTGGAGAAAGTGTGTCACTGGGGGTTGGAACAGGGGTGCTTGGGACATCTCCTCCTGTGTTTAGGCTCCACCCAGTGTGGAAGAGACCCCGTTCCTGGCTACCTCTGGATCAAAATGTAGATCTCTCAGCCCCTCCAGCACCATGTCTGCCTGCATGCTGCCATGCTTCCTGCCATGATCACAATGGACTCTGAAACTGTACGCCGGCCCCCCCAAGTAATGTTTGCCTTTGTAAGAGTTGCCTTGGTCATGGTGTCTTTTCACAGCAATAAAACCCCAAACTAGGACACTAGGTAACCATTTCGATTGAACTATCTGTTGCACTCCACCCCAGGCTGCAGAATTCCCCTGCCCCAGTCACCCAGGACACCTAATTCCATATGCCTACTTTAAACTCGGAATGTATCATCCATCTTCAAAAGCTTTCAGAAAATCCTCCCTAGCCTACACACAGATAGGACTTGTACACTGTGAAATCTTGCCAGGATATAACGCCACATTCCTACAAACTGATTTGAGTTGGATTTTAAAAAATTTTTTACAAAGACATCAGGAGCTTGTCTTTTCCTGTAAACTATAGGAAAGTGATTCACCATTATGTCAAGATATTAGCTTTCAAATATGGCCTTGGAATTTGGTACAGTAATTTATCTCTTGGACAACTGAATTCTTAAGGTATTGAAAGCAGCATACTGCTTATAAGAAACAAGTTTTGGGGAATCTTTGCTACTGCGAAGGTGAGGGTAACCTAATCCGTGCCTGAGCTCACAAGGATGATGTCTAAACTATTTTTTCCCTTTGATTATTAGAAAGTAAAAAAGGTTGCGATATTGGAAGTATGTAGTCACCAGTAGACAAACGGTGAACGTGAAGCACGAGTACTCCATTCTCTGACGGTGTTGGTTTTCAATGAGTTCTTAGAAGTCACACGGTCAAGCAATTCAAGAATTCACAGTCCACCTTGATTCTCAAACTCTGTGGGTCGGATTCCAATTACTCAGAAGTGGCGGAGGGCTAAGAACGAAAGAACTCCTGGACTAATCGTTAATCGACAGGCAAAGGCAAACGTTGGTTTTTAATGAATTTATCCCCTCTAGAGGACACTTCTAATACAGTGTAAAGTGGCCAATATTAATACACTTAACAATGACTAAGTTCAGATATACTTTACTCCGTGACCTCCTAATTATAATGCCGCGGATCTCATGAATAGTTGGGATTCTTCATTCCTCCCCCAAGTTAGACCTCTCGCCACAAGATTCCCACAGATCGTCTATTTTCCATCCTCCCTCAAGTTCAACATCATAACTTGACACATCAGATGCTTTTACCCCTCTCTGATGCCAATGCCTGACATTGTGTCTGGGGGAGTTTTTATATTCCCTGCAGGAAAAGGGGACATGTGACATAGAATTGCTCCAGATAAGAAGTTCTGATCATGCCCAGCTCAGGACAGAGCCATCAGCCAACACGCATGCACGCCACACTCAACACACACACACACACACACACACACACACACTCGTGCGCTCTGACTCAATCAGACCACTCACACGTTTATAAACTACAATACCACACAGTGATTATAAGGTGCTGAACCCTGATGTGGTTAATGAGAGGACTGCATCACTAACACTTGAATACACAACATTAGTCCTTTTTACTTTTATTTCTTGGAAAGTAAAGAATTTCACTGTGCAATGGATTGATTGCCTGACCAATAAGTAAGTGATCTTCAGGTACATTTCTACCTTATGTACAATTCCCTTAAGAATCAACACTATCATATAACATCTGTTGAGTCCTTGGATTAACTCAATGCGGGAAACCGGGCATGGTAGCCCACGCCTATAATTCCAGCACTAAGGAAACCCAAGGCAAGCGAAACAGTCAGCTCAAGGCCAGCCTGGGCTACATATTGAGTCTACCTAGTATATTTATACATTTTAAGTACTGAAGCCTGCTCTGTTCCTGTGTGTAACCAAGACCTCATCCTGCATGTTCAGCTTACAGTCTCTCCTAGCAACAGAAGTCTGCTTCCCCGGGATCCCTCCACATCCAGTCCTGGCGTGGGCCCTGGGATTCAAAGCTAAGCACATCCGAGCTGAGGAAGAATGCCCTCGCTCGTACACCATCCAAGCCAGAAAGTCTCTCCAGGCAGTGCATTCTCCTTGAACTATGACTTATGTTGCTGTGAGCGGGGTACAGGATCAAAGTATCACAGAATGTCGCCACAAGCCACCCGTGCTATAAGCATCTGTCACACTCTTCGGTGAAGAAATCTCTTGCTCGGGTCAGCTTTCTGAAGGAATGCTGCTGGCTGTGGCTGTGGAGGGACAGAGATTAGAAGCACACTTGGCCCACAGAGCAAGCCAGCAGCTGCCTCTGCTAATTCTGAAGACTCTTCCTGCAGAACAGAGCCCTCCTGCTCTATCTCCTAGAGTCCAGTCCCTCTTAGCCTGCTTCTGGCTGCCCCTCTGACTCTCCTGCTCATTATCTCAAATCACCACTCTGCCTGCGCCTCCCACCATTGTAAACTGCAAATTACACTCCCAGAATCTCAGCTAAATGGTAGAGGAGAACAATTCAATTACAGGAACCCACACGGTTCATACATTCACTCAATTTGCATGTCTTGCGAGAGCTTATGATTGAAATGTCATTCACCACTCAACTTGCATTTCTGCACTGATGTCAGATGTGGAACATAGTGTGACATATACGGACATAAATGCCACTTACAGACCACCCAGGGAATGGATAGGGCTGCCTTGCTCCCAGAAGCATCAACCCAAACAAATTTCAGTTAGTGGAAATTAAGCTATGGGGAAAGGGAATAGGGACCAGATGGAGGAAAGGTGAAATTTACCTAAATCCTAACCTTCGGGCTATTCTCCTATACCTGTGAAGAAAAGAAGAAAACGAATTCACAAAGCAGATTTCTCCTGCAATACAGAGAGAAGGGTTTCATCAAACTCCGTGCCTTTTTTTTTTTTTTTTTTTTTCTGTAACCCTGTGGATAGCTCTAGATTTGGTGGCAAGGAATAAAGTAGACTAGATAGTAAGTGAGAGAAGAAAAGTTCTTCTGTATAGGAACTAAGTTATTCACGTCTCTGTGTTCTCAATAAGCTCAGGCAGTGTATTGTACAAAACTAATCATTGATGAGCTGATTTTTTTCTTTTCTTCTTCTTTTATTTTTTATTAGATATCTTCTTTATTTTATTAGATATCTTCTTTATTTCAGAGGGGATACCAGGAAAGGGGATAATATTTGAATATTATCCCCTTTCCTGGTATCCCCTCTGAAAACCCCCTATCCCATTCCCCCGTCCCCTGCTCACCAACCCATACACTCCAGCTTCCTTGTCAAGGCATTCCTCTATACTGGGGCATCAAGCCTTCTTGGAACCAAGGGCCTCTCCTCCCTTTGATGGCCAACAAGGCCATCCTATGCTACATATGCATCTGGAGCCATGGGTCCCCTCCATGTGTTTAGTTGATGGGTTCCCTGGGAGCTCTGGGAGTACTGGTTGGTTCATATTGTTGTTCCTCCTATGGGGCTACAAACCCCTTCAACTCCTTGGGTCCTTTCTCTAGCGTCTCCGTTGGGGACCTTGTGTTCAGTTCAGTGGTTGGCTGAGAGTGTCCACCTTTCCATCTGGAGAAACTACAGATCTGTCTTTACAAAGAAACAGGTGCCCTTCTGCCCCATCATGTGCCAAATCCTACATGTTTGATATCCAACAGACTGAATCACAAAATATACAAACCATTGCTCCTGGGACATTTCATTACAGCCTCAAAGCAAGCTCAGCGTCTTCTCAGATTCCTTCTAACTATATTCACTGAATCCTGATTGTATTAGTCAGTGCTCTCTAGAGTCACAGAGCTTAAGGAATATGTCTATATATTAAGGGAAGTTATTGGAATGACTTACAGGCTGCAGTCCAACTAACCCAACAATGGCCAGGTGTGAATGGAAAGTCCAAGAATCTAGTAGTTGCTCAGCTCCACGGGGCTAGTTGTTTCAGTTGGTCTTCTGTATAAGCTGGAGTCCTGAAGAAGTAGGTTCCAACAGATGTGCTGGCAAGTAAGTGCAAGGAGGAGAACGAATCCTTCCTTCTTCCATTGTCCTTAATTAGGCCTCCAGCTGAAGTTGTGGCCCAGATGTACCACCATACCTGGACCTAAGCTGTTCTTTACTTAGAACTTGCTATCCTAAGTTGGTCTTGAACTCAGAGACTGGCTAGCCTCTGTCTCCTGGGATTAAAGTGTATCACTTTGCCTGGGCCCAAGATTTTCAAGGCCACTATGCTTCAAGATCCAGATCAAAAGCCCGTGTCTTCCAGCCCCAAGATCTGGATCCCAGCTGTGCCCTCCATTTCTGGGTTGTAGTTCATTCCAGATGTAGTCAAGCTGACAACTGGAAATAGCCATCACATTGGGTTTCTCTGGAAATGGTGGCTTGGGCAGCTGTTTGAGTGAGCAGACTTCCACTAGTGAGGAAGTTCCACTGATGGAGCTCAGTAAGTTTTGAGCACAAGATACTTTCCTGTGAATTACATGTATTTCAACATTAAGCTCTTTTCATATTTCTCAGTCCTTTTTTTTTACTTTAAGGATATTAAGAATGATAGTTATAGTTATTTTTGTTGTTTCATGATAAAAAATGATCTATAGCAGCAGTTCTTGACTTGCTAATGCCTTGACCCTTTCATATAATCCCTCATGCTATGGTGACCACCAATCATAAAATTATTCTCTTTTCTACTTCATAACTAATTTTGTGACTGTTGTGGATCACAATGTAAATATCTGTGTTTTCTGATGATCTTGAGCAACCCTTGTTAAAGGGTCATTTTGGAGAACAACTGATTTATAGCTGAATACCAGGAATAAAATTTCAAAAGTAGGAACTCCTTAAGAAGAGCCTCTATAAGAATAGAGAATCCCATCAAGAGCCATAAACTATTTAACAACAACAAAAACAAACAGCATTAGGCATGAGAAGCCCTTAGAGTTCTTGGTCAGGGTTGTCCAAGAGATTCTCAGCACATAGGCTATTGTAGTTGTCCTTGGTTGCATACCAGAAGCTGAAGGTAAGTTCTTATTGTTAAAGACATCATGTACTTGGGGCACAAGACCTAGAGGGCTTGAGCTAGATCTGAACTGACAGCTAATTTGAGGAAAGCTTTCATGGCACCCAGGAAGCCACGGATCATCCTGCACGTCTGTAATGCCTAGGAACGAAAACAAAGACTAGGAAGGCGCAGTATCCCGAAGGGTGCAGTAGTGACACGCATACCTTGGCAGTAACCAAAAGCTCTCTAATTGGACATAAGGCCCACTCAACAAGAGGGAAATCATGACTGGTACTAGAAACCCAACTCTCCAGAGTTAGCGTATTCAAGGATCTTAGAGGAGAACCTACAAGGGCTTCTTCATAAACAGCATAACTCCTGACTATGTTCCAGATGGTTATCCTTATCTCCACAGATAAGTAAAAGTCTCACCCCTCATCAAAGAAACAGACAGGGACCATTACAGAACACAACTGATCAGAATGCAGAGAGCTAGTGAACACTGGTCCCCAGCCCCAGCACTTTCAACACAACTCCTGTATGTAAGTGTCTTAGTTAGGGTTTTATTCCTGTGAACAGACACCATGACCAATGCAAGTCTTATAAAAGACAACATTTAATTGGGGCTGGCTTACAGGTTCAGAGGTTCATTCCATTATCATCAAGGTGGGAGCATGGCAGCACCCAGACAGGCGTGGTGCAGGAGGAGTTCTACATCTTCATCTGAAGGCTGCTAGTGGAAGACTGGTTTCTAGGCAGTGAGGATGAGGGTCTAATAGCCCACACTCACAGTGACACACCCACTCCAACATGGCCACACCTACTCCAACAGGACCACACCTTCTAATAGTGCCACTCCCTGGGCTGAGCATATGCAAACCATCACAATAAGGCTCAGAGAACATAGCAAAAAGGAGACAGGATGTCCGTAAGAGAGAAAGAACAGGAAGTTTTCCATGGAGAAGCTACACCCATGTAGTCTCATCACCATGACTGACTGACAAGACCTGAACAAGGATGACATCATTAGGCAAGGAAGGGAAATCTTACAGTGCCTCAACACTCATCAAAGAACTGTAGGCGAGTGAAGAATATTCAGAATGAGAGAACTAGTTTCCCCAGGGATGAGTCCCCATACTGGTTATCCAGTATTAAAAAGGCCAGCTCTGAAATCATATGCGTAAAGTGACATTATACAAACAGAACAGGTCATATTTATATATTTATGAATATATTATGTATGCACGTGTGTAGCAACAATTGAGAGAGGCCGTAAATTTGACAGAAAACAAGGAGGACTGCATGGGAAGTGAGGGTGGGGGTGAGAAAAACGTAATTATAGTGTAAGTTTTTTTTTTAAATGTTTTAAAGAAACAACAACATACTGAAAAGCAGTGGGACAATGTTATTGAAGGAAAAATAAAAAAATTGTCAATCCAGATTTTAAAACAAACAATATAAAACAAAAAACAAAGAAAGGAAGGGAGGGGGGAAATATAACTATCCCAGAGGTGTGGCCATCATGTTAGTGTAGGTGTGCCACTATGAGTGTGAGCTTTTAGACCCCCCCCCATCCTTCTCTGGCCTATGTGGGCACTGCACATACAGGCAATGCACATGTGCACACACATTCATGTTGGTTAAACACTCAGGAACATACATTTAAAAAATAATAGAAGAAATAAAAAAGAAAAGATGTGTTGTTTAAGAACAAGCATCACATTTATATTTTAGAGTTTTGATGGTAGTGGTGCTCTGTGTGTGTGTGTGTGTGTGTGTGTGTGTGTGTGTGTGTGTGTGTATGTGTATGTGTTTGGACCTGACCCCACTCATCCAGGGCCAACAGAGGAATTATATATTTGAGACAAAAAGGAAAAAAATCTGATTCAACACAATTTAGTTAGCCAGTGTTGGTTCAAACCCTGGAGTCTGACACCCAGCAGTTTATTATATGCATATTTATGCACAGTACAATTTAGGGGAATGTTTCCTGATATAATAGAATGCCTGAGCACAAGGAGGTATAATTACAGCGAAACTCTTCTCAAAGTACAAATCACTTCTTCCATGAAGACAGGTTCTACATGTGTTATCCTAAGGGCCTGGGTGAGGAGCTGGTGTGGTCTCTCATCCAGAGAGCATAGAGTTGATTTAAGCTGTTGGGCACCTGTAGTCCTGGTTGTGGGAGCTTGGGAGAGCCTCTGGCCATACCGTAAGGCAAAGGTCACTTGATCATTAGTCACCTCCATTCCCTGCCTCTTGGGGGAAATCAGGTTATACATCTTTCCTCCTGATTCCTGCATGTCTAATATTCTCTTAGCGCTCATCTCTGAGTACAAGGACCTTTGTGCTCCCAACAAACACATGCTCATGAAAATATAAATACTGAAGACATTCAGGCATAATTGTGACTGATACAGCTATTTTGGTATTTTTTAGACAATTTCATTTTAGATCCGTTCACGCATGCCTTAGTGTACTGATGCCCTGCCAGGTTCCTGGAGTAGCAATTGGTATTTAGAAACCTCCATTTTAAAGCTATCTGGGCAATGCTAGTAAGAAAACATCCTGAAAATGTAGTAGCTGTTCTGAGTGTGGATTTTCAGTCTCGTCCTTCATCATAAAGGCTCACAGAGAGTGAACCATTGGACTTTAGCAGAAAAGCATTGAGTTGCGGGATGACTTCCAGTATGTCAGTGATCTTGAGTCATGAGATACCTCTGCGATTACTAATTGGCCCCATCACATACCTAGGTGTGAAGTTTCCAGCTCTATTCCCCTTTGTATGGTCTTAATAGCATTACCTTTAAAAAAGATTTGTTTTATCTGTGTGGGTATTTTGTCAGTGGTCATGTATGTATACTACATGTGTGCACTGCCCTTCGACATCAGCAAAGGGCATCAGAGCCTCTGAAAGTACAATGGTTATGGGCCACCACACAGGTGCTGGGAGTCAAACTCAGGCCCTCTATGAGAGCAGCAAGCGCTCTTAACCATGGAGCCATTCCCCCATCCATGACCTGACCTTTGATTCCAATGCTAAACTGGTTGAAAGGAGATGACTTTCAAGACAAATTACTATAAAGCTCAAAGACTGAGGCTCTGATTTTTAAAATGTTCTAGCTTTTCTTAATGGTAGCTTAAATCCACACATTACAATTAGTGATGAGATTTTGTAAAAATCAAGAGAGTAGACTGAGGTCCTATGCAGGGCTTTACAAATCTGCATTTAGGAGTGAACAAATAAATGCTTCTTCATTTGGTTTCTTGCTTCTTGAGACAAGGTCTTGACACGTAGCTTGAGCTAGCCTGAAATTCCCTAAGAAGTTCAAGGTTGCCTTGAACTCAGGCTCACCCTGCTTCGGCCTCCCTGGTGTCTGGACTGTAGGCAGGTACTCTGCCTGACTTGAATAAACCTTTGGGGTACTTTTCACAGTAACTACTTACCTTACACTCTTAAAAAAACCTAAAATACTAATACAAATTATCACAATCAACTAGCTAACAGCTATGGAATATCTCCTGGCAGAATACTGTGCTAAGATTTTCTACAATAACCAAGAGACAGGGTCAACCTACCTCTTCACCAATGATTGAATCAATCCATCAATGAGCAAATCCACAAAATGTATGAATTACTATTTAATTTTTTTAAAGGAAATGCTATAATTTGTACCCACATAGATAAGCCTGGAGAATGTTATGCTAAATAAAACAATCCAGATGCAAAAAGGCAAATACCACGTAATCCCACTTTTATGTGGAATGAACAAAAGTTAAATCCATTACAACAGACAGTGGGACTGCGGTTTCCAAGGGTTGTGGGGGTTGGGCAGGAGGCTAAAGAGTCAAGGAGATGTTACTCATAGGACACAAATCTCAGTAAAACAAGAGGAATAATCTAATAGATCTATTGTACATCATAGTGACTACAGCTAACAACGTTTCATATAAAATAGCTAGGACTATTTTAAGTATTCTCATCCCCAAAATAAATATATGCAGTCATGCATACCAACTTCCATGATGATTCATCTCAGCTGTCAATTAGATGTGTCCTAGAATCACCTGGGAGATAGGTCTCTGAGCATGGCTATAAGTATTGTCTTGATTATTGTAACTGATGTTGGAAGAATCATCTTACGTATAGGTGGGACCGTTGCCTGGGTCAGAGATCTTGGACTATCCGAGTTGGAGAAGGGAAACTGAGCATTAGTAAGCATGTGTGCATCGTCCTCCTCTTCAACTGTGGATGTACTGTAACCAGCTGCTTCACCTGCCTGCGTCTTAACTCTTCCAATACGACTCATCCTTGAACTGTGAGCTGTAATAAGTCCTTCTCTGTAGACACAATGCTTTTGTGCATTGTGTAAAGGTTATCTTTGTGTTGTCCAAATGTTGGTTTCTCTGCCCTCATCTGGACGTGGCATTGTAATGTTGATACCAACAATCCCCTGTCTTAAGTTTGTATAAACAATTCTTACCGTTTATTCTCTGCCTTGTCAATAAATAATGATCACCCAGTGACTAGGCAGAAAAGGGAATGGGGCAGAACTTCCACCAACCAGGAAAAGGAGAAGAGAGATGGAGAGAGATTCAAATCAGCCAGAACCACAGAGGAATTGGAGCCATGAGGAGAGAGTCTAAAAGAGATCATGGAAACCCAAAGAGCAAGACCAATAATAAAAGCAAGTATATTGGGGTCATGGCTGGAGGCAGGCAGGTTAGAGGATTAATACATTTAACTGCCCCAATACTGAGGTACAGGTTGAAATAAAGCTTGGTTTCTCTGGATTGTTACTAGAGACTAAGATAAAAAAGTAGAGCCACCAGGTTAATTTATTACATATATTTATATTATAGTAATTCATTTTACACTTCCTCCCTGCAGTTTATCACAACCACTGGCAAAGAAACCAAATTTTCATTAACCATTCCATAGCACATGCGTGCATTCAGACTCCATGCTATGCATAATAAATATGAAATTTTACTTGTCAATTACAAAAAAATTTTAAGCCATCATGATGGGCACTATGAAACAACCTAAACAGAGTATGACTAAGAAATGTTAACTCCAAACTGATTTTCAGGGTGGTTGTCCCAGCTTGCAATCCCACCAGCAGTAGAGGAGTGTTCCTCTTTCTCTACATCCTCTCCAGCATTTGCTGTCCCCTGAGTTTTTTATCTTAGCCATTCTGACTGGTATGAGATGGAATCTCATGGTTGTTTTGATTTGCATTTCCCTGATGACTAAGGATGTTGAACATTTCTTTAGGCGCTTCTCAGCCATTCGATATTCATCAGTTGAAAATCCTTTGTTTAGCTCTGTACCCCATTTTTAATAGGGTTATTTGGTTCTCTGGAGTCTAACTTAAGTTCTTTGTATATACTGGATATTAACCCTCTGTTAGATGGAGGCTTGGTTCAGGAAATTTTACCCTGTGCCCATGTGCTCAAGGCTCTTCCCCAGTTTCTTTTCTATTCGTTTTAATGTGTCTGGTTTTATGAGGGAAAGACCATCTAGAGACTTCCCCACCTAGGGATCCATCCCAATTACAGCTACAAAACCCAGACACTATCATGGATGCCACTAGTGCTTGCTGGCTGGAGCTGGATGTAGCTATCCTGGAAGGCCCTGCTAGTGCATGACAAATACAAAGGGGGCCACTTTCAGCCAGCCATTGAACTGAGCACCGGGTCCCCAATGGGGGAGCTAAAGAAAGAACCCAAGAAGCGAAAGGGGTTTGCACTGCCATAGGAGGATCAACAATATGAGCTGCCCAGTACTCCCAGAGCTCCCAGGAACAAAACATCAACCAAGGAGTACACACAGAGTTACCCCATGGCTCGAGATGCACAGGCAGCAGAGGGTGGCCTTGTTGGACATCAAAGGGAGGAGAGGCCCCTGGTCCTGGGAAGGCTTGCAGCAGTGTAGGGGGATACCAGGACAGGGAAGTGGGAGAGGGTTGATTGGGGAATAGGGGGAGGGGCGATGGGTTTTGAGACTTTTGGGCAGGAGGGGGGTAACCAGAAAAGGGGACAACATTTGAAATGTAAATAAAGAATATATCTAATAAAAAATAAAGATATTTAAAAAAAGAAAAAAAGGAAATGTTAACTCCATGTGGATGATGAAAGGACCATCTTGCAAAATAAATTCAGGAAACAGAAACTCTGGGTTACCCCTCCATTCGTTTCTTCAGTCTGGATTTCTTACCTGATAAACAAGGAAAATGATGCCTATTGCATAGGCTCATGGGAGAAATGTTCCAGATTCATGTATCTAGATGCTGGCATGCAGACTATGACCAGGAAGTCTGATTTACA
>BDUI01000088.1:352070-364125 GCA_002335545.1 Apodemus speciosus | reverse complement strand
CTCTCTCTCTCTCTCTCTCTCTCTCTCTCTCGACTAGGATAGTATCACTGTAAGACACCATTTGCTCATTTTTGGGACAAGGTTCAAAAACCAATAAGTAAAATATTGCAGCCACAAAGAGCAATCTAAATCGTCTTTATGTCTTTAGGAAGATGATGAACTGTCAGTCTCACTATGACTCTGAAATCTACCACAGCCAGATGCCACTGGCATTAGCAAACTCTCTTGCAAATGGAAGCCATCAGCTACGGGATGCTGAGAGGGCCTGCCTGTCATGGGAAGACAGGCCCCCTGAGAGCCACTGGGCAGTATTTAGCCCACATACCTCGTCTCTTTGCAGACACATTTCCCAACAAACACACTGGGAGCTAAAGGCATGTAAGTGAGCAGTACCTCCATGTAAGTATTTGGAATCCAAGTGATGCTAAATAGACTGACGCTGGGATCAAAGAGGTTCCAGGCACACACATGAACTCAGAGTGGTCGTGACAGCATCCTGCACAAGACCCGTGCAAGCTCCAACCTGATAAAATGTAAGCACAGAACATAGAGGTATGTACTAAGTGCCACCTCTACCTGGGGACCTATTGGTAACTGGCAGCAGCCAGGAGAGGGAGAGGTTGTTTCCTTTAAGGGTGAGCCAAGTAAAGAACGCCCAGGTGGGTGGCCACACACCAAACTAAGAGCAATGCTAATTGGATTCCACGGTTTGGTTTGGTTTCTTTTCGGAATGAGGACACCAAGTTTAGTGGAGATGGAAAGGAGGTGCATCCAGAAGGAGCTGGAGGAGCCAGGCAGAGGTGACACACACCTTTAATCCCAGCACTTGGGAGGCAGAGGTGGGTGGGTTTTGAGTTCAAGGCCAGCCTGGTCTACAGAGTGAGTTCCAGGACAGCCAGGGCTATACAGAGATACCCTGTCTCCAAACAAAAACAAACAAACAAAAACAGAAGGAGCTGGAGGAAAGAGTGAGTGTACCAAACAAAATACAATGTATAAAATCCTGAAATAATTAATTTTAAAAACCATCTTTAAAAACATAATAATAATAATAACAACAACAACAACAACGCCACCAGCAAAGAAGCCTGTAAAAACAAAACAAAATGCAGCCAGGAATGGCAACTCACACGTACAATCCAAATGACCAGGAGGCTGGGACAGGGAAGTTTCCCAAAGGCAAGGCTAAAGAATGACTCTCAGGCCAGTTTATTGACTACAAAGTGAGACTCTATACCAAGCATTTGTTTACCAATAGGGAAGAAAGAAGAGGGAAGGGGAGAGGAGCCCAACCACACACACTCATCTTGTTTGATTTTTCAAACAGAAAAACAGTAGGCTATGTATTGTCAAGAGTCTCCATGAGCTGGGGACAAATCATTGTAAAAAATGTAAAAATTATAAAAATCTTCACGGAGTTTGTTAGGTGTTTTGGGTGTGCCTCTTCCGCTTCCGGGTTTCCCCTACTCAGAAAGGATGTTTTTAGAATCCCAGCCTACACGCTGGGGTTCAGCTAAAGCCCTTTGTGGTTTAAAATGCCTCCTGTCAGGATGAACTCCAGCTCACTGGTGGCAGCTTGGCACGCTCACAGAAGCCACTACAAAGTTAACTAAACCAGAAGTGTCACCTTCTCTCCTTCCTTACACATCAGCAGCAGCGGCTCCTGGTGAGAAACTGAAAACCCTTCTCACTGCTCTATGGCCAGGAAAGATCTGTTTCTTTAAAAGTCATCTTTAGTGACCTTTCCTAATTCTGCAAAGTAAATGCAGCACCTGATAGCTACCCTGCTCGATGTTGTGCACAGTGGGATAACACTCGAACTTCAAAATGCGTACATCTATACACAATGCAGGGTTATAATGTGCAGATGCTAACATTTTAATAAATGCGATTGCGCCGTGCAACTCTGGGCTCCTTTCATCTTCTTTACTCTCCGAGTCTCACTGAATTATTTCTGGGACTAGAAAATGGTGGCTTACGGTCATCTATGTGGTTTCATATGGAATAGGATGACAACTCTTTCAGAATGTGTAGCAAAAATACCTAAGTCCCAGTAAGTACACACAAACCAATGCCAATGATGACCATCATGAAGTGATAAGTTAGGGGGAGTCTCTCCCCTTCGAGTCCTTAAAACTCTCTATAATGATAAGCAAATATTTTTATAGGAAATGCCATTCTTACAGAACCCAAGGGCACAGAGTAACTTTGAGGATCATAGCCTCACCTATGGCATAAAATATTGATTATGTTTTACCGCTATATCATGTTTAGAATTTAATAGACTATGAAGACTCTACAGAACAAGCCACCTTGTGCTCAAGTAGATATAGTTAAACACCAAGAAGCAGTGAGGTAAAATACCGGGGCTGTTTCATCAGGCTGCAGGCGCCACGAGAGAGCAAGGCCTGCGTTAATTACCAGTCATTTGAATTTCTGATAGATATTATGGTGAATTTTAAATCTTGTTAATTTACTTTGGCAGCTTGACAACGGGCTCGTTTCCAATCCTTTGAGGGAATTGCAAATTTCCCCTGCTCTGATCTGCGGTGAGGCAGCGCTATTCATCCAAGTGTGTGATGGAATGCTGGGACTGAACATTAGTCGGGACACAATTGAACGAACGAGTGAGAGGTTTAACTTAGGGATTTTAATGTTTGAAAGCAATAAAGCAATCAAAAAAATCGGCTCTAGACATAAATTTTTAAACATGGCCCCAAATCAATATTTATAACCTTTTGGATATAAGTAGTAATAATAGGGAGAAATGGAATATAATTGTATGATAAATACTAAGCTGTAATGGCCCCTTCCAAAAATCTCCCCTCAATTCCTTAACTAATGTGAGTGCTTTCACCATTCCTTTAAAGCTAAGCTTCTTCAGTTCTGTTTTTGGTTGGTTGGTTCTTCAGAGAAGGAATTGAGTAGCTCAAACCAGCAGGTCTCAAACTATTTTTAAGGTCTAAGAGGGTGACCTTAGCTTCCTATTTTACTACTGGGATCCGAGTCCTTGCGCCAGCGCACCCAGGTTGTTGCTGTGCTGGGATCGACCCTGGAGTTTCAGACTGGGCGAGCAGTCTCCCAGCTGAGCCATATCCCACGCCCGCCCTTCTGTGGTTTATAATGTAAACTTGATGAAGACTAGAAGCTTCTTGTTCATTTTGCCTCCACCAAGGCCCCCAGTTCAAAGCCAGGAACATCTGGAATCTGTAGAACTCCACCTCCCCAGAGGGGACCCAGATGGGGCTCAGGCAAAGTCAGAGAGTCTACACATGGCGAAATATATTCAAAGATGTGCCTGGGGGTGCTTTGAGACTCAGAGTGAAGCTTTATAGCTTGTAAGAGGTGTCACGCACTTCCGGAATATGGACTCTTCACTCAGGCTAAGGTCATGATGAGTCTTTTGAATATTCATCAAGCATGCATATTTATCTCCTGGAAAATAAACACCCAGATGCAAAAGACAGGATAACCCTTTTTCTTGTACAAGATGCAAATCAATCTTTTTCGCGGTTATGGTGTGCGCAGGTACACATCTGTGGCTTGGGACCGCATGGCGGCGCCCTTAGCAGAAAATGAGCGTAATTTCAAAGGATGATTGATACAAGTGGTTTGTACAGGATGATCGCGTTTCCATTGCAGTTTTTGGAAGGTAAAATGAAACAAGTCAAACAGAGCAATAGGTGAATAAACTTGATACCAAAATATCCCCTGGTGCAAGGTTCTAGCTCTCTGATGGAGTGTGTTCCACTGAGTCACCAGCCCTTCTGGCTTCTAGGTGCATCTTGATGAAGTTAGTGGACATACACTCTGCATTATTCAAAACTTGGAAAAGCTGACAACACAAAGGAAGAAACAGGCTCATGGCGTTCATTTCCTTTTCTGACCCTCTGGTCTCAGAGGACTCTCAGCTAACGACCAGCCAAAGCAGAAGAGTACCCTGGCTCTATCTCCAAATAAATACATCAGAACTCAAATACAGAGGTAAATAAACCACACACTCGCAGTGCTGGAACATCCGTGTTCTTGCACGATTAACTTGAACACGGGCAAAGTTTAGATTCAGTCTGCCAGCTCTGGAATTTCTGAGAGGTTTAAGGATAGATTCTACCAGTTCGAGGTGGACTCTTGGTTTATTTGGGTGATTTCACTTCCAGGCAAGTGAACCAGGTGGAGACTTATCTAGAATCATCGATTGCCACTGATGTAATGTCTTTTTAGTTTAAGCCAAAAAGTTCTAAGAATGCCATTGCACAGCTCTCTAGAGTCCCCATAGCCCTGAGACATTCTGAAGCTGATTAATGAGTTGTTAATACAAAATCAAATAGACCTGCATGGAGTCTGACGTCTATTCAATACAGTAGTCAATACTGCCACATTATCCCAGGTTTTTAGAAACCTGTTATTGGCAAACTCTGAGCCAAAAACATTATTCTCTCATCTGTTCATTCATTCAATCTTCTACACATTTCTTCAATAGTTCCCTAGACATCAGCTGTGTGCTGTGTCTCCGGGGGAAACCCATAGAACTTTTTCTCTATGTTATAGAAAACTGAAAAGTGGGTCAGACTCTAGAAAAAAATAGAATTCTGATCCTGTTTGGATTTTTTAAGGTCTTATATTTTAGAGGTGGATTAAGGCTTTCTCAGATAAGACTTTATACTTCAAGATCATGCAGAAATTAGAGTACTGAGAGACACACCTATCCTACATCTCATCTTTGAAAAATCTGAGTCCCAAGTAAGCATGGTGCTGCATGTCTATAATCCTATACCCCTGGGATAGGGAAATAGAAAGAGTTCAGGGTCATTACTGGGTACATAGACACTTCAAGACCAATTTGAGCTACACCCAAGACCCCATCTCAAGCAGTAATAATAGTCCAGGAGGAAGTTGTATTATTTTTTAGATATAGAAAACTATAGAGATGTACAAATAAGAAAATTTAAACCACCCACAAGTCAACTGCTAAGAAGCAAACACTGCTGAAGTGTCGGGACACTTTATTTTGTAGGCAAGCGCACATGTTGGAATTATCTCTGCCCATCAAGCAGTCCATCCATTCCCCCTCTTCTGCCACAACTAAATTAGAAGCCCGACTGGGATGTTTCCACTGGAAATCCGAGCAACGCTTTGCCGTGCCTTCTCATTAGGCACACGGGTTCTGCCTAACTGACAATGGTCAGTGGTCAATCGATTCTGTTCAGCAGGAGATAATTGGAAGAGCTGCCTCGGCTGCCGCATGAGCAGCAGCAGATGACACACGTGAAATCGCCCTTCCCAGCAGAGCACAGAGGCGGTACCAGACCCGGGCAACAGGGAAGCTGTGATGCTCTGTGGGGGCTCCAGCCTTTTGTGCCCACGTGCACAGGAAGTCGGCCATCGATTAATGTGCTCAGCACCTCAGAATCAGCCCCTCAGAGACTGGCTCATTGTTGCTATCATGGAGTTTAAAGACATGTGTTCCTGTATAGGTCAGTCTAGAATAGCCAACAGCAAGCATGGCTTGACAGTGGTCTACTTCTCTTGACATCCACCATCCTTATCCTCCCAAGGTCTTATCCCCATGAGGTTGCCAGTCATGACTGCAAATGGCTAAACACGAGAGATGCCAAAGCTTTTAAGATCAGACTCCATTTTAGAAAACCTGACCTAAGTCTGAACTCAGGTGCACTGACAGGCTGGTACCTAGCATTTCCAAGTTGCCCCCGAACAAAACCCAAGCTGGACCAGAGTTTACCAGTGTCTCCAGGTTCTTCCCCCAACAAAGCTGAACCCCAGGTTACAAGCCCACCCCTTGCCTAACCACCACCAATGCAGAGGGGAGCAGAAGTTAAGTTTACAACATGACTCCCAGCACCAGCCAATTGTGTTAAAGGCCACAGCAGCTCTCCAATTAGATGTTTGCACACGTACGCCTTGCTTGCTGTTTACTACAGAGCCTTGCCCCATAGACATTCAGGGCTCCCACAAAACCATCCTGTGCGTTGGTATGTTGGGGGGCGAGCTAGTTTGAATAGAATAAAGACCCTGCTGTGAGTTGCATCAGGTTGGCTCCTGGTATGAGTTTTGGGGAACCACTAACATTTCCCTGGCATAACAGGAGTTCTCTGGGTAGACCGCAGGTTTAGGTCCCTGAAGCTACTGCTGCTTAGTTAACCCTGTTTTGTAAAGAATGAAAGAGTTAATACAATAAAGTTATTCTAACAGAACCTGCCCCCCCCCCAAAAAAAATGTTTAATCAATGTTATTCTATTCTCCAGAGGTGAGTTCCAGGACAGCCAGGGCTACACAGAGAAACCCTGTCTCGAAAAATCCGTTAAAATAAAAAAAAAAAAAAAAAAAAAACTTTTTAAATAAAGTATATGTTGCTCAGACTGACCTTTTAATTCACAGTTCTCCTGCCTCAGCATTTCCCAGTAGCTGGGGCTGGAGGTGTCTTCCACCATGACTAGCTTCAGTGGTCTCAAACAAAGAACAGAACACGATAACCAAAAACATATAGAGCTTCCCCAGTAGATCTTACAATCTTATTTACAACATTTGTTTTCTGTAAAGTAATTATGGATATGTTTCTTTCGGAGTGAATCCTAATTCTAAGCGGTAACATAGTGATTTCTAGCCTTGAATCTGTATCTTCATCCTTACCCTGCACGGTAATGGGAAGACGCCTGGCACTAAATCTCAGGCCATGTGGTACTGCTCCCAACTGGAAAGACAGGGAAAGTGACCCAGGGGAAGCAGATCTGGGAAGGCTTTTGGCAGACTTACAAGGAACAAGAGCAATGGGGAAGACACTCATTATTTGTTGCGATTCCCTCAGCCTGTGAGATCCCATGTGTGACGGTGCTAACTGTGCAAGCCCAGTGACCTCAGTTTTATTCTGGAACCACATAAAAGATGGAAGGTGAGAACCAGCTCCGTAAAGTCATTCTCTGAGCTCCACGCATCAGCCATGACACGTGCACTCACCCGCATGTATCCTGCACACACGATACACTTTTAAATAAAAATAACCAGTCAATCGAATCAGGGCAACAGATGACACAGATGTTGAGATTAACAGAAAGAGACTTGGAAACAACCGTAACAATTAAATGAAGTAATCCTTTAAAGGATTCACAGAAAATAAAGGTTAATGGAATAGAGAAGCAAATGGAGAATGTTAGGAAATGTATATACAGTTTATCTAAGAAGTTAAGAGAAAGGGATTAAAAAGACAGAAATACTAGAACTAAAAATAGAATATTCAAAATATAATGATTGTTTTGTAGTAAAAGATTGTTAATCAGGAAAAATAACAGGATTAGGAAATTTGGAAACTGAACAGAATTCACACAACCTGAAATAGAAAAGGTATTTTAAAAAGAAACAAAATCTGAATTATCTATGAAATAATATCAAACATGCAACACTGTAAAAGTAACTTTTATTCAACAGATGTAACTAAGGTCTCAGAGGCTTACTCTTGAATAAGCTCACGCTTTCTAGTTATTGAACTCTGGCTGGCTGGTTCAGCTCAATTGTTCTAGCTCGAAACTCCTCTCCAAGCTGACTGATTCAATATGGCTTCTCTTTGATCTCACTGAATTTCTCCGCTTGGCCTTTAACTCTGGCCATTTGTTAAGTCTAATCCTCTGGCTCCTTCTCATTCTCTGGCTTCAACTGCCTCTGCTGACCTGCACTGAACTGCAGGAACTCAGGAACAAACTCACCTCCACTGATTGTACTCACTGCCCTGACTCCCCTCTGACTGACTTTCCCTGCACTGCTCTTAAATAGCTTCTCTGTCCTGTGCTGTTCTCATGAGAGTTAGCTGTATCCTATACCTGACCCATTCTGTCAAATCTTTCCCTGATTCATCACATTGTCTGCCCCTCAATCAGCCATCACTTCCAATCATGGCTGCTTCCGTCTATAAACCAATTTTACCTTAAAGGTGTGTCCTAAGGGCATTCTGTATCCCAGCCAGAGGGGTTGAAGATGTGGGCTGTGTCTGCATTCTGCCAGCTCACACATACCTAGGTCTGTGGATGTAATCGCTTGCCCAGAGCAGCCACATGGCTGCTGGATTAAAATTTGTAAGTTGCAGTAAGTTTTTTTTTCTCACAGTCTAAAGGCCTGGTATGACCAAACTGTATTCTTGGGAATATGAATAGAGTTGAATAGAGTTGACGGCTAGAGGTAAGAGAGGGTATGGTCAGGAGTAATAACAACACACTCAGCAGGGCGGTGGTGGTGCACGCCTTTAATCCCAGCACTTGGGAGGCAGAGGCAGGTGGATTTCTGAGTCTGAGGCCAGCCTGGTCTACAGAGTGAGTTCCAGGACAGCCAGGGCTACACAGAGAAACCCTGTCTCGAAAAACTAAAAAGGAAAAGAAAAAAAAAAGAAAAAAGAACATACACACCTGGAGGATCATACATACCAGAGGGTAAGCCATGATAATTGCGTTTTCTAGAAGAACAAAACTGATAGAATATATATATATTCTAACACACACACACACACACACACACACACACACACACACAGGTACTATAGCGCTGATTTATTGTTCATTAAGTTGCTTCCACAGTAAGTACGGAGTTGTCCAACAATGTCATCCACGTGCTAAAATGAGAACAAGGAGGTAGTCGGACCGTATACAGAATTGTACTCCTAAGCGGGTTCAACCTGCTTCAGACAGCCTACATCTTCTTCAACTCACACTCAAGATTTAAACTACAGCAATCTTGACATTGCCTTTGCTATTCCAATAGTGGAGCAAATGTGATCCCAGAAGGCCTGGCAAGATCTCGGCTTATTTTCCATCTCTGTCCTGCTTGCTGGCTCTGAGAAGTACCTGCTTTATATCTCATCATTTCTTCTCACATCCCCCCCAGTCTCCTCTGCTTTCCCCTTCATCTCTAGACCTTAACACATGTGTCTATTAATGTCTAGATCAGCCTTGCCCACTATTACCTATCTAGGACTCCTGGCTAAGAAAAACCTTGGCAAGGTTGCTATAGGCCACGAGAAGAAGGTTCCACCAGTTGGGCACCTGATAATCTCTAAATTTTGACTTTTAATTCATGTTCTGACTTTGCCAAAATGGCAGCCTACTTATTCTCAATAGAATTTACTGTCTTGTACTGGGGGAATCTGCCACAATTTAGTTGAACCTAGTAAATACGGGGAGAGAGCTTAAGCTTTTAAAGGTCAAGAAAGGATAGGGAGGAATGAAGAAAACAGAAAAGCAAGCTGAGAAGTCAGCACTATTGGCCCACAGGCTTCCCACTGAGCCTTTCAGAGACCAAGCTCAGTCAGCGAAGAGAGTTGTCATCTTCGAAATAGTACATGACTGTTTTATTCTCAGGGTGTTCTGGTATGAGGCTAAGGGGGAAAAAACACTTTCGGTTATCCATTTTAGTCAGAGTGACTATTGCTGTGGCAAAACACCATGACCAAAAGCAACTTGAGGAGGGAAGGGTTTATATGGCTTATACATCCTTATCCTATCTCAGTTCACTGAGGGAAGCCAAGGTGGGAATTCAAACTAGACAGGATCCTGGAGGCAGGAGCTGACACAGAGGCCATGGAGGGGTGCTGCTTACGAGGCTGTTCCTCATGACTTGCTCAGCCTGCTTTTCTATAAAGCCCAGGAATACCAGCCTAGGGAGGACACCACCCACAGTAGGCTGGGCCCTCACCCATAAGCATTAATTAAGAAAATACCCTACAGGCTTGTTGATAGCCCAATTGCATGGAAGCATGTTCTCAACTGAGACTCCCTCTTCTCTGCCTCTAGCTTATATTAAATTGACATAAAACTAGCCAGTACAATCCCTAAAATAAAGAAGAAAGAAGAGAGAGATTGGGCAGATTAAAAACAGTAAAGGATACTTGAAATGATTGACAGAAATAAAATTAAAACTCTGTGTTTTAGGTCTCATTAATACATTACATTTGAGTATGAAAGTATTTATAAAGTTCTATAGGCTCTTTGCAGGAGGCTTGGGAGGAGTGCATGAGATGCAAAGCTCTCTGTTTCACGAGTTGAGCATCTGAACTGACAAGATAATGAGAGTAAGCTTGAAATTACAAAGCACAAGATCCATCTGCCCATCTCCTCTGGTTCCACACTGAAGGGCGCACTTGGCTTTCTTCTCTGAATATCCCTGGGGAAACTTTCCCTGCTGGTGTGATAGAATAGAAATGTGAGATTCTACACTTAGGATTCTGTGATAAGTGAGACACTGAAAGAGGAAGAAAATGTAGAATTTGGAAACACGAACAAAGCTTCAGAGATACAAATTAGTATTTAACTGAATGTGGATAGCTCTGTTCCCCACAGTACAGAAAAACCTTCTAGTAGAAAATAAACATGATAGACAACTACTTCACTAATAGTTTTAAGTTTAAGAATGGATATTACTTTTTTATTTAAATAATTTTTTTGGTTGAAGATGTAGATAACCAAATGTGGCTATTATAAGCTGGGAAATAAGTTAGAGGGAAAATCTAGAGTTCATAGAATAAAAGCAGGATTTGGTTACCTGATTTGGACACCAAGAAGTACACAATGGCTTTCATTAGAAAGAAGGAAATTCACTTCAGATCACAGGGTCAGCCTCTGGCAGAGGCCATCACCATTATCACCCTGAGGTGAAAAACTGTAATCCCATTTCTCGATTTTTATATTATGGTTTAAGGTGGAATATTCCAGAAAAATCCAAGCCTGGGCTTGGGTCACCAAGTTTCTCAGCTCTGAAATGCAGGGTTAGGACCAATCTGTCTTCATTGTCCAAAGCAGAAACTTATTTCTTCCTGAACCATAAACAGTTGAGGAGCTTCAAACATGGAAGATTATGCCAACTTGATATAAGCTAGAGTCATCAGAGAAGTAGGAGTCTCAACTGAGAACATGTCTCCAAAAGATTGGGCTATCGGCAAACCTGTATTTTCTTAATTAGTGCTTGATGGGTGAGGGTCCAGTCTATTGTGAGTGGTACCAGTCTGGGCTGGTGGTCCTCGGTTCTATAAGAAAACAGGTTGAACAAGCCATGGGGAGAAATATAGAAACACCAATGCTCTGCCACTATGACAGAACACCTGAGAAAATGTACTTAAAAGAAGAAAAGGTGTGTTGTGCTTATAGTTTTAGAGGCTTCTGTCAGCGGTCATTTAGCCTACGTGATGGCCATCATGACCACGATGAAAATGATTGCTCACATAGTGTAGGTTGGAAATGTAAGAAAGAAGGATTCTGATATCCCTCCTCTTCAGGATGACAACTCTATAACCTAGAATCCTTCCACTAGGTCTTAGTCCTAGTGATGGATAATATTAACTTCCAACTGGGCGAAATCGAGATTCATCTGAGGGATGGGCTTCTGAGTGTGTCTGTGGAGGACTGTCCTGTGTTCACTGATATGGGAAGGCCCATTTTAATTGTGGGTAGACGCATCCCCTGAATAG
The DNA here is from genome assembly GCA_002335545.1 of Apodemus speciosus. Lineage (NCBI taxonomy): Eukaryota > Metazoa > Chordata > Mammalia > Rodentia > Muridae > Apodemus > Apodemus speciosus. Next base: position 352,667 of record BDUI01000088.1, on the reverse strand, counting down.
GGGATCAAGGACGGGGGATACCAAATGGTATAAGAGCACGGAAAGCAAAATGAGCTCTAGCAAGCATTCACTCTCGCTCTCTTCTGTGTAACCCGCGACTGCTTGACTCTTGACACCTTGATGTTCCTACCATTAACCTTGAACTATGACCTAAACTCTTTCCCCCCATCCCCCACGTCCCTAACCTCCCATCCCGCCACCCCCAACCCCTGTGTAAGCACTTTTGTCAAGAGTATTTTTATCCTAACAACAGAAAAAGAGACTCAGACACCCTCTAAAGGATCCARTTCCCCATAGGATGAGACCAAGCCTTTAAGGTATAGGTAGAGTTTTTAAGATTCAAACTGATGGTGGGACTGCAAGCTGGTACTCTGGAAATCAGTCTGGCGGTTCCTCAGAAAACTGGACACGATACTTCAGGAGGACCCAGCCATACCACTCCTGGGCATATACCCAGAAGATTCCCCAGCATGCAATAAGAATACATGCTCCATTATGTTCATACCAGCCTTATTTATAATAGCCAGAAACTGGAAAGAACCCAGGTGTCCCTCAACGGAAGAATGGATACAAAAAATGTGGTATATATACACAATG
>BDUI01000088.1:333050-347430 GCA_002335545.1 Apodemus speciosus | reverse complement strand
AAAAAAAAAAACCAAAAAACGGATTTTGTTATTTCAGCTTTCAAATGCTGGTGGTTAGTTTATATGCTGATATGCCTCGTTATTGTCCCGATTGTTTGGTCAAACACTAGCTGCTATGGGCGGCATGTTATTGGATGTCGTTAGCACAATCATCTGACCTATGTAAAGTAGGTGACCCTCATACAGGCAGCTAAAGAGTGTCAGAAGAAAGTCAAACCTGAACGGAAAGGAATTCTTCCTCCAGACTGCAACACAAGAACCTTGCCTGAGTCTCCAATCCCCTGGCTTCCCCTGCACATTTCAACTCAAGCTCGGGACATCGAGTGAAATGCCAGCCACACCGCCTGCCTTCCAGATCCAGGGCTTGCCAGTCCCAGAAGCCCACGAGCCAAATCCTTAGAACAAACCTCCTCCATCTGCGTAGTATGTCCTATCGGTTCTGGGCTCTGCATCTGCAGAGACAGATCCATGAGTTTCCCAGCTGTGGAAATGAAAGAGGAACGTTAACTCACACCCGGCAACGGAACGCTTCCAAAATAAACATTAAACGGTGGCTAACGGTTGTGTTCCGGGCCTCCATGTTCAAAAGAAAGAGAGGTCGCCGCGGGCTAGAGAGAAGAATGATGTCTCATGTACAGGAGCTTTTTACACTTGAATTTGAAACTTTTAAGAACTGTACAACTAGGGACTAGAAAGATGGCTCAGTTAAGAGCACTGACTGCTCTTTCTGAAGTCCTGAGTTCAATTCCCAGCAACTACATGGTGGCTCATGATTATCTATAATGGGATCGGATGTCCTTTTCTGTCACGTAGGCATACATGCAAATAGAGCACTCATGTACATAAAACACATAAATAGAGCTTAAAAAGAAAAAGAACTATACGACTAACTTGATAACACTTCAGACTCAACATTTTTTATCACATTCTCTGTTTGGATTGTTTCAGCTTTTAATGAAGCAGGTTTCTATTGAGATGGGAAAGAAACCATGGCCTACTTAAATTCAGGCAAACTACTCTTGCATGCCGATCAAAAACTATTTGGGGGAAAAAAAAAAAAGCTCCTTGTTGAAATGCTTGAGACTACATTAGTTAGAACTGAAGCAGCCCCGGTCTAAATCAGGACAGAGAACTGGATTTCCAACTTACAGAAAAGGCCTGTGGTTTGCTTCATTAGAGTGGCAGCCTGATTTGAACACGACATTTTTAAAGGCTAACTTGTCTCATTTTCCACTTTCTGCACCCATACTCTGTTCCGGAAAAAAAGACAAGTTTCAAATTTAGCCAACTTTGTCTCCCTCTATGTCACAGCAGACAAAGTGAGGCTTGTAATTACCCAGTCGTAATCAACTGGTGCGAGGAACAACCCAGACAAGCTTAATAATACAACAAAATATTAAACAAGATTAATAATGCAGCAAGTCATGGTATAAAAGGATGGCTGTGAGAAACACAAGAGGGCCTAAAGCTTAGCAATTAAAAACAGAAAAAAAAATGACCTTACAGACACATCACCTGGGAAGGGAAAGATGACAAAGGGACACAGATTTCCAAGTCATATGTTCTCATGAGATGTGACTGAAGCACCTGCGAGCCGTGACCACACACCCACCTCCCAGAAGAGCCAAGATCCCGCTCATCAACACCACCAAATAACCATGGGGATGTGGAACACAGAGAGATCTCACCCTCTACTGGTGGAGACACAAATGGTACAGCCGCTTTGGAAGACTATTCCCAGTTACCTCTAAAATGACAGATTCTTACCATTTTTCTCTAAAATGACACATTTTTGCCATTTAACTCATTGCCTCCACTTCTCAGACGTTCCCCTAAATAAACTGAATCGTTGTCTACACAGTGGGAATGTGCGTAGCAGCTCTACTCATAATTACCGAAACTTGGAAGTCACCAAGTTATCCTTCATCTAATGAATGAATAAATATTCAAACAAAGGAACATTATTTCACCCCAAAAAGACGGAGTTAGCAAGGGCATGGGAGGCTGCAATGCTCCTATGTAAATACTGCTGTTTGTATAAATGAACTCATGATCATGGGGTACTCTTGGAGTCTGAGGAAACTAAGAACAACTCAAAACAAAAGCCAGACCCAGCCTGAGCAGGTCCACAGGCCACAGAAGAACACATTTGGCGTGATCCAGTGATTTCAGACCATAGAGATTCTGAATTTTTGGCTAACACAAAATCCATTAGTCTCACAAGCAAGAACCAGGATGAGGGGGTGACTGCTGTGTCTGAGTACAGCTATCAATGTCTACATGAGACAAGACACGCTTTTCCTGGGAAATGATCAGAAGAACAGGAGAAGAGGGGCAAAAGAAGATGGACAGATGGAATCTAATAGAGAAAGCTAATATAATAGAGTTGGGGCAGAACCTATATTCGGTAACATGGAGAGTCGGCAAGATGGGGGGAGGGTCGAGCCTTTGATAAGCATTGTGGGGTCAAGAGGCAGAGCAAGCATCTCCAAGGTGGAAGTCCTTTCTTTTGGAAGAGGCACAGAGGGAGGTAGAAGAGGCCATGGGGAAGCGAGGCGGCTCTGATGAGGCTTGGAGGTTTGTGCTGGGTGAGTGGGAGCCTTTCGCCCTGCAGCGCCACACAGCGCTGACAAAAGCTCGGGCAGAGGGACAGCACTGGCCATTCTAAACCCCGTGAAGGCCTGGGCTCATGGAGAACCAGTGAAGGAAGGCGCGGGCTCATGGAGAACTTCCAGAAGCCAGTGGTGTGCTGGAGAGCTTTATGTCAACATGCTGAAGTCACCTGAAAGGAGGGAACCTCGATTAAGAAAATGCCTCCGTCAGAGAAGCGCCAGACAGTGAGTGCTTTCTCTCTTGCTCTCTCCACTGCTCTCTCCCGCTGTCTCGGTTCCCTGGTCCTATCCTGGCCTTGTCGGGTTACTTTTTCTCCCTGCTCTAGACTGTTCTAGATGCCTCCAGATATTTTCTCTCTTATTCACAATAATACTTTTTCTCCCTGCTCTAGACTGTTCTAGATGCCTCCAGATATTTTCTCTCTTATTCACAATAAAAAGCCCCACCCTACCCCCACCCCCGGTGGCGTGATGCAGTAGGAGGGGTTGCCTCAGTTAGCCCGAGTCAAGGCATCCTCCCACCCCCAGGTACCAGCCATATATATGACAGGTCTAGTATAAAATGAAGTTTATTTGGGGCATGGGAAGGGGGTGTGGGAAAGAAAAGGGGACAGAAAGAGAGAGAGAGAAGAGAGAGGAAGGAATAGCAAGCCAGGCTTGTACCTGGCTGTTGCTAGGTAACTGTTGGGCGGAGCCTAGAAGAAATGTTAACACAGTGGATTCGCCATTTTGGCAGCTTTGTCGCCTCGCATACACAGATAAATAAATACAGAAGCAGAGCTTTGTTTACAGGAACCAGCTCATGTGATTATAGAAACTGGAATGCCCATTATTGGCTACCTGTGCCTTTAGACTTCAAATGTCTTCCTCCGGGGCAACAGCAGGTTCTGTTTTACTATGAATCCCAGTATCCTGAGTTCCGCCGCAGATACCACTGTGTTACACATTTCCCTTTACACCAGGATAACCCGTCAAGAACCTCTGGGTTTTAGAAGTAAAGCAATTTGTGCAGAGTGGGAGTTTCCTTGGGCAGAAAAAAAAATGAGCGTTTGATTTATTACCCAACTCAGATGTTAGAGTCAAAGGAGTCTTATTTAACAGTAAGAGAGTGTTACAAAGGAAAATGACAGAAAGGCTACTGGGGTCATTCTGGATGGGAAAGCTGACACATAAATTCTCTTCAAGGTTGAGGTTGATTATAATGAAAGAGCCTCAAGGCCACGACGGATCTCAAGGTAAATGCAGAGCATCTGCAGAAACAGCACAAGACATAAGGAGTCATCTGACCACCCACTGGGCCTCAGGGAAGCCGGGAGAGGGAGAGGAGCTGGATCATCAAGCCTGTTTGCAATGTGAGAGCGAGCGAGAAAGGGTGTGGGTGCCCTGGGCTAGGTGTGAAAGAAAATTCTACTTTCAGTTTTTAAAAAGTGAGAATGGCAGAGAGGGAGATGGAGAGGACAGACGGAGAGACAGAGAGGACAGACGGAGAGACAGAGAGGACACCGCCAGGATGCAGAGGGGCCTCTCCAGGGAACAACCATCATCCCCAGGCTGATCAGCAAGCCGGCTTCCCAGGCTTCTCAGACTCCCCAGAACAAAGGAAAAGTGTAACTTTCTATAACCTTTTAGGGCACGGCCAGAGGTTTCACATCATGTGATTTAACTCAATGTAATGTAGATGATAGGGAACTTGGAACCCAGACACTATAACTTAGGAGTTATCACAGTGTTGATTGCAGCAGTGGCTGCTGCTGCTGCTGTTTCTCTCCTCCCTCTTCCTGGTCTTCCTCTTCCTTCTCCTTTATTCTACGCTCTGCGTATGTGTGTATATTTGCACACTGTGTGCTCCTGGCCTCGGGGACCAGAAGCATGAGATGGATCCTGCAGTTACAGGTAGCTGACGGTGAGTCCTCCAGTGTGGGCTCTAGGAATTGAACTTGGGTCCTCTGGAAGAGCAGCACATGTTCATAACCAGCAAGCCATCTATCTCTCCAGCCCTACGGCTGCTTCTTAAACCTCTGTCCCAGGAAGGCGCGCTACAGGGCATCACGACCTGATCCCAAGCCATGGGACTCAGGTCCTATGCTAACATTCACTGATTGATTCACAGCCTTCGATAGGGAATTAGTATGTGCAATCAGTCGAAATGGCTTCAGAGCCAGTCCTAGGACTGAAGTGCTAAGGGTTGGTTGATATTTATCTGGACATCCAAACACAAGGTAGGTCGCTGGTGTCAACCTGGCCCCTGAATGTTAGCTCAATCAGATTCAGACTACAGACAGCTGAGGGAGGGAACCGACGCCTTCTCCCTGAAGTGGACTTGAGCGGAAGGTACAACTCTATCTGGTGCTCCTACTATTACGTCTGCTTAAGATTTGATCATAAAAACACAATTGTCCCCTACACCTCTGGGGAGATCTGGATGCTCTAAAGCTGTGTGGGGTTTGGGGAGACTCTTCCTGACTTCAGAAACGCAGTGTGAACCACACTTCACAGCTCTGCTTCAGTCAGAGAACTTTCCCTTTCTTCTCCACCAGCTCCCAGGAGGACAAGAAGTATTAAAGAAGACACTAAGGCTTCACAAATAATATGTGTGTATGACCCAGTAAGGAAAATTTCTGGACATGGGATGATGTAGATCTGTAATTCCACTGGGCAATCTAATCTGTATGGAAAGATCGTGTCTGAAAAAATATAATAAATATAAGCAATTAATAAATGAAGTCATTTTCTCACTTTGAGAAAAGTCTGCTCTCAAAGCAAAGACAGGACAATTCATGACTTCTGTATTGCCTCCAGTTCTCAGAGCCTACGATTACATCATCTATAATGAGAAAACGTTGTTATTGGAACTTATTTTATGGGAACTGGAGAGGTGGCTCGGGTGTGTGTAGGCTTCCTGTCCTCTCAGAAGACCTGAGTTCAGTTCCCAGGACACACACTGGGCAGCTCTCGGCCTTCCATATCTCCATCTCTGGGGAATCTGGCACYGTCACAGAGGAGGTGTGCATATTCACATGCAGATACACATAATTAAAAATGAAAAGAAAGCTTAAAGAAATTTGTCTTCTGAAGTGAAGAAGCAAAACCTCTTTGGGATGGAGAAGATGAGATTGTGTGGAAGGCTGGTAGAAGCTGATACATGTTGGACGAGTTGAAACGTATTTTCTCAAGACGGAATAATTTGCTAAACTTCCCCACTGTGAGGTACCTTTGAGATGATAATGTTAAGAGTCTGACTATTCTCTTGGATAAGTAAAGGAGTCTTATTTTCTTTTACTCTTTTAGTACATCTACGAGAAAGAACACAGATGAAGACATAGACAAGAAGGTCAGAGAAAGTGCCATCACCATCTAAATGTTTGGTATTCAGGAAGGAGATAATTCTAAATTCTGCCTTGGAATCTTTCTCACTGCGAAGCTGAATGTGGAAAAGACCCTTTAGAATAACAAGTTTCCAAATGCTCAGATAGCTTTCTACTCCATGTTAAAAAATAAGTTTTAAACATTTGTCAGCCTTTGATGTGTTACTTAGCCACAGCCCGCCACCTCGTCTTTGCCATGTGTATCCACCAGAGCTCAGCTCTCTTCACACTCTATGTGTTATGTCTGAGGGAAAGCGCCTCACCAGAACCACAAAGCTGTATTTTCTCATGGAGAATATCAAGAACACAAGGCCCTGACCACTCTCTGCCACACCGTTTTCCAGAGCTGGTTCTGCAACCTTGCCAGACAACAGAGTCACTACCCTGAGACTAAGGTAAGTCAGGCTCATTTTCATTTGCTCTGAAAGTGGTCACTCCCTGGCCTTGGCTTTTCTTTCTAATGCAGCTCACTGCAGGAGAAGCCCTCCATCTAGGTCTTTCTATACCACACTGTGATGGTTGATCTTAAAAGGTGTCTCAGGGTTTCATTGATGTAAAGAGACACCATGACCAAAGCAACTCTTATAAAGGCAGAGTTTATAGTTTCAGAGGTTCAGTGTGGAGGGAGGTGTTGTTTCCCTAACTGGTTCTTGATTGTGTCAATAAAAAAAAAGGTGGAAGCCAATTGTTGGGCAAAAGGGGAAAGGTGGGACTTCTGGGTCCCAGGAGGAAGAGAAAGGACATAGGGAAGGAAGAGGATTTCAGACCAAGCTTTAGAACAAGTAGGAAGCTGAAGTCATGTAAGGTCTTGGGGCCCCTAGAGTTTGTAGCAACCACCGCAGGCAGGGGCTGAGGAGGTTGACCGGAGCTAGCTTTTTATAGGATTAGGGAAGAAATTCTTCACCCAGCCATTGGGTTATCTGGCTTATTTTAAAGTAATAAAACTGGTGAAGGGAGGTTAGCTCAAGAACTTTGGAAAGGTCGTAGAACCCTTGCCCCTCAGCTAATTAACATCCCTCAGACGACAGGGGGAGGGGGTGACACTGACCTGCAGGTGGGGACAGGATGGACCATTGGCCACCTACCTCATTCCCTAGAGACCAATCAGTTTAAAGTTACACTGCTCTGCCAATCACATTGTGCCTAATGGCAGCTGCCCTGAGAACTGTATAAAGGCCCGCTGCTTGGGCTGCACGTGGGCGACCCCAGCATGCTGGGTTAAATAAAATCCCTCTTGCTTTTGCATCGATTCCCGTCTCCACATTGTTCACTCAAGGGTCTCCGGTAAGTTAAGGCTCACCAGAGTTTTACATGGAGTCTAGTGTTTTCCATCTGTGGAGCTAACTAAGGTGAGCAGGAGGAGAAAGAGGGCAGCCAGGCAGTTGTTGGGGACTTGGTGAAACTAGCCAGCAGAGGCCAGGGGAGCGATCACAGCTCCTGGGAAACACTGCCAGCTGCCCACTGGCAGAGCTGAGCGAGAATGGCAGCTGATCACAGAGCTGAACTGGCAGAGTTTGGAGCACAGGACACTGGGCAAGGAGGTAGTGCGATTATAAAATTACACGCCACATTTCAGTCCATTATTATCACGGTGGGGAACCTGGCATCATTCAGGCAGACATGATGCCGGAGAACAAGCTGGGAGTTCTACATATTGGCCCATGAGTGGCAAGGAGACTGAATGTATTCTACACTGGGCATAGCTTGAGCATGTATGTCCTCAAAGCCCTGCCTCCACAGCGACACACTTCCTCTAACAAGGCCACACCTTCTAACAGTGTCGCTCCCTACAGACCAAGCACTCAAACACATGAATGTATTGGGGGGAGGGGGGCACCTATTCAAACCACCACACAAGGATTAGAGAATTAATGAGGTTTTTGTTGTTGTTGTTCTTTTCTCTAGTATGGAGATAACTAATAATGGTGTTATGATGTGGACAAAAGATGATGAGAGGTGTTTTCTATAGAAAACAAATTCTTTAGAGACATAAGAAAGAGTAATTCTGTGCGGTCGCATGGGGAAAAATAAACGAAAGACAGAGCCTCAAGGTTGTTGAGTGACAACCTTGTAAATTGTAAATATTGTCCAATGTCAAGAGAAGACAGAGTTCTTTCTTAAACTACCCAGAGATAATGAGAAAGACATAAAAAAATGGAGGTTATACTGGTGCCTTTATAGGAGTAGTAAGGGCTTTGGGATTTGGGGCACAGGCATTAGAAATTGACAGTGTAACTTAAATTCAAATTAAGGCTGATGATCCTGACACTCCTGAAATCACACGTAGGCAGCTACATAAGACTGAAGCCATAAAAATTCAGTCATGAATTGAGGAGAGACTCATGAGGCCCTGCCCTGCTCAGAGGAGCTATCATCAGTAGAGAGGAAGTCATGGTCTTCAGTGACTGACTCATAACTGGTAAGTTATAAGTACTTAGTTGATAGCTCCACACCCATTAAACCCAGCAGGTCACAAAGCAAAGACAAAAGCCAATGAAGAGATGTGAAAGTGAGGTAGAGGCTTGATGGGAGGAGGAGGGGTAGAGAAGGGAGCAGAGACGACGGAGGGGTGGGCGTGACCAGAACACATTTAAACCCATGTGAAACTATCAGTGAATACATTAACTTTAAAAATTGCCTTCAACTGCATCTCAGTGCTGTGATGTGTCTGGACTGAATGGCCCGAAGTTGGCTGGATGCATAAAGAATGCTACAGACAGGAAAATGTGTTCTGCRGAAAGATGAGCAGCAGATGTGCGAAGAAACTCAGAACAGGAAACTGCAGGGGCGGGGGGGGGGGGACCAGAATGCTGGCCAAGGAGTTTGGACTCCAACAGGAAGATAATGAAAAATGATGAATAAATTATAAAGAAGGAACAACAGATTCCTACTCATGGTGGAAAGAGGGCTCCAGCTCTGTCGTGCTCACGGCCTCCCCCAGGTCAGGCAGGAGGGAGGTCAGAGCAACAAGGTCACTAAGAGCTGACCAGGCCTGCACGGTAGGACGTGCGCTAGAGCAACAGGCTTGCTCTGCAAAGCCATTCTTGCGGGCTCCTTTGAGCTACATCTCTCTCCGTAGACTTTTACAAGTCAGTTAGCCAGACTGAGAAGGCAATGTGTATGAGCAAGAATGCCTCATTCAGCAAATCCTAACCTAGCTCATGCAGGAAATTGCGATGTAGCCATCAGAGACTACTTGTATGTAGGATCAAGTTGATAGAAAATCCTTATTAGCCAGTCAGCCACTATGCAGGGCATTCAGGGCCCTGAGTGTGGTCCTGAGCCTTTCCCAGGATGGAATTCCAAGTATGCACACACACACACACACACACACACACACACACACACATATCCTGGATTGTCATGTCACAGTCATCAAGAACAGTTACCCAGAAGTGGAACTACAGAAGTCACAAAAGCAAGGGAAGTACATTCAAGGGCTTTCCCAGAACTATAGACTTCCATGAATTAGGTCTTTGTTCTCATATTAACAGGTGGTGGTGCCTATATGCTGGGTTCAGAGACCTGAGCAGGGCCAGGAGCCATTCTCACTTAGATCTCGAAACCCCCTCCTTTCAGCCATTTCTAGCCTGCTTTTAAATATCCTAGCCCAAAGATTAACCCAATAATTAGATAATCAGTACATGCAGAGCTCACATGACTGGGCTAGATCAAACAGAGCTCACCGTTGGCAACTCCTTTCCACTTTACCTCCTCGTGACCCCTTTATCGTGCCAAGATTCCTGCAGCAATAGCCAGCTTTTCCCAGAAATTCTGAGAAACTGTTTCTTAGAAGTGATGCCAGCCCCCTGAGATCTTCCCCCTTTCCCACTCCCTACACCTTGCTTGCTTCCCTTTATATTGCATTGTGTAAAAAATAAAATTTGACAGCTTGATCAGAATACTGTCTTGCTGTCCATCTCTCTCATCTCTTGTCTCTCGCCTTCTCCTAGGTAGTCCGGGGACCCTGTGGACTGTCCTGCAGGTCAGGACAGAGCGGTATTTCCATCATGGCATTAAGGTCTGGAGGCCTGTTACAAGACTTTGCTGTAGTGTGTAATGGAGCCAAGACATCTTCCCTTGTGCTGTTGCCCTCGGCTTCTCCTTCCTTTTGAAAACTTGTCTTTTGATTATCATGCCCTGAACAAACGGGTCCAGACCATGTGTTGTCCTCCTGTACACTCTGATTATAGCCAGTAGTGCTCATTCCCTGCTTCCTCCTGGATCTGCCAAGAAACATTTTGTCACCTGAGATTTGAAATAAAAAAAACATTGGATGCACACTCAACCCCTGCATCGAGCCTCTAGATTAGGTCTCAGGTACAACAGAGGACTTGAGAGTTTGAGTTCTTACAGACATGAGTTGGGTTTAAATCTAAAGGCACTTAAATATTCTTATGGCTTCTGAAAACTCCTTAAATATTCTAGATCTGTAATGTGTGACTCTCGGGGGAGTCAACAGAGAAATAACCTTTAAATGCTATTGGAATTACTAAATATGTGCATCAGTCAGTAATATAAGTTGGTTACTAACAAAAAAGACCCAGCCCATACAGATAACCTTCCTTTCTCCTTTAAAAACGAAGTTGGATATAGGTCTTGTAAAAACCTCACATTCCTGGGACCATACAAAACAACAACCCCGATACCCTCTATGACCCGCAGAACTCCTGTCTTCAGACCCCAGAATGACCTCGTGCCTAGAATGGCTACTGATCAAAATGAAGAAAGAATTTGTCTCTCCTTTAGGGAGCCTTCCTGGAAGTAACTTTAACATAGTATGTCACGAACCCAACTCTTCTTTTGGGGCCAGTGTTGTGTTCTATGAAACACGGTATAATGTAGCTGCGGGGAGCACCTTGGTGGGCCAGGCCAAGGTGGTCCCAGGAGGAATCATGACCATGGACCATGCAACAGGCCTAGTACAAAAGGAAGTTATTCGGGGAAGGGAAGAGGACCTAGAGAAGTGGGTAGAGGCAGAGAAAGCAGGACAGAGGAGGCGAGAAAGAGAGAGGACAGGGGAAGAAGCTAGCTGGAATCACATGGGAAGAGAGAGAGAGAAGATAGAGAGAGGGAAGAGGAGGAGAGAAAGAGGACAGGGAAGAAGCTAGCTGGAAACACATGAGAAGAGAGAGAGAGAGAGAAGATGGAGAGAGAGAAGAAGAAAGAGGAGGAGAGGGGGAGACGGGGATAGAGAGGGGGAGAGGGAAAGGAGGGAGAGGAAGGGGGAGCGGGAGTATTGTCTATACTTCTGCACACAGTATAGAAGATGATAGACTTCTTAATACACTTGCTGGTGTGAGTCACCACAGCTCATAAAGACCTCATGACCCCAGGTTTCCTGTCCTCACCGTTCTTATCCCTTGATCCCTGGTGGTGGTGGTAATGGTGGTGGTGGTAGTCATCATCTTCATCTTCCTCCTCTTGTCTCTCTTTGGAACCTGCCACTGAAGAATGCCTTGCTAGTCCAGGTCACTCTCAACACGCAATCACACCTAACTGCAAGATATACGAACCCAAAGAAAAGACTTCTACTCTTCAGCCTGTGTCTTGTGTTTTTTGTTCTTAATTGAAGAATTCATATTTGAGCAGTAATTAACACTCCACGATAGCTTTTATTGAATGCTATTCTCTTCTTTCAACAAGAAAACACACAACATGGGATTTAATGTCATACCCTTGGTTTTTACATATCAGCTATATACTAAACAATTGGATAACTATTTCTGCATCCTTTGTATCCTGTATCCTTCAGTGCTCCTTGAATTAGACAGCAAGTAGTACCAGACTGGAAACCTATTTCTCCCAAGTAAAAGGTTTTATTTAAATTTGTTTTTCCTCTTATCACTTCAGATACATGTATGTGTATGTGTGTCCTCTTATCACTTCAGATACATGTATGTGTATGTGTGTATGTGATGTTTATGTATATGTGCTTGTGTATGTGTATGTATATGTATCACGTTGTGTTTGGGCTTGCCACTTGGACTACACCTAACATCCTAAGCATGAATCCTAGACACAGTCCCCAGACAGCTTTCTAATGAGCTCTTACACTTCAGTCTGGGTTTAAGAACCTTCTTACGTTCCTACTTCAGAGTCTTTTGAAGCTTCAAGGACATTTGGAATAACAAGTGAACCCAAAGACGAGCCACTTGCTCAGGGTATTCCTCTGAGTTGTTCTTCACTCTGCTGTTGAAATAATCCAGAATTGAACAATAGCATCTGAGGCTGTGTAAAGAGCTGTCATTAAACTAATTTCAGTGACGCCTTCAGAGCTGAGAAAACAATACTTTTTTTTTAACTCATTTGAAATAGGATGCCAAAGAGTCAGCCACAAATGGTGGTAATTCCATCTTAAGGAGCATCAAAGCCTTATGGAAATTTCCAGAACTAGACTTGAATTGAGGCCAGATACTTTTAAGGAGAAAAACCTAATATGACAAGGAATAGAAATGGCCTCAGAAAGGCATTTAATAAAAACAGACATTTGAGGGAAGGAAAACCATCTTGAGAAAAGTAGAAAAACTCAGAATAAAAATTAGCATGTGATCTGTGCTGTGGTTGGCTCAGAAAATTCTGGGAAATGATCAGCCATTGCACACGTGGTGGACCGGGGACCTGTTTAGACTGGTGCGGACAGTTCGAGAATCACTGTGGACAGGCACTTATTAAGGGGTGAGGGAAGCAACAAGCAACGGAGGCAAAATTGAGTTCTTGAGGAAGGAAGTCTCTATTCCCTAATGGGTTCTTGAGTGTGTCAATAAAGGAGGAGGAAGCCAATTGCTGGGCGAATGGGAAAAGTGGGTCTTCAGGTCCCAGGAGGAAGATCAGGGAACACAGAACTCAGACCAGGCTGTGGAGCAGATATGTAGATCTCGGGGCACCTATAGTTTGCAGCCTCCACCCAAAGAAGAGGGAAAGAGGTAGTTGCTAAGATTAGGGAAAGCAATTCTTCACACAGCCATTGAGTTATCTGGCAAGTTTTAAAAGATTAAAACTGTCTAGCGTTTTCCGTCCGCGGTGCTAGGTGGGCAGGAGTAGAAAGCAGGCAGCAGGGGCGGTTATCGGTGGCTTGGCGGAGCTAGTCGCCAGGGGCCACTGGAGCGCAGACAGCAGCTCCCAGATTCCCCGGGTTAGGGGATGATTGGAATTGAGATGGAGCTAGGGGAGGTGGGAAAGGCTGCGGCACTGGGCAAGAAGATAGCACGATTTTAAAACTACACCCAACGAGTTCTGGCCATCTTCAGCTAAAACGAAAGCTGAAGTTGGAAATGGATCCCACCTTCTCCGTGTAGTCTAGGACACACTCTTACTCTCCGCGAGGACTAGGTTGACCTGTCTCCTGGCAAACCTGTGTGGCATACCTTTGTGTCGTCCTTCACCAATGTCCCTCTTAAAGAAAAGCATCCTGAGGCTCTATCTTAACGAGCCTTCTGGAGTCATCTCCGGCCAGCGTTCTCTGAACTGGGCATTTGGGTTCTACCATGTAATGTAAGTACTTAGTTATGTACTGAGGAGGGATATTCAAAGTCATTTTATCCGTGTTGGTCTTACAACTAAGATGGCACCCATGACAGGGACAACCTTCTACGTCTTGAAGTACTTCGTGTGCCTAGTACTAGCCATGCACAGATTCGCAGCAGCTCGAGAGAGAGAGGGCAACCCAGACCCAGAACCTCTTCACGTTTCTAGTTTTTGTCTACGGCACGCTACTGAGTTTCTGCAATTATTGGCTCCCCTCCTAACACTCTTCTTGACACCTGAGCATCATCTGGTATTCTCGGTGGGTCTCTTCCTTCAGAATCAAAACCATAGGGAAAAGGAGAAAGACTGAGAGCATCAAGCTGCAAAAAAATTACAAGTTCTTTAAAAGGACATTGCCTTTGGATCTCTTGAAAATTGTGTTATTATCCCCATGCACTGGGGTTCTCACAGCCACATTATCATTTTATTGAATGTATCCCAGGAAGCCTCCCTCTTTCTCTTGTTTATTGAGAACCGCCTTGTCTCTAAGAACCTTTCTACCTACAAAGAATACTTTGGCTGATTGGCAGTTAAAACCAACAATGGGTTCCTGGCCTTCTAAGAGAGACATCCTCCAGGAGCCTCAAAGTATTGATATGTTTTATATCAATATATTTATATATGTTTGATATGCAGTGGTATGATGTGGTGGGGAGGTTAGTGGGCCCATGCTGAGGCAGCCCCCTGCCCCAGGTATCAGCCCTATGATGGGTCTAGTATAAAATGAAATTTATTGGGACATGAGAAGGGGGTCTGGGGAAGGGAGTGAAGTCAGAGAGGGCACAGAGAAGAACAGAGAGAGGAGAGAGAGAGAAGGGGCCAGCTGGGAACACATGGAGATGGGGGGGGCAGGGAGAGAGGGAGAGGAGCAAGGAG
>BDUI01000088.1:297162-331420 GCA_002335545.1 Apodemus speciosus | reverse complement strand
GAGACAGGGTTTCTCTGTGTAGCCCTGGCTGTCCTGGAACTCACTCTGTAGACCAGGCTGGCCTGGAACTCAGAAATCTGCCTGCCTCTGCCTCCCAGAGTGCTGGGATTACAGGCGTGCGCCACCACGCCCGGCTCAAATCACAGGTGTAATATGGCAGGGAGTTAGACAGGAAAGCAGGATAACACGGGGTAAAAGGGCTCCATGTGGAGCTGCTTGGGAATGATGACCAGGAACAAAGGCCGTGATTAAACTCCTCAAGGTTTCCCTCAAGGAGGGGTGGGCAGACATCTTACACAGCCCAACAAGCAGTTTTTCCATGTTGATATGAAAGGTATGATAATGAAAGGTACTTTTATTCAGATTATTAAGATAAAAGTAAAGGGCTAGCACTTCCAGATACCTGCCCAGGCATCATTAACACATTAACTTCCCGTGACCTGGAAGGACAGCACAAAAATTACCCTCAACTGTGGGTAATTTACCCTCACACTTAAAACGAAAGTCAGGAGTAGACGTATGAAATGAGTCACTTGTTGCTGTGGTTGAAGCGCTATTTGGCTTCTCCAAAACTCGCGTTGAACTATAACCTCACCTTTAGGTATGAAGCAAGCGGGGAGCGTGGAAACCTAATCTAGCTGTGCGTGGTGTTGAGAGATGTTTCAGATTAGATGACATCATCAGGAGCAAGGACACCCCCCCCCACCCTGCCCGACTGAACCAGTGAACACCAGAAGAGAGGCCAGAAGGCACCCATATGAGACACACAGTCGCCCTGTCTGCCACCTGCCCTGCATTACTTTGAGATTCTGCAAGCAAAAATGTCACCCCAGACAAGGTCCTATAGGCTTGGCCCTTCTGACCCAACAAACCCCAAAATCCTCTTTTGTTTATAGCTTGCTTAGGCTGTGATATTGTATTATTAGCTACAGAAATCAGAGTGAGATGCACACCTAGGAAATTGATAATAAATCCCATTGCATTCAACACTGGCCATGATGTGGTTTGTTTGTTTTTTTTACATAACAGACGGGTATAAACCGCTTTCACAATGCCATGTGAATGCTGGATATAAAATCAAATACACGTGGTCCTGGGAGAGTGCGTGTTATCTGGGAGATCTCCTGACACAAGATAAGTTATTTCAGGTGAAACAAAAATGCTTCATGAAGGAGAGGAGAGAGTGGCAGGGAGTGGGTCACACAGGAACTGCTGGCAGTAAAGACTCCCATACTTAATGCATCGCCTTCAAAAATTATTTACTAATGACTCATCGTATCCAACTCCCAGTATCTGGAAGTAGGTTCGCATTTGTCGAGGAAGACAGGCAGCGATTAAGCCGATAAGTGAACTATTTAAGCACACAATTTAACCGGTTTATATCGGTTGACTCTTATGAGAAAAAGAAAAAGAAAAGGGAAAGAATTCAAGGATGATGTCATTAGGAAGTGTCTTAGGGTTTCCGTTGCTGTGAAGAGACAGCAGGACAAAAGCAACTCTTACAAAGGCAAACTTTTGATTGGGGCTGGCTTACAAGTTCAGCAGTTCACTCCATTACCATCACGGCAGGAAGCAAGGCAGTGTCCATCCGTCCGGCAGGCGTGGTGCAGCAGGAGCTGGCGTTTTGATCCAAAGGTAGCAGGAGAAGACTCTCCTCTAAAGGCGGCCAAGGAGGAGGGTCTCCCTTCCACCTGGGTGGAGCTTGAGCATAGGATGTCAAAGCCCACCCCCACAGTGGATCACTTCCTTTAACATGGCCACACCTACTCCAACAAGGCCACACCCACTCCAACAAGGCCACACCCACTCCAACAAGGTCACACCCACTCCAAATGACTACACCTACTCCAACAAAGCCACACCCACTCCAACAAGGCCACACCTACTCCAACAAGGCCACACCCACTCCAACATGGTCACACCTACTCCAACGAGGCCACACCTGCTCCAAAATGACCACACCTGCGCCAACAATGCCACACCCACTCCAACAATGCCACACCCACTCCAACATGGCCACACCTACTCCAACATGGCCACGCCTTCTGATAGTGTCGCTTTCTATGGGCTAAGCATATTCAAACCACCACGGGAAGAAAACCACTACACACAGATTTGAAGGTGGTAATGATCGCCAGGGTTTTGTAAATGGGCAAAGAATTCAGGCAAAAGGAGGAAGCTCTCTGATACAGGTGCAGGTGGCCTGTCCACAGAATAACAGAGTCCAGTGTCGCTCACAGGAGGAAAAGAAGGTACTTTGGGTCCTCACAGGCTACTAGGAAACCATCTTTTCCTCATAAACAAGGAGCCGGAACTAAAGTGAGCTTCCTTTCTCTACACAGAGTCTCAGTTACTTCAGCCCTGTGAGACCCAGCTTGATTATCACCCAGATGTTGGCTGTTGGCTACGGAAAGCGCGTCATTATTCCCACAGGAAACCACATACACATATCTTTCTTCCCTCCACAAATTCTAGGATAAATGTGTGTCAATGAACAAAAGGGTTTACAAGAACTCTGGCAGGAAAAAAAAAAAAAAAACATGTCATTAATACATTCATTATGAGTGAAAAACAAAAGTTCTTCCGAGCCCATTCAGGAATGAGAATGAGATTGTTTAAAACTGCTACCAATCCCACCATGACTCTAGGAAGACGTCAGAGTGAAGACGAATGGTTCGCTACTTGACACAGATATCTGAGCACAAAGCCAAACGCCACTGAGCTTCTTGTCCTGCCAGCGGTCCAAGGGAAAACCGGGCCAAGAGGACATTTTTCACTTTGAACAAGATAATGAGAAAAAGAAAACTGATTCAGGAAAGAGAAAAAAAATGTACGCTTGCTTTGAAAATGCCTTGCAGAGCAGGACCTGTCAGAGACCGAGGGACCCAGACATAGCCAGTTCTGTGTTTGTGTGTGTGTGTCTGTCCGTCTCTGTGTGGTGTGTTTGTGTGTGTGTCTGTGTTTGTGTATGTCTGTATTTGTGTGGTATGTTTCTGTATGTATGGTGTGTGTGTGTATGTGTAAGAGAGAGTGAGAGAGGGAGGAAGGGAGAGAGAGAGGGAGGAAGGGGAGAGGGAGGGAGGGAGGGGAGAGAGAGAGAGAGAGAGAGAGAGAGAGAGAGAGAGAGAGAGAGAGAGAGAGAGACCTTCCCACAACATCTTCCCTCCTACACAGAGTACCTGCCTGGAAATGTTTAAGGTAATTTCCTTTTTCACACTAAAGAAAAACAGACTCTGTGGTCTATACAGTGAGATAGCTGCAAGCCATAAAACCCAGAACACAACCTACAGTCTTTAGCCTCAAGAGACTAATACAAAAGTAGGCCCATGGCACAGGCCTTTCTCACTATAGTACTGTTTAATTTATTAATACTACTGCCTGTCTCCAATTATCGTAGGGTTTTACTGCTGTGAACAGACACCATGACCAAGGCAAGTCTTGTAAAGGACATTTAATTGGGGCTGGTTCAGAGGGCCAGTCCATTATCATCAAGGTGGGAACGTGGCAGCATCCAGGCAGGCATGGTGCAGGAGGAACTGTGAGTGCTCCATCTTCATCTGAAGGTGGCTAGAAGACTGGCTTCCAAGCAGCTAGGACGAGGGATCTTAAAGCCCACGCCCACAGTGACACACTTCCTCCACCAAGGCCACACCTCCAAATAATGCCACTCCCTGGGACAAGCATCTTCAAACCATCACACCGAGACATGCCAGAGTAGCACTGAAGGCCCTTAAGGAAACGCTGTTCCTTCTAGCCAGAAGAGTGAGGTCTATGTCTAGCTTGAGAAATGCTATTGCCCCTTTCTCCAGTTGGGCGTGTCATTACCTGGTTGGGGACCACACCTAGGAAGGCAGCTTAGTCTTTTAATGAGTTGCTACACTTTCCCTTCTCCAGATTCCCAC
This sequence comes from Apodemus speciosus, assembly GCA_002335545.1. Taxonomy (NCBI): domain Eukaryota; kingdom Metazoa; phylum Chordata; class Mammalia; order Rodentia; family Muridae; genus Apodemus; species Apodemus speciosus. The sequence continues at coordinate 327,518 of BDUI01000088.1, read as the reverse complement.
CACCAGCACAGTCCCTACCATGAGGTCCTGTGGGGTCCGCTCGTCTTTCTGAGCCCTGATTCAGAAAGGCCTAACTTCTCACGTTTCTTTTCTGTCTCTTTCTCCAGATGTTGACTAGAGCCTAGGCCTGTATTTTCTGGTATTTGGTGCTCCCTTCCCCTTTCTCTAAAGTTCCCGTCCTTTCTATAGTTGTCTCACTCTATGGCTGACTTCCATGCCCACGTAATTCAGATTATATGGCTTCTTTTTCTTCTGTTTCCATTCTCTTCCTCCCGGCACCTGCCGAGATTTACATCTTGGCTGCCCCATTTGTTTGCTTTTGCTGTTCTCTTTTCTTCTAATAAAATTGTCTTCGAGTCTTTATCAATGAGACCAAGGACCCCAGAAGTGGGCTCTGACTTCCCTGGAAACTGTATGGACTGTGATTCTTGACTCACACAGGGATGGAAGAATCTCCATAGAGTCTTCAAGGACTCTAAGACATGTGAAGAGTCTTATTTAGTCAAATCTCAGCCTTGCCAAGGATCCCCACCCCCTTACACAGGTACGGCATCCTAGCCACAAGAAAAAACACAAGCACTGAGGTGAAGAACATATTAAAACCAGCAAAGAGAGTGGTGAGCAAGCTGGAGATCTGGGAAAGATCCCACTAACAAGGGATCGATTTTCTCACTCTCAGGAGCCTTTGTTCCGGTTATTTCAAAAGTCTATCCCACAGCCATTCCATATTCTGATGATCCCACATTTTGCACTTGAACAATATTAACGGACACTGTGAAAATACTGTAGGGAAGACTCCGCTACGTTAGTTCAATTTCAAACAGTGACTGGTCCTTTCCCACGGTTCAGAAGACAAACATTTCTACTGCCGCACTCCTGATACCCACACCAAATACTTCGCTTTAAAAATCATCGATAAGAAAAATCCCCCGTGACTTGTTTTATCTGCCATTGATACAAAAGAGCAGATAATTAGGGAAAGCTAATGAAGAATGAGCAGGGAAGAAAGGCATGGTGAGTGCTAAAGAACAATCTAGAAGCTGGTCACCACGAAGCAGCAGACAGCAGTAGCAGGGTTACAGCTGCCAAATCTCATTAGCTAGTGATTCGGTGACCAGAAAAAGAAATCAATTGCCAGCGCCGGTGTGAATAATCCAGTATGCCATCTTATCTGCCCTGTAACGAGATACCTAATAAGCCCTTCTTCAGCCCAGAGACTTGGTGAGACTAGTTGGAGGCGGGGGATTTGGTTAGACTTGTTTACACCCTGCTCATGCATTAATCAAACTTATTCTTCTTCCCAGTCACAGCCCAGTGCCGTGCATCAGCAGATGTCTGTGAGGATCTGCTCCCAAGACATCCAAGACATTGGTTGTTTTCTGTGATTTTTTTTCCTTGAAGGGACTGTTTTATTCATCACACATTCACAGGTCTGATGGTTTCCCTTCAGAGAAACACAGCATCTGGAAAACAAACAAATATGGGCATTTGAATACTTCCAGGTAGTAGAAGCAGGGGAGGAGAAGTAGGGGATAAAAATGAAGGGAATAAATGACGGCTTACCTAAGAGTTAAGGTAAAAGGAACTCCAGCACAGTTTTTCCACCTTAGGTTCTGATACAGTGACTCCAAAACTCATTTGACTGGTGTACATGGTGGTCATGATAGTCGGAATTCAGCTGCACATGGGGAACACAGAAAGCATTCAGAGTCTGTGTGATTGTCAGTCGTTCAGTTCCCCAACCTCCCACCCTCTCAGGAAGCTTTGTCTGAAGCCCCAAGTTACCAGACAACAACCCAGCTATGTAAGCCACAATGACCCGCAAGGAGAACACTTGGCTACGGTGCTGATTGAGTTCTTCTCACGCTGCTACTGACCACGCCTAAAGCGTGTGCCTCCTCACACAGACAGGATGAGCTCCAGCCAGGCAGGCCCTCGGTGATCCAACCCAGTGGATCTTCCCCCTCTGCCTCCTGTATGACCCTCTTTCTACTCTCACAATATTCTGTAAATCCATCCGTTTCTGAACATATTATCGAGGTCTGCCCCACCCCCCAGCCCCAGCATAGCAGTGGCCATTTTGCTCCATGCCTGCCAGCTATTTCATATTGTCGCTGTAATATGCCTGCTAGTCATTGACACCGAACAGTAACTTGGCTCCGAGCAGGGTCACGCTGACTATATTCCTTGTTCCGTTCTATACTGTTATGAGGTTTGTTAATCTTAAGAAATTCCACAGCCAAAAGCTTCACTTCACTTAGGACCCACCAAATTAAAGGTCAATATGGACTGTCATGTCTAAAATGGCTTGAGTCAGGGTCGACCAACAGGCAGCACTTCCATCACCTGCGTATGAGCTCATTGTGTATTTTGTGGTTTTTAGCCTTTATAAGCCGGCCCTGAGAAATGTCCAGCCCACAGCTTTCAGCCCGATCAATCTTTAGGTGTGTGTGTTCAATAAACTGTCCCTGGCTGATTAAGATTGGTGTTTGTGAGGTTTGTGGGGTGACTCCCGGACCCCAACACCACTCTTCTGTTTCTATAGATGTTTGTAGCTTTCCTCCCTCTCTTGCACCTCTAAAAGGCAAACTAAGTGTCACATGTATGAAATGGACAGCGTCTTATACTTATTCATTTTTATACAGATTAAACAAACTTTTTGACAAAGAAAAGCATCCCATCTAAATGGCAAGCATTCCAATCTTCCCTTGCATCTCTCACTCAAGCGCCTTCCCTTTACCCATACGTTGATTGCCTTTCCCTTTGTTGTGACAGTACGTAACACAAACAACTTGCCAGAGGAAGAATTTATTTTGACACACAGTTCAAAGGGTCCAGTCCACTGCAGAACAGAATCTATCAAGTCAGAAGTGGGACGAAGGTAGCCACATCACACCTATAGTCAGGAAGCGAGAAGGATGAATGCTGTCCTCTTTTTATTTAATCTGGAACCCCGGTCAGCGGGATGGTGCTCCCCACATTGAAGACAAATCTTGCTCCCTGCTTATCTTCTCTGGAAACACACTCGCAGATACATCCAAAGGTGTCTCTAACCCTGCTAAATGGACAATCAAAATTATCACAGCCACACTCAGATTTAACTTGAAAAATAAATCAAGATGTAAGACCAAGAATCTTGTTTTTCTACAAAATTATTTCCCTTTAAGAAATAAAATTGAGGTGCCCTGAACAGAGCTTGGCACTGGCTCCAAACCCAGTTCCACAGCACGCAGAAGAAGCTTGATTCCCAGGTGCTCTAACACGCCCAGGATCACAGGATCTCAGGATCCCAGAGGCACCTTGACTCCCAGGAGCTCTGACACACCCAGGATTTCAGGATCACAGGATCACAGAATCACAGGATCATAGAGACAGCTGGGCTATGAGGAGTTCTGACACAACCAGGATCACAGGAGGAACAGGCTTCAGTCAGAGACAGCCAGGGCAGGTAGCACTGGAGATAACCAGATGGCCAGAGGCAAGCACAAGAACATAAGCAACAGAAAACAAAGGTTACTTGGCATCATCAGAACCAAGATCTCCTACCATAGCAAGTCCTAAATACCCCATTGTACAGAAAAAAGCAAGATTAGAACTTAAAATCGCATCTCATGATGATGATAGAGGACTTTAATAAGGACATATATAACTCCCTTAAAGAAATACAGGTAAACACAGATAAACAAGTAGAAGCCCTTAAAGAGGAAAGAAAAAAGTCCCTTAAAGAATTATAGGAAAACACAACCAAATAGGAGAAGGAATTGAACAAAACAATCCAGGATCTAAAAATGGAAATAGAAACAATAAAGAAATCACAAAGACAATGCTGGAGATAGAAAACCTAGGAAAGAGATCAGTACTCAGAGATGCAAGCATCACCAACAGAATATGAGATAGACAAGAGAATATCAGTTACAGAAGATACCATAGAAAACATTGACACAAGAGTCAAAGAAAATGCAAAAAGCTCCCAACCCAAAAACATCAAGGAAATCCAGGATACAATGAGAAGACTAAACCTAAGGATAATAGGTATAGAAGAGAGTGAGGATTCCCAACTTAAAGGGGCAGTAAATATCTTCAACAAAATGATAGAAGAAAACTTCCCTAACTTAAAGAAAGAGATGCCCGTGAACATATAAGAAGCCTACAGAACTCCAAATAGATTGGCTCAGAAAAGAAATTCCTCCCTTCACATAATAGTCAAAACACCAAATGAACAAAACAAAGAAAGAATATTAAAAGCAGTAAGGGAAAATGGTCAAGTAACATATCTTGACCTATCAGAGGCAGACCTATCAGAATTATACCAGACATCTCACCAGAGACTATGAAAGCTAGAAGATCCTGGGCAGATGTCCTACAGACCCTAAGAGAACACAAATGCCAGCCAAGGCTACTATATCTAACAAAACTCTCAATTACAATAGATGGAAAAACCAAGATATTCTGTGACAAAACCAAATTTGCACAACATCTTTCCCCAAATCTAGCCCTACAAAGGATAATAGATGGAAAACTCCAACACAAGGAGATAAACTACACCCTAGAAAAAGCAAAAATGGAATTTTCTTTCAACAAACCCAAAAGAAGATAGCCACACAAACATAATACCACTACCACCTCTAACAACAAAAATAACAGTAAGCAGCAATCACTATTCCTTAATATCTCTTAGCATCAATGGATTCAATTCCCATAATAAAAAGACATAGAATGACAGACTGGATATATAAACAGGACACAGCATTTTGCTGCAAACAGGAAACACACCTCAGTGTTAAAGAAAGACAATATCTCAGAATAAAAGGATGGAAAATTTTTTCGAAGTAAATGGTCCCAAGAACCAAGCTGGAGTAAACATTCTAATATTGTATAAAATCAATTTTAAACCAAAAGTTATCAAAAAATAAAGAAGGAAACTTAATACACATCAAAGGAAAAATCTAAGATGAACTCTCAATTCTGAACATCTATTTTCCAAATGCAAGGGTACCCACATTCATAAAAGAAACTTTACTAAAGCTCAAAGCACACATTGCATGGCACACAATAATTGTGGGAGACTTCAACACCCTACTCTCACCAATAGACAGTTCATGGAAACAGAAACTAAACAGAGATACAGTGAAACTAACAGAAGGTATGAACCAAATGAATTTAACAGATATCTACAGAACATCTCATCCTTCTTCTCAGCACCTATGGTTCCTTCTCCAAAACTGACCATATAATCAGTCACAAAACAGGCCTCAACAGATATCTCTACAACATTTCATACCTTCTTCTCAGCACCTCAAGTTTCATTCTCCAAAACTGACCATATAATCAGTCACAAAACAGGCCTCAACAGATATCTATACAACATTTCATACCTTCTTCTCAGCACCTCAAGGTTCATTCTCCAAAACTGATCATCTAATTAGTCACAAAACAGGCCTCAATAGATACAAGAAGATTGAAATAATCCCAAGCATCCTATCAGATCACCACAGACTAAGGCTGGTCTTCAACAGCAACAAAAACAATAGAAAGCCCACATACACATGGAAGCTAAACAATGCTCTACTCAATGATACCTTGGCCAAGGAAGAAATAAGGAAAGAAATCAAAGACTTTTTTAGAATTTAATGAAAATGAAGGCACAACATACCCAAACTTATGGGACACAATGAAAGCAGTGCTAAGAAGAAAACTCATAGCTCTGAGTGCCTCCAAAAAGAAACTAGAGAGAGCATACACTAGCAGATTGAAAACACACCTAAAAGCTCTAGAAGAAAGAAGCTAATACACCCAAAAGTAGTAGATGGCAGGAAACAATCAAACTCAGGGCTGAAATCAACCAAGTAGAAACAAAAAGAACTATGCAAAGAATCAACAAAACCAGGAGCTGGTTCTTTGAGAAAATCAACAGGATAGATAAACCCTTAGCCAGACTAACCAGAGGGCACAGAGACAGTATCTAAAGTAACAAAATTAGAAAGGAAAAGGGAGACCTAACAACAGAAACCATGGAAATTCAAAAAAAAAAAAAAAAAAAAAACAACAACATCAGATCCTACTACAAAAGCCTATACTCAACAAAACTGGAAAATCTGGGTGAAATGGACAGTTTTCTAGACAGATATCAGGTACCAAAGTTAAATCAGGATCCAATAAACTGTCAAAACAGTCCCATAACCCCTAAAGAAATAGAAGCAGTCATTAATAGTCTCCCAACCAAAAGAAGTCCAGGACCAGATGGTTTTAGTGCAGAATTCTATCAGACCTTCAAAGAAGACCTAATACCAATACTCTCAAAACTGTTCCACAAAATAGAAACAGAAGGAACACTATCCAACTCATTCTATGAATCCACAATTACGCTGATACCAAAACCACATAAAGAACCAGCAAAGAAAGAAAACTTCAGACCAGTTTCCCTTATGAATATGGATACAATAATACTCATTATAATTCTAGCCAACAGAATCCAAGAACATATTAAAAGAATCATCCATCATGGTCAAGAAAGTAAGATTCATCCCAGTGATGCCTGAATGGTTCAATATATGGAAATCCACTATGTAAACAAACTCAAAGAAAAATATCACATGATCATCTCATTAGAAGCAGAGAAAGCGTTCGACAAAAATCAGCATCCCTTCATGGTAAATGTCTTGGAAAGATTAGGAATTCAAAGCCCATACTTGAACATAGTAAAAGCAATATACAGCAAACCAGTAGCCAAAATCAAACTAAATGGAAAGAAACTTGAAGCAATCCCACTGAAATCAGGGACTAGACAAGACTACCCACTTTCTCCATACCTATTCAATACAGTACTTAAAGTCCAAGCCAGAGCAATTAGACAACAAAAGGAGGTCAAAGGGATACAGATTGGAAAGGAATAAGTCAAAATATCAGTATTTGCAGATGATATGATAGTATACTTAAGTGACCCCCAAAATTCTACCTTAGAACTCCTAAACTGATAAACAACTTCAGCAAAGTAGCTGGATATAAAATGAACACAAACAAATCAGTAGCCTTCCTATACTCAAAGGATAAACAGGCTGAGAAAGAAATTAGGGAAACTACACCCTTCACAATAGTCAGAAAAAAAAAATAAAATAACTTGGTGTTACTCTAACAAGCAAGTGAAAGATCTGTATGACAAAACCTTCAAGTCCCTTGAAGAAAGAAGTCAAAGATCTCAGAAGATGGAAAGATTCCCCCATGCTCATGGATTGGCAGGATTAATACAGTAAAAAATGGCCATCTTGGAGAAAGCAATCTATAGATTCAATGCAATCTCCATTAAAATTCCAACTCAATTCTTCATGGAGTTAGAAAAAGCAATTCTCAAATTCATCTGGAATAACAAAAAACCTAGGATAGCAAAAACTATTCTCAACAATAAAAGAACTTCTGGGGGACTCACCATCCCTGACCTCAAGCTGTATTACAGAGCAATAGTGAGGAAAACTGTATGATATTGGTACAGAGACAGGCAGGAAGATCAATAGATAGAACCGAAGACCCAGAAATGAACCCATACTCCTATGGTCACTTGATATTTAACAAAGGACCATCCAGTAGGAAAAAAGGCAGCATTTTCAACAAATGGTGTGGGTTCAACTGGCAGTCAGCATGTAGAAGAATGCAAATCAACACGTTCTTATATCCTTGCACAAAGCTCAAGTCCAAGTGGATCAAGGACCTCCACATAAAACCAGATACACTGAAACTAAGAGAAGAGAAAGTGGGGAAGAGCCTTGAACACATGGGCACAGGTAAAAATTTCCTGAACAGAACACCAGTAGCTTTTGCTCTAAGATGAAGAATCAACAAATGGGACCTCATAAAACGGCAACCCTTCTGTAAGGCAAAGGACACTGACAATAGGACAAAATGTCAACCAACAGCTTGGGAAAAGATCTTTACCAGTCCTACATCCGATAAAGGGCTAATATCCAATCTATTAAAATAAACTCAAGAAGTTAGACTTCAGAGAATCAAATAATCCTATTAAAAAATAGGGTCCTGTGAAGGTTCGATGCCTCATTATAGGAAATGCCAGGGCAAGGAGGTAGGAGTGGGTGGGTGGGTAGGGGAACACCCTCATAGAAGCAAGGGGAGGGGGAGGTGATAGGGGGTTTCTGGGGGCAGAAACCGGGAAAGGGAATAACATTTGAAATGTAAATAAAGAAAATATCCAATATAATAAAAAAGAAAAGAAATACAATTGAAACATATGTAAAAACACTTGCATACCAGATCTTTCTTCATGTCCTTGATTGTAGCCCGTTAAATCAAAACCATGGAATTTGTCAGAGGAAGCCCTGATTGGAGGGCAGGTCTGTGCAATCAATGAGGCTTAGGGAATTGGGAAGAGAACAGGCTACTGAGACATTGTGCTAACCAAAATAAAGAAGCGGGGCAAAATGGATCAAGAAAATTAGCAGGGGAGAGCAACCCGAAAGGCAGGAAATGAGGACAGGGACACACTAATGAACGAGGTCACCCCTTAATAACTCACATTCTCCACCTATTTAGCAGCTCCACAGCCCAGTTAAGCCCGAATGGAATCTATCAACTTCTGTCAGCAAAATCTACTGCAGACATGGCCGATTGGTCCTCTCTGCCAATTACAATGTCCTCCTTGCTTGTTAAACAGAACCATTTAGGGATTCTTTTAAACAAGACAATATATGTGAAAGAACCTCACAGGCTTTTTTTTTGTTTGTTTGGTTTGGTTTGGTTTTTCGAGACAGGGTTTCTCTGTGTGGCCCTGTCTGATCTGTCTTGGAACTCACTCTGTAGACCAGGCTGGCCTCGAACTCAGAAATCTGCCTGTCTCTGCCTACCAAGTGCACCACCACTGCCCAGCTCCAAAGTCTTTAAGTTCTGTGGCCAGTAAAACAAACTGAATACCATGGCTTTTGGGCTAATATCCACTTATCAGTGAGTACATACCAATGTGCTATTTTGTGATTGGGTTACCTCACTCAGGATGATATTTTCTAGTTCCATCCATTTGCCTAAGTATTTCATGAATTCATCATTTTTAATAGCTGAGTAGTAATCCATTGTGTAAATGTACCACATTTTCTGCCCAGGAGTGGTATAGCTGGGTCCTCGGGTAATACTATATCCAATTTTCTGAGGAACTGCCAGACTGATTTCCAGAGTGGGAATTCTTATGAGGACAACATTTAATTGGGGCTGGCTTACAGGTTCAGAGGTTCAGTCCACCATCATCACGGTGAAAGCAAGGCAGCATCCAGGCAGGCCTGGTGCAGGAGGAGCTGAGAGTCTGAAGACCAATAAGAGAAGACTGACTTCCAGGCAGCTAGGATGAGTGTCTTAAAGCCCACACCCACAGTGACACACCTACTCCAACATGGCCACACCTTAGTGCCACGCCCTGGGTCAAGCATATTCAAACCACCACATCTGTGAACAGAGATTATTTTGGTTCTTCAAATTTAGATTCCTTTGTTTCATTTTGAGACTTCATTGCTCTATCTAGCCCTTCTGACTCTACATGAACTAAAAACAAAGAGAACAGGTGTCCTTGATTTATTCCTGATGTGAGAGAGAAACTTTCAGTCATTCAACAGGGAGTATGATATTTGCTGGGGGCTTTTCCCATGTGGTTGTTAATAGGAAGAGTCCTTGTATTTTTACTTTGCAGAGTGCTGAATTTTATCATGTCTATTAAAGTGATCACGGGACTGTTTCCTTTCATTCTGCTAACATGCCAAGATGCCCTGACTGGTGTTTGTATGATGTGGAACCGTCCCTAAAATTGCAGAAATAAGCCCTACTTGCATATGTTTTACAATCATTTCATACGCAGTTGAAGTTGTGTTGAAGTTATGGTTGTTAATGTTATGTTGAGGATTTTTGGCAACAACTAGATCACAGGCTTTTTTTTTAATATAGTGCCTCTCTCTGGTTTTGGTATGGGTATCACGTTAGTCTTGGTATGCCCCCTCCATTCTGTGAAAGAGCTCGAGGAAATTAGTTATCAGATGGAGACACATATTCAGTAGAATTCACCCAGGGACCTTTTTATCCAGGGTTCCATTAATTAATTAATTAATTAATTGTTTTCAGATTTCAGATTCCTGATCAATCATGCCTCGTAAAGCCTTTCTCAGCGTTCCAGCTTCTCTATCCTTTCCCTAGGTAGGTTCGGTTTGTCTAAAATTTCCTCCGCTTTACTTAGGTTATGTGAGGTGCTCATATGCAATTGTTCGCAGTGCTTTCATATGGTCATTTTTTTTCTTGTTGTTTCTATACGAAAGACAGTGAGATCCCCATGTTGGTCTCTCGTTTATTATCTACGTGATTGTCATTGTTCTTGCTGGTTTGTTGCTGTGCTGTGGATCAAATTAGGGCTTTGCACATCATAGGTGAATACTCTACCTGCTGCCAGTGACTCCATCCATGGTTGGCCCTTAAATTTTTTTCTTCCCTTTGTGTAGCTCAGGCTAGCCTTGAACTTGAGGTCCCCCTGCCTACATGCTAAGATGGCCACGTGTGCCAGCACTACCCTCCCAGCTCCCCTTTCTTTTAGTACCTCAAGACTTTCTCTCTCATTTTTTAAAGTCCATCTAGCTCACTTTGAGTTCGTCTTATTCTTTTTTTTAATGTGCCTATAGCCACAAATTCCCTAAGCTCAGCTCTAAGTTTTGGTATTTTTTCCTTATTACTCAGTATTTTCTTATTTCCCTCGTGGGTTCTTTTTTGATCCACTGTTCATTTTTAAAAATGTGTTATTAATTCCCACAATGTTGTGAGTTTGGGGGTTTACTTCTATTATTGCTTTCTATCTTTATCCCACTAAGGTTAGAGGCCACAGTTTCTATGATAACTATCGTATAAAACCCAGCCTAGAAAATGTTTCTCTTTCACTTGGGAAGAATTTGGGTCCTGCTGATGTTAAAGAAGAGTTCTCTCTGTGTATATTAAATCCATTTCAATCTAACCATGCTAATATTTACACTAAAACAATCAAAAATTCATAAAGCTATGTGGCTGAGTTTCTTATGCAGACAAAATATTAATTATCAATTAAAATTCTGTCACAGGCTGTCCCTCCTGTAATTCATTTTCCATCCAATCTGTTTATTTATTTCTGTGGAAAAATAATATAAACCTAATAAGATCTCTGGGTTTCAAGTCTGAAATACTATAACGGGTAAAACTGTCATAAGCAAGATACTCCATTTCTAAAATGTGCATGCCCAAAGGTAGAAAAATTTCAAATTCTTTTCTCTAAAGAACAAAATCAAGTGTGAAAAAGATTAGGGACATGAAATGCTTTCAAGTACTACCATAAATAATGAAATACAAACTATAGAGTATAGTTTATCTCTTCCATCCAACTGACTTATGGAAAAATCTGAAAGCATTCTTTAACAGAATATGTTTTCCATATGATAGGAAATATGTTTGTCCACAGATCATCTTTAAATATTAAATACTATGGCATTCTTTGTGACACAAATTTAAAAAGCAGTTTGTTCTATAACTTGACAGTTCTCAACTTAAATATTAAATTCCAAAATGCCCTGGCCAGCATTATTGGTACAGAATTGAGCATAGCAGCCTTCAAAAGTGGCCTGCCAAAATGTATTACATATCTACACAGATACCGATAATCAGAAGTACTCAATTTGTTAATAGAAAATCCCCAAATCAGAGAAGCCAGCCTCTGCTATATAAGGATAAAAACCTTAGATAGAAACTCGTTTTAAAACTGAAATATTTCTGTTCTAGATATGCACATGCCATGGAACCAAACAGTGGCAAAAAAGAAAAGTAAGACCCCAGATGGCCAGAGAAGGATTTGGAGACATTGTTCTAGAAACAAAAGTTAGAGAAATGACAGCATGTGGTTTGAATATGCTTGGCCCAGGAAGTGGCACCATTAGGCCTTGTTGGAGGAAGTGTGTCACTGTGGGGGCACGCGATGAGACCCTCCTCCTAGCTGCCCGAACACAGTCTTCTGACTGCCTTCGATCTCTCAGCTCCTTTTCCAGCCTCATGCCTGCCTGGATGCTGCCACGTTTTTTGCCTTGATGATAATGGACTGAAGCTCTGAACCTGTGAGCCAACCCCAACTTAATGCTGTCCCTTATAAGAGTTGCCTTGGTCATGGTGTCTCTTTACAGCAATGGACACCCTAAGATAGACAGTCACCTAAATCCCAATGCTCCTCCATCACAGCACAGTCAGCAAATGGCAAATGGGATCCACATGGCTGACAGAGTAAACTGAGAAGGCTGGCTGATTTTGCCTATTGTTAAAAAAAAAAAAAACACTTAGAACAACAAATACTAGGAAGGATGTAGAGAAAGAAAAAGTCCTATACAATGATGGGGAGGGATAAATTTGTACAGTCACAGTGGAAAACAGTAAGAGGACTCTTCCAAAAAAGTTAAAGAGAACTATGTATACTCTAGTAGCACTCCTGAGAATGCACCTGAGAAAGCCAAATTCAGTACACAACAGGGACACAATACATTCATTATTGCTTCTGCACTCATCACAATAGCCAAGATAAGGACCAACTTAGATGTCAAGAGATGAATGGATTAAAGCAATGTGATCTATGTACACAATGAATTGTATTCAGCTATAAATAAAAGTGAAACCATGACCTTTTCAGGAACATGATGAGAACTGATGATTGTTGTTAAGAAAAACAAACCAGACTCAGAGGCAAATATCATGTTTCTCTTATTTATGGAGTGTAAATTTAAATGCGCACACATAGAACATGGAAGTATAAAGAAGATTTTGACAAAGGAGAGATGATATCTAAAAGAGACGGAAGAAAACAAGTGAAGTTAATGTAAGATAGGCGATAGATAGCTAATAGATAAATAGCTGATAGATGATAGATAGATAGATAGATAGATAGATAGATAGATAGATAGATAGATAGATAGAGGAGATAGATGATAGATGACAGAGGATGGGCAGATAGATGATAGATTGTTGCAGGAAATACTAAAAAGTACAGCAAGTTCCTGCACTACTCAGGGCACCAGTGGGCCACACAGCCCCAGCCGGGGGTTCTCGGCAGACTCTCTGGCCCAGAGCTCCCAAAACGTCTCCACCTGATTCACTAAGTTCCCTTTGCAGGTCGCTGCTACGCCAGCCCAATGCAATGACCAACCACCTCCCAGTTAGGTGTCACCATACCCAGAACCCCGGAAAATCAAAACTCTGGAAGCTTATAATCAATCCGTCAGATTTATATACCAATAAATTCTCAATACCCAAGATGCCCACACGATAATTTCAGAGCCAACTGATGATACAAGCTGCCCACCTAGATCAAACAAGTTATCCCAATCATTCTATACCTATATGACATGACAGCGACCTGTGGCTATTTAAAGCCACGCAGAATCTGAAACATCCTGTTCGTCCTCCATTTTCCTCCTCCTCCTCTCCTGTGTCACTCCCTGTCTCTGCAACTCTTAGCTCCGCCTCCCTTTTCCCTGTCCAATCACAGGCTTCTTGTTGTATTAATATTTAAATTCATTGGACAGGAAAACTCCTGCTACATATCACCTTTTCTGTTCAAATTTAAAAAAAAAAAAAAAACTTTTCTCTAAAATATAAATTGAGTACAACTATTACCATTTTGTAATTTATAAAGTACAAGATAGACCTAATACCCAGTCCATCGTTTTTGTCAATAAAAATAGAACACTCTTTCATGCGTCCTAACAAAAAGACTTGTAATTCTATACCTGACTTATGTTCTGGCTTTAGATTGCATGTCATCTGAAAACCATTTTCTCAAATCTGTTCTCTCGATGCAAATAGCCTGGCTATGAGACTATACGTAGTCTTTCAATCCCATCTGAAATCTGAGAATGACCAACATTATCTGAAGATACAGGAAGCTTAACACAGATTCCAGGACTGAGACAAGTTGTAGAGACAGCTGCCTACCCATACAGCCCCAGTAAGTGAGGAAGTTGGAGCATCTGTCTTCAGCCTTCTGACCCAGGATCATCTGACAGACCTTTGAAAAACAGGAATTGTTAAGGACTAGCCTATTCTGTCTTGTCAGAACTAAGCTGTCCTAACCTGTGAATTGTGTCCTTTCAAGAACAGTACAGGTCTGCAGGAGAGATAGACAATTTCTGCCCAGTGGCCACCTAGCCACAATGTACCACTTCACCTGGAGGTAGAGATGCTCAGGTACTTCTTTGACTCCATGAACGGGGAGCTGTTAGAAACAGATTTGTCTCAACAAGTGAATAAATAACATTAAATGTCACATTCTGTGAATTTCTGAAGTTTTTGAAAACCAATTATCTATGTAAAGTAATCTGCACTGTTGTCTGTTAATTACCCTCAGCTATTTCTAACTAAAATATCTGAAAACACCCTAACAATAAACTCAGAGCCACGAATTTGCTATTTGGCCCTTAACTCATGGGCTTAAACATCTCAGATCAGTTTATAATAAGTTATAGAAGGACTGGGTCCAAGCCTTGTACTTACAAAATTTTTGTATCAATAGAAGAAATTTATACCAATGAAACCTTGATTCTGTATCAAAATAAATCCTGTACCAAAATAAGAAATTATGAGTTCAACTTAGTAACAACAATTATAAAGATTTCTACCAAATGAGATTATGACTATACAATCAGTGCTAGCTGTTTGCTCTGTGTTCCGATTATGACCATTTCTAAATTCCCTAGAAAGGCACCTTAGAATAACCACCTCCAGCCCCAAAGCCCAGGGAACTGGGAAGATGACTCTTCATAACTTCTTCAAGCTGAATATGGGCACTGAGATATCTTAGAGGGGGAGGGGGAGGGAAAATGGAGAGTTGGCTGGCCTTAAGATGGCTACACCAGCATCTCTGACATCTGTGATCTGACTGGATCTGGCTGAAAGTCCAAACATCAGGAGTTCAAGCAGGTCAGTTCAGCATGTCTGACGAGGAGACTCACCAAGGCTGTTTGATTCTCTGGAGTCTAGTCCTCTGCGGGGGTCGGGGGGGGGGGTCTCCCTTTGTCATCTCTGATCCATATTACTCTGGAAGGTGTACAGTCACTAATCACCTTTTCTAAAAATACAAATATCAGCATATCAATGAGCCAGTAACCAGAAAAACCTTTACACTGACCTCTCTCCCAGAGGAATAATATAACCACGAAACTCAACATCAAACCCATTTTGAAAATTAAAACAATCCAAAACCAATGAAGTAAACTAAAATACTGTCTGTGCCTATTCCTAGGCCTTTTCTATTTTTCCATGTAGGAAAATAACCCAAGATTCCTGTGGAACCCACGGTAGACAGAATTTGAGTATCCTGTAAGACTTATTAAAGCAATATATCCTCGTACCATCTTCAAAGCAATTAATTCAAACTTTCACTAATATCTGCCTATAGGAAGCAGGTAGTTTTTCCTTGTTAAACTCTCTGCCTAGAGCAGCCATCCTGTTATACCATCTAACTGTTGGGTTCTCTACCCGGAGCCACAAACATTTTTAATTAATACCTGATCATAGCAGGTAATTATCACTATCCTCTCTGCTTGGAGTCCCTATCCTAGTTCTGAACCACGGGCGAAAATACCCATGTGATTCGGACAAAATATGTATCTAAACCTTTCCTAAAAGCAAATAATCCCAATTTTATAAATTCACAGTTAGATAGATAGGTAGGTAGGTAGATGATAGATTGATAGATGATATACACACAATAGCTGTCAGCAGGAAGAACTATTTGTGGGGAGTAAAGTGATAGCAAGGAGAGAGAGAATGGGAGAATGTGTGAGGAGAAAGTCGAATGAGAACAGTGTGTATGGGGGTACATGTGTATGTGTGTGTGCACACATATATGTGTGTGTACATATATATGTATGAGTACATGTATGTATATATGTGTATGAGTACATGTATGTATATGTGTGTGTACATATATATCTGTGTGTATGTGGTCATATATATTATATGTGTGTAAATGTATACATATATGTGTGTATGCATGTATATATATGTGTATATACATATGTATGTATGAAAATATCACAATAAAACTCATTTACTTCTATGGTAACCAGAACATTAACTTTAAAAAAATCAACAAGCATATTTATAAAGGTCTCAAGATGCAAGACTAACATGTTTAAAAACATTAGAACTGACAAGATGACTCAGGAAAAGTACCTGCTGCACAACCTTGGTAACCATAGTTTGGTCCCCAGAACCTTCATAAAACAGCAAGATGCCACAGCTCCCCTCTGTAATCCCAGCACCACACCACAAGATAGGTTATGGTACAGGAGAGCTGGCCAGAAGCTCATTCTCAGCATAGCACAACGGCAGAAACAACAGAGAACCCGCCCCCCAACAAGGTAGAATGAGAGAACTGAACCCCTAGACAATTGTCCTCTGACCTCCACAAGTGTGCCTTGCAACATGCACATCCACACTCACCCACAAACCCATTTTGTCAGACCATCAGGGAGCTTGCTATGAGATTGTATCTCCTTATAATGTCGGAAGTTACACCCATAAAGTCTCACCAGAACAACCGCCTACACTTGAGCTGAGCAAGAATGTTACCAACAGACATGCCAATTTGGACAGGGGAGAGCCCATGAGGCCTCAACCTACACCAAGAATAACAGTAACTAAGGAGAGCTGAGAGCGGGAGAGACAGTCTTCCCCAGGAAGAGCACACCGGTCTGTCATCTACTACCGAATGGCCAGCCCTGAAAACATAGACAGTCTGAGCAGGTTACATTTAGGAGTGTGTGTGTGTGTGTGTGTGTGTGTGTGTGTGTGTGTGTGTGCTCGAGTGCATGTGTGTTCATACATACACACATATGTACATATACATACATATATACATATACATACACATATACATATATGTATGCAGCAACAATTAATGACCAAAAGGGCCATGAATTTGAAAGAGAGCAAGGAGAGGTATATGGGAGGTTTCAGAGGGAGAAAGGGGAAGGGGGAATAATATAATCATATTATAATCTCAAATATAAGGAAATAAAATGTATTGTGTATCTATACATTATCAATAAGAAACTGAAAAGTTGAAATTTTTAGATTCAATTTTAACAACATAAAACAGCAATAGATGAACTGTATATGTAATCTGGAAGCTACCAAAAAAAAAAAAACTATAGAAAATTAAAAGGTCTAAAATGTGGAAACGAAAACTCCATTGATGACAGACTCGACAGAAGACGTCACACTCTGCAAATTGACCTGTCGGTTCAGCACAAGCCTAACCAAAATTCCAAGCCCCATGTTTATTTCTGAAATCTAATTATAAAAATAATGTAAAGAGAACAAGAATGCAAATAGTCAAAGAATTGAAAGTTTTGTGACATACACCTTATGTTTTTGAAGGTTTCTCTAAAGCTACAGAAATCAGTGAATGTGGCATTACACAATAGAATACAAAATTCAGAAACTGATCCATATATAAATGTTGAGCTGATTTCCAGTGACATGAGAATGTCAATTTGGTTCTGTGTGGAAAAGAAGACTTTTGAGCTAAATATTAGTAGGTGTGGTGGGGGATTGGCCTTTGATACAGGCCACGCAAAATTGTAACTTAAAAATAATCACAAAGCTTAATGTAATATTTAATACGATACACATCTAGAAAAATAGGAGATATTTATGATAAATTGTTAGGCAAACATTTCCTATTCAAAATATGCAAAACATCTGTAAAAGGAAGAAAACTGACAAATGATACTTCATCAAATATTTAAAACTTGTTTGAGAGACATTATTAAGAAAATGAGAAAACACACTAATGAACAGGAGAGATGATATGCAAAACAAATATCTAAAAAAAAAGATGTGTATGCAGAAAACATAAGAATTTAATTGGCCAAACTCAAGAAGAAAGCACAGGGGAGAAAGAGGGATAAAGTATTCGGGTAATTTACAAGAGGAATTCTGCGAGTGGCCAGACTCCACGTAAAAGGATGTCTCTTACGCAGTGAGTACATTCATCACCTCTATTTTGTCCTGCCTGTTTAAAGGTTTGACGGCTTCGGTCCTTGCTGATTTCAAAAGGACTGGTCCTCTGGGCTAGTTCAGCACCTACGGTTACAGCAACATAAATAACTCAGAACCCATACGGGAACCAGTTGGGATCCACAGTCTGCTTTGCGAGTAAACTACGCTCCACAGAAAAACACTGGGCTTAACAGACTCTCTTTTTAATGGCAGCCATCTGACCTTGCAATTTGCCTAAATGCTAAGAAAACTGTACTTTTAAATGTAACGATATTCAAGGTAGATACGAAGTGACGTGCCATTACTCACTTCAGCACAAATCTAATCTTTAAAAGATGAGGATATGAAGTCTCAGGTCAGAGAGCAACTGGAAACTTCTTGCATTGCTGGTGAGACCCTTAAGTGGAGGATCATTTTGGCAAGCCATTTGGCCATTTCTCATAAGGCTAAAGAGACACTTACCAGAATGTTACCAATTCCACTCCTAAGTATTTACTTGGGAGAAATTAAAATACACGATCACATACATATCTGTCCACAGTGATTAGGACAGCAGAACATAAAGTACCATCCAGGCACGTGGACAGACGTAACATCCCCACAGGGCCATGGAATCTACATGAGTGAAATGTCCACTCAGCACAAAAACAAGAAATACTGGGAAAAGGCAGCAGCAGAGACAAACTGTGCTTGTTGCGTTCAGGGCGGAGGCTGAGAAAACTCACTACAGAGACAGAAGCTTAAAAATGAAAGCTTTCTTTTAGGAGGGCTCGGGAAGATGGGTCTGAACCAGGTCCCTGAAGGGAGATTGTGCATTTTTTTTTTTTTTWTTTTTCGAGACAGGGTTTCTCTGTGTAGCCCTGGCTGTCCTGGAACTCACTCTGTAGACCAGGCTGGCCTCGAACTCAGAAATCCGCCTGCCTCTGCCTCTCAAGTGCTGGGATTAAAGGCGTGCGCCACCACTGCCGGGCAAGATTGTGCATTTTTATAGGATGGGAACGCAAAGCAAGGGAGCTAGGGGGAGCTGCAGGTTTATCCAAACGTGTTTGATGGGTTAAACAAGGGGGTACCCACTGGAGGTTGGGCCATATCCCGGCTTCGAGGTCCTTTATTCATTCTCCTAGACATTAGGTCCGGAGTTCAATGATAAGGGGAACACAGAGCGGGTTAGCTGCCTAGGCCTGGGAACATGAACTTGTTTGACGCCGCCAGCAAGACGGAGAAGTTGTCCTTGAGATGGTGAACTAGACAACTGTTTACAACAGAAGCTGTTCGGCTAAAGGGAAGTCCCCAGCTCCCCTAGAGCCCGGGACCCTGATTTAGTTTCTCCCTCTGATTAAATGGAGTCTGAAAATGAAATGGTAGCATTTAGAAGTTTCTTTTGCTTGTTCCCAACAATGCTAAGCAAAAGTCAGCCAAAAGCCTAAAATCTGCAAAGATGTCATTTTTATGAAGTTCTACCATGGATGAATTTGTTAATGGGACACAAGCATTATTCTGATGCTGGCGGTGGTAAAGATCAGCTGAGGGACTGTCTGTGACCTGGACACAGAGGTGATTTGAGAGGGGTGTAAAAGCCTGCTGTCGCCGGGTGGTGGTGGCACACACTTGGGAGGCAGAGGCAGACAGATTTCCGAGTTCGAGGCCAGTCTGGTCTACAGAGTGAGTTCCAGGACAGCCAGGGCTACACAGAGAAACCCTGTCTCGAAAAAAACAAAACAAAACAAAAAAAGCCTGCTGTCTTGGTGATTTTATGAATATAAATGTGCCAAGGCTCAAGTACAGACACACAGATGCATGCATTTTACTGTACGGAAATTACACCTCGATAAAGTTGAATTTTAGAAAATATTACCCTTTAAATAAAATGAGCTTTTATATCAGTTTTATTATTCTTTTATATGTGGTGTAATATGTTTAATTTCTCTGAGAATATTATGCAGAAAAATCTGCAATTACTAAGATGGTTACCAGTTTTAAAAGTGAAGACAGTATTAGTGTTGTTTTATGTGCCTTGAAGAGCTTTGTCTCTGTGTGATTCATGCTAATATACACCTATCAATACTGCTTTGTAGAGGTGGACATACTTTGCAGAACTCTTTTTACACAGCCAAACTGTTAGTTCTGACATACAGACTCTGTTAGTCATCCCTTCCAAATCTGAAACAGCGGAGCCTTTCACTCCTTAGATACATCATAAAACCTGGGAGCTGACTCAGGAAGCCAGTCTGGACAGACATCTGCTGCTGTCTCCAAGAGGAGGGCGAGAAAGTCCGAGAAGGTGGATTGGTGCTGGTAAAGAATGTCTCTGCTTCTGCAGCTTTTTAGGTGACGGGGGAAGATAAAATAAGGCTTCCAGATGGCTACCACTCATTACTGCCTGGCAGCATCCGGCTGCAACAGGAGTACATTAATCAGTAAATTCAAGGCGATTGAATGGCAGGTGGGGATGTATGTTGATGCTATTTTAGCGCAAGTCAAATTAAATCTGAGCAACTGACAGCACGATCTTTCCCTTGTCCTCCAGGAGCAGGACAAATGGGTTCCTACTTTCTCCGGACGGACGAGCTGCTGTTATTTTTCTGTGACTTCCTTGGCAAAATTCTGGAGATGGCTTGGTAAGATACCGATAGGATTAATACAAAGTTTCACATTATAAAGGGAGGAGAAAGGCTACATTGTGGCAAGGAACCTCTAAACTACAGCCCCAAGACCAAACACTCCTCAAGCAAGCCAGTGGGCAGGTGTGCCGGTCATAAACACTGGGGCCCAACAGAGAGCTCTGTGGAAACACGGTACGGGTGTCACAAGCGCAGCCAGAGTGATTACCTAGAATGTGAAATAAGATTCTGTCTATCCAAAAACACATTTTGATTTGTGTTTCTGGTCATGCATAAGGGCACTGTGTTGAGTTGTTTTACCTGTGATGCGCATTTAGGAATAACGCTGTATTGGAGAAGAGGCTGGCCTGTGTACTGTTACCTTTCTTGGTGCTCAGGTGACGATGCCTCAGGGAGCTAACTTCAGGTGAGGAATGGCTACTCCTTTTTTTTAATTTTTTTTTAAATTTTAACGGGTTTATTTATAATTGTTATGAAGTTGAAATGTGTTCACTGAAACATTTTGCTTGCATTGATGCTTTTAAGACATCTTGCATTTATATTAAAAAATTCACACACAAATGAACGTGGAGAAACTGCCAATACCTGATTCTGTCCCCTGTGTTTCTACTCGCAATCATATACTTAGGTATCTTTGACCCCATGGAAAAAAATATCTAACATTCAGAACTACTGATAACAGGAAGAAGAGGGGAAATTTTTTTTTTGAGAACGAAATGTTTCCCCTCAGAGTGGATTCTTAAACACGTTCTCCACGTATGCGGCGTGCTAGCTGGTTATCTTTTGGCATAATTGTTTCACGTTTGGCACGGATAGCACACAGGTTGGTTGGTATCTTCCAAAGGGCCAACCACTTGCCTCCTGCAAAGCACCCATAGCTGCACTCTGGAAGCGCAGATCTGTTTTGAAGTCCTGAGCAATTTCTCGCACCAGACCCTGAAAGGGGAGCTTGCTAATCAGAAGTTCAGTAGACTTCTGATAGCGTCTGATTTCACGGGGTGCCACAGTACCAAGCCTGTAACAGTGAGGTTTCGTCACCCCTCCAGGAGAGGGCGCGCTCTTGCGAGCGGCTTTGGTAGCCAGTTGGTTCCTGGGTGCAGCCAGTTGGTCCCTGGGTGCTTTACCACCAGTGGATTTGCGGGCAGTCTGCTTTGTATGAGCTATGGAGTGGGCACCTCCTTAAGTACCCCGCTTCTCCTTCGGCTGGAGCTAGGCAAGCGAGAGCCAGCGCTGGCGTTAGAGAGTGACTGCGGAGAGGCGAAGGCTGCAGAAAGGTCACTCTTGACTCACAGCCTAAGAGGTGCCCATCACAGTCAGGAGAGCAGAGAAGAGAGCAGGTCTCTTCGGGCAGGTCAGAAAGCAGGGTGGAGCATGTCAGGTTCTGCCAGCCATTTTGTTCGATCAAAGCCCAGAGCCCATGCGAGGGTTCGCATTCACATTCACAGAGGTTAATGCCTCCCAGAAACGCCCTCATAGACACAGCCATGCCACGCCTCAGCAATTCCCTAGGTGACTCTAGATCCAGTCAAGTCAACAATGAAAATTAACTATCATATCTCCGAGTTAAAGATACCAAATAGTTGATTAGGTTCTATTCTTTCTCTGGCATCTTGCCCCCTTCCCCTTTAACCCGGACATCGGACATCGTCGCTGGGTCGCCCCCTGGGGAGGTGTACTACGTTAAAATGATTTCTAGGAGCTCTGAGTAGCCAGAGTGACCAATTAGAGGAGGTCAGCTTCCTCCCAAAGTCGTAATAAAAAGGAAGTAAAATTAGCAAATTCAGAGCTCACGAAACGAGTTTCAAGGTCCTTTGGTATTTCTGCTAGGGTTTACTCCTCAAGCAATATTGTTTTTAATTGTAACATGACCCAGATTGTGGGTATTTTGAAGCTTAAATATTTGAAGGTAGAGGACTTCATAAAGAGGAAACAAGATTTTATAAATCAAAAATTGCAAGAGCAAAAGTGAACACTTACCTAGGCCAAGAAACAACAAATTATTATTCTATTTATCTAGGTTTTGGTTTCTTGGTATGGTGTTCATTGTGTATTTCAGACTGAGTTTAAACTCTTGATTGTTTTGCTCTAAGTGTCTATGACCGTGCGTGTTAGTATATCTAACTGCAAATTACAAGTTTTTATTATTTTTTTTTGTTTTGCTGTATGTGTGTGTACAGGTGTTTTGCTTTATATCATTTGCATATCTGGTGCCCCTAGAATCCAGAGTGACCACTGAATCCCCTGGAACTGGACTTAAAGAAAGATGTTTTTGCAACTCTCTGTGCTCTTAGCCACTGAGCCATCTTTCCATGTCCCCAAATTACAATTTTGCAAATGTACCACGCCAATTAATTCTTTGCGTGTCCTGTGGCCTCTGACCGTCTTTCTAGCTTTGACTCGGGCATTTCCCTTCCATTACATCTAAAGTTTTACGGAGTCAACAATCTTGGAAAACATAAAGTTCATCTAAAAGAAGAATTAAATGCATTTTTAAACTGTTGTCTCTTGTACCGAGACATAGCTGTGGTCTTTCATTCCTACAGTAATCCACTGGACTTTTATTATTGACTTGGCAAGGAATAGAACACCAGAGAACTGAGGAGACCACAGCTGTACCTTGGTGGCTGTGTCCCTGATCTCTTACGATTAAATGTCCATGAAGCTGTAGTTAGCTTCTTGTCGCTATAGCAGAAGCCAACTAAGACCATCATGTGTGAATGCTATCAAAAGGCTCGCATCCTTCAAAGCTTGGCTTCATTATAACCACTTGCAACTGTGTTTCAATTTGTGCCCTGCTCCCCACTCCCCCATCTCCGGAAGAAATATCCTAAGAGGAAAACCCAGTCTCCCACGATTTGAGAGAAAAAGGGATACATCCACCTAATGAATATGCCACCCAGGTTATAAAAATTCACTTTAAAAAAAACTCCTTAAAAATCCACAGCACAGGGGTGAAAAGATGGCTCAGTGGCTAAGAGTGCATACTACTCTTACAGAAGATCTAGTTCAATTCCTAGAACCCACATCAGGCAGTTTACCACCACCTCACACTCTACCTCCAGTGGATCCAATACCCTCTTCCGGCCTCTCCGGGAACCGGTGCTCATGGGCACACATCCTCACAGAGACATACTCAAAATGCACAGAATTAAAAATAAAAATAAATGTTAGTCGACACAGTGGTGCAGGCCTCTCATCCCAGCACTCGGGAGGTAGAGGCAGGTAGATCTTTGTGAGTTCAAGACCAGCCTAGCTTACATGCTGAGTTCAAGGCCAGCTACCATTACTTAGCAAGCTCCAAACTAGCCAAGGTTGTACAAGAGATCTTATCTTTATGATTAAAAAGAAATAAATAAACAAAATAAAACAGAAACAAAAACCAGAACTCACGGTTCCTTATTCTGCTTTGCTAAATAAACTTTAAACTATCTGTCTCAGCCGGATTTTTTTTCTTCCTTCAGAAAGACAAGAAGTGGGAATTTTGCCCGCGTGGAGTGCTTATTTTCTCAGGCTCGAGTCTTCTCCAGTGGAAACTCTTCACGTCCAGGCTCCCCTCTTTACTGTATGTGTCCACATCTATGTGATCTAGTCGTCTGGGATCTACGAACCATGCAGCATCCTACAAAGATGCAGCCACTGCTGTAGAACGACCCGTAGCTTCCACGTTCTCTCCTCAAATAATGTGATTTCCAACAAATTCTATCCCATACAACCTACACGGAAATACAGACTGCTAATAATAATGGCTTCCACAGAAGAGAACTTTGCATCTGCGTACCAGTGAGAATCCCTACAGTGCTTGGGGCTATTTTCCAGAGTCACTCCTGGCTCCATCAGAATCTATTCCGCTCCTACCTCAGAAGTCAGGGGCAGGGGATGGATTCACTGCAGTGTGACCATTAGTCACAGCCCAGGGGTTGTCCCAAGACACTTGGTAGCAGGAATGTTTCTGGAAGCCATTCCGGCACTGGGACAGGCAAATGCCATGGAATAATATGCAAACATGATCACACGCCACACTGAAATTGCCCTCACTAGATTAAATGCCCCCTCGCGCATCTGCCCCTCACTCCTATCTCCTAACAAGGGCACTCGCGCGAGGGGAGGCAGAGTGATAACTAGTTGTAGCGGGTAAACTTTTCTTCTTTTTTCTGGCAAACTTTAAAAATCTGTAGGAATGGGGAAACCGGAGAGAGAGCTCAGTGGAAAGAGTATAGCTACACTTGCAGAGGTCCTGGGTTCGGTTCCCAGCACCCACATGGTGGCTCACAGCCATCCCAAACTCTAGTCCCACAGCCTCTTTGTCCAGGACTACCCTGCTCATTATACAACTGCACGCTGTCCCAAGGCACCAGGAAAGCATGTGGTACGCATGTATACATGCAGGCAAAATGCTCACACATATGAAATAAAAAAATAAACAAATCGAAGAATAACTTTTTAAAAAGACCTATGGATTGACAAGGCAGCGCAAAGCACAACAGTGCTTTTTTAAAAAATAAATTAATAGATATATTCTTTATTTACATTTCAAATGATATCCCCTTTCCTGCCCCCCACCCCAAAAGTCCCATAAGCCATCTCCCCTCCCCCTGGTCCCCAATCAACCCCCTCCTGCTTCCTTGTCCTGGTATTCCCCTGCACTGCTGCATCAAGTCTTTCCAGGACCAAGGGCCTCTCCTCCCTTTGATGTCCAACAAGGCCATCCTCTGCTGCCTATGCATCTGGAGCCATGGGTCCTTCCATGTGTACTCTCTGGTTGATGGTTTTGTCCCTGGGAGCTCTGGGGGTACTGGGTGGCTCATACCGTTGTTCCTCCTATGGCGCTGCAAACCCCTTCAGCTCCTTGGGTCCTTTCTCTAGCTCCCTTATTGGAGACCCTGTGCTCAGTTCAATGGTTGGCTGAGAGTGTCCCCCTCTGTGTTTGTCATGCACTAGCAGAGCCTCCCAGTTGACAGCTATATCAGGCTCCAGTCAGCAAGTACTTGTGGGCCCAAGCCTGGCATCATGAGTTAAATCCCTGGATTTACCACATAAAGGTAGAAAGAGAGAACAACTCCGGCATGTTGGCCTCTGACCTCGCCTCTGCACAAGGAAGCACCCCTCTACACACAATAATAAATACAAAAATAGATGTTTAAAGCTTAAAATACTTTCTAAAATTTATCATCATGTGGATCTATCCCAGTATGACTCCCTGGGTCATGAGAAGGCCCGTGAAAAAGCAAAGGGGGATGTTTAAATTTCCCTGTTATGGACCAAAGTCCCCCCCCCCCCACCTCCAATACATACGCTAACCTCCTTGTCTCCTACACGGCTACATTTGGAGACAGTAGAACTTTTAGTGGGGGTAATTAATGTTCTCTGAGGCCCTAAGGGCTACAACACAACAGGACTTTGGTCTTAAAAGACAAAGTACCAGGCATACATGCACAAAGGAGACAAGCCTATGTGGTCACCGTGGTGGTCCGAGAGCCCAGGCAGGAAGCAATGCCTCATGCATCTCAACTGTGGATTCCAGTTTCCAGAGCCGTGAAAGCACCCCCACCCTGTCATTGAAGCTGCCCTGTCCTCGGCATCTGGTCATAGAGGCTGTGGGGACTAACACTATGGGGAGAAAGACTGGCTCTCAGGTAACAAACTCAAGAGATTAGTGGACGTGAAGGTCTTTAAAATTCAATTCTGCAGACCAGTCACCAGTGAAGAGGAAGGACAAAAATGGATAGATAGACAGATGGATGGACGGACAGGTGATAGAGAAGTAGATAGATGATAGATGGATCAATAGATGATGGATAGATAAATAATAGATAGATAGATAGATAGATAGATAGATAGATAGATAGATAGATAGATAGATAGATAGATGATAGATAGATAGACGGACATACAAACAGACAGATGGACAGACTAAAGTGGATGGTATGTAAGGAACACTATCCATGGTTGGTCTCTGGCCTCCACACACATGGACACACATGACCATGCTCATGCACACAGGTAGCCCCCCATAAATGCACACACACAAAATATAGTTCCCATCTCCAAAGCACTATCGTAAGAATGAAACAAGTTACTGTGTATGTGCAGTTCTTAGGCATGTCCTCGAGACCATGTGACTATTGCGCTATCTTCTGTTGTTTGTTGACAGTTAGTCTGTTGCAATAGGGACAGAACTTTGTCTTGCCCTTCAATGTTCATGGTGCCTAAAGCAGTGCTTCTGAATAAATATCTGTCACCTTCGAATGTAAGTGACAAAGGGCTATGGGGCTTTTGTCCAAGTCTGCAAGGCGAGGTTATTCTATTACTTTTAACCTAAGCCTTTCCTCATTTCAGAGCCCTTAATTTTGTACGTACCGTGGGATCACCGTCAAGTGATATCACTTTAATTGGCACAGGCTAATAAGCAAAGTTCAGAGAGCCAGTTAACAAGAGCCAGAGAAAGAAATACAGGGTCTTCTTCTAGTTCTCGCAGACTTAACATTGTGAGAGAATTTCCATTTCAACAAACTATCACCCACGTAATGAAATCAAACCACCTCGGTGGATATTTGTTAGCTTTGTCTCTGCTTCTGTATTTGAAACCGGCGACTGCAGCTTGGCTGTTCATAGAAAACAATCTACGGCACTCTGGCACCTTCTGCTGATGAACTTGAGAACTTTTCCTTGCTCTCCGGTATATGACTGCGATGAGTCACATTTCATGGCTCAGGCGCAGGGAAAATCCAAATCAGATGTCTGGTGGCTTTGGCATTTGCTTCCATAGGTCAGAGTTAGCTACGGAGGCTCTTGGCCAGCTGTCAACTGAGAGTCCTCTGCAGGAGACAGCATGGCAGCAGTCGGGAATTTTATCCTAAATATCAACTTCTGCAAATTGCTTGTGCCTTATATCATGTAAGTCAGCAGGGGGAACATTTGTCACCAAGGAAACCAACAGGACAGTTTCATTCCCTGTCTGATACTCTCTTCTAGCTCCACCAATGTGGATTTTTCGAGTTATACTAATGGTTATTCCTCCATAGGAAGAATGTGCTGTTTGCTGACTGAGACAAATATGGAGACCCACAGCCAAACACTGGACAGAGTTTGGGGACTCTTATGGAAGAACCGCAGGCCCCAAAGGGGATAGGAACTCCACAGGAAGACCAACAGAGTCAACGGACCGGGATCCTTGGGGGCTCTCAATCCGCCAACCAAAGAACATACACGGGCTGGACATATATAGCAGATGTGCAGCTCGGTCTCCATGGAGGTCACCCAACAACTGGAGCAGCGGCTGTCCCTAAAACTGCTTACCTGTCTGTGGAATCTGTTCCCCAACTGGGCTGCTTTGTCTGGCCTCTGTAGGAGAGGATGTACCTAATCCTGCAAAAGTTGATGCACCAGGGTGGGGTGGGGGATACCCAGGGGTGATCTTCACAATCTCAGAGGAGATGGGAGGAGGGTTGAGGGAAGGGACTCTGAGGGGGTGGGCAGCGATTAGGTTGTAAAATGAATAAGCATATTAATTAATGGAGAAACACACACACACACACACACACACACACACACACACACAGGATATGCTGCGCTCACAGCGGCAAAATTTGAGTCTGGTCCCCTGTCTTGAACTTTATATTTCTACCTGGTCCTCACTGGCCAGCTGATTCCTCGCCATTTAAAGCATAACATCTACACAACTCTGTATCTTCCCTACCCAAACCTGCGACCTCGCCCGGAGCCCAGGTCTAAGTTTATTTCCATCTCCTGGCTACTGCCACTCTGTGGGCCAGACATGATATTATGGGTGAGAACATGACCTGCAGATGGAAACCCTAGCTTTGGAATTTACAGAGATGTGCCACAGGCTAGGCTTTGGACCTCATTTCTCCGTCCGTAAAATGAAGTTCTTCTTTATAAGTTTACCATGAAAATCGAAAGAGATCATACCCTTGTGCTCAGCCAGACAGAAAGTAGGAACCACCAGGGCTGGAGGCTGGTGAAATCGACTTCTACCCACTCAATCATTCCATGAGGACTGTTCTTATCTCTCGGTCCCCTCTCCCCTCCCCACCACTGACGTCTAGCTCACATCCATAGCATTCTGAGTCCATGTTGAGACATGCTAAGCCAGTGCTATCTCTCCTTCTATTCCTTAAAGGGTTGCCCAATACTTTCCAAGTCCACGCAAGTCTACAATCAAAAGACCTTCAGTGGATCTCCCTTGTCCAAATAGCACTGTCCCGAGTAGGGCTAGAGAGTCATTAAGCTCCAATACCTTTTTTTTTTCCAGCTTGTACTCCTCGCATGCTCCGTCTTTTTGCCCCTGTGTATTCCTCCCTTCCCCCACAGACCCGCCAGGCTTCTGGCTTGTGTGCATCCGAGCTGACTGCTTCGGCTCTTCAGGCTGAAAACGCTGATAACCTTTCCGTGAACAGCCCAGCCCTCTCACTGGAACTGGTCAGTGCCAGCCCAGAGCTTTGCTTCCATCTGAACCTGGGGCTAAGTGGTGTGATTCCCAGTTGCCTCTTCTCCACACTCAACTAAGTCTAGACTTCCGGGTGAGCCTCGCTGGAGCGGCTGGAAGCCGAAAGTCCAACCTAGCAGCGGCCTAACACCGCACCTGCTCACCTCCAGCTAACGAAGGCTCTGAAGATTGACACTTACACGCCAGCATCCTAGCCCAGCTGGGATGAGCACCAAAGAACCATCTCAACAGAAGGCAAGAGAGAATCAGAACAGCAGCCCCCTGTGGAGGGCGGAAGAGAAGGACATACATTCAGTGAGTGCAGACTCAGTACCGGTGTCCCAGCCCTCTCCTTCCGACTTTGTTACTTACTCAGGGACCCAGGCAAATCCCCCACTTACCCTCTCCAGTTGAATATTTGAGTGAGGGTGAGGATTTCAACCCGGAGCCCGTCTGCATGGCCACACACAGTCCTGTGTACAGGAACGTAGATGGAACTGAAGTCCTTTAAGGTGGACTCTGTCGGCGGCCCACCAGCAGCAGCCTATGGGGTGGGACAGAGAGGGGCCACAAACCAGGAGTGAAGGAAGCCCTGAATGTGGCCTCAATCTCCCTCGAATGTTCCCTAAGTGTTGGGGCTGGAGAAATGGCTCAGTGGTTAAGAGCACTGGCTGCTCTTCCAGAGGACCTGGGTTCAATTCCCAGCATCCACGTGGCAGCCTGCAACTGCAGGTAACTCCAGTTGCAGGGGTCTGGCGCCCTTACACAGACTTACTGTGCAGTCAAAATGCTAATGTGCATAAAATAAAAATTTTAAAAAAATACCGAACTTTCCCAAAACCTCTAAATATCCTTTGAGTTAAGAAATGAGTCTTATAATCAGCTTTAGCAGGCTAGCATCTTTGAAAATTTGCCCCTAAACTTGAGCCCCTAAACAAGGCAGCTCCACGGTAGTCAGTGCGAACCTTGATATTTGCCAATTTATTGCCCTTTCTTTTTTTTTTAATTTTCTATATTCTTTGTTTACATTCCAAACACTTTCCCCTTTCCCAGTTCCCCTCTCACCATATGTCCCAAAAGTCCCCTTCCCTCCACTCATTCCCCAATCACCACCTCACCATTTCTCTGTCCTTGTACTCTCCTACAATACTGGATCCAGTCTTTTCAGGACCAGGGTCCTCTCCTTCCTTCTTCTTGGGAATCTTTTGATTTGCTAGTTGTGCCTTGAGTATTCAGAGCTTCTGGGCTCA
>BDUI01000088.1:272075-294771 GCA_002335545.1 Apodemus speciosus | reverse complement strand
TCATATATACACACACACACACACACACACACACACATGTATGTTACATCATATATCTATCTTCTATCTATATATAGATATTGACATATCTATATCACATATATCATATAGCTATATGACATATCTATATCATATATATCATATAGATATGATATATGTATACCATATCTATATCATATATACACACACACACACACACACACACACACATGTATACCATAGGATACATTCAGAAGCTTAAGGTGATCTGCTATGGGCATTTTGGTCCTGGATTGAGATGGTTTGCTGTGGAGCTGAGCTGTGTATTAAGAACCGCATGGTCATTCTGTTTTCAGTAATTCTAGATGCCATAAAGGTTAATGCTTATTTTAGTAACGTCCCTAAAAATCAACCCGCTTCCTAATTTGGATGGTTTTATATTAAACTACTGAAAGAACACGTTTGAAAGCTGGCATGGTTGTACACAGCAGTGATTCTAGCACCCAGGGAGCTGAGACGGGAGACTGGCTGAAATTTGAGATGAGCCTGGACTACAGCATGGGGCTCTGTCTTAAAACGACTGTAAAGTCTCTGCTCTTATAAAATAAAACTGGCCAAGATCAAGCAATGCCCTCCAGCATGCTCTTAAGGAGTCACGAACAGCAGGTCCCAGCGGCAGAGCAATTAGGGGGGCTCACAGCTAAGATGAGACTTAGAACCCAGGAAAGCCCCAGAGGACAGAGGCTGGATTCCAGCATGCTGCCTCCCAACAGGGCCTCCAGGAGAGCTCCGCAGCCCAGCAGTTCGCAACCTCCCTAAAGCTGCGGTCCTTTATCAGTTCCTCACGTTGCTGCGACCCCCAACCACAGAATTATTTTCACTGCTACTTCATAACTATAAATTTGCTACTGTTATGAATCATAATGTAAACATCTGTCCTTGCCAAGGGTCCTCGTGACCCTTGTGGAAGGGTTGTTGGCCTGCACAGGGCTCCGGCACCCCTGTTGTAGCCTTTGATTCTGCCCCTGCAGGACCCCTACGGGACTGCACTGTCCTCTACAAAACCCACGCCATAAATCCTTTTCTCCTTTAAGTTCGTCACACCCCTCCCTGCCCGCAAGAACAGACTTCTGGAAATTTTGTACCCGGATATTTAAGATTTCCAAACCTCGGGGAAAGCTCCGAACCGAAGAAGAAACTGAAAATCATGACTCCAAAACATATGCCGCAGTGTTCCCTTAATCCAGCACACTGGCTCGCTGCCCCCGGGCCACACCCATTTCCACCAGAAGGCCCCTCACAGCCGGGGCAGTGAGCACTGCCGGACACAAGTGCCCCAGGCTCCCGGGGAGGGCAGAAGTGGATGTTAGTCAAGGGCTTGAGTTCTTCACATACTTAAGTTTTATCTCCAGCGGCCTCCTTAGCAGTGTACACTGTCCCAAAAACGCATCAACCACAAAACAAGGCAAACAGATCACGAGAGCCTCCTGGATTTCAGTCTCCCAGTGGCCTCTACTTAACAGTTGTGATAGATTGGATGATTCTGTGGGACGCTCCGGGCTCTATAAAAAGGCGACAGCTCAGTTCTACAGCTTTTCTTATCCCCGGGGAAATATCTGTACCACGAGAAACACAAGTGAGTACTTGGTATTTTGTTTAAGTATTTAGATAACTCTGAGGTCTGAGCAAATCATACTCCTCAGAACACCCGGGAAAGGCCAGCCTGCAGCTGGAAGTGTGGCCAGGCATCCCTGCCCTGTCTCAGGGGCAGTGCAGACAAAGTATTTCCCTTCATTATTGCCTCTATCGCCGTGATGAAATATCATGACGAGAAGCAACTTGAAGAGGAAACGCAACTTGGGTGACTTTTCATGAGCCACAGTCCACTAAGGGGAGGTAACGCAGGAACTCAAACTGGGTAGGATGGGAGGCAGAGGCCATGGAGGGGTGCTGCTTACTGGCTCGCTCAGCCTTTATTCTTACAGAACCCAGGACCACCAGCCCAGGTTCTGTCCACAATGGGTTGGGTCCTTCCCAATCAACCACTAACTAAGAAAACGTCCTACCGTAGTTACTTCATAACTGTAATTTTGTTATTAAGAACCATAATGTGAATATCTGATATGCAGAATATCAGATATGCAACCCAGTGAAATTTGACGCCCCCCCCCCAAGGGGTTTTCACCCACAGGTTGAGAACTACTGCCCTACAGGCTGGGCCACAGTCCTATCTTCTGGAAGCATTTTCTCAGCTGAAGCTTCCTCTTCTCAAAGGACTCGAGCTTGTGTCGCGGTGACATAAAAACCAGTCAGGACAGTGTGGTGTCCAATGTGTATGTAACACTGTTGCATAGTGACCGCCATCTGTCCAGAGCACGTCCCTCCCCGGGAAAGCTGCCAGGAGCTCAGGTCACAACAAACTACGCGACTACATCTGTGTGTCAACAGATGGGAAGTGCTCTGACTCACGGGAGGCACAGGGGGCACTTAACTAACACACCTTCATCCTTTCTCCCTTCACCCCTTGCCATGGTCTGAATAGGATGGCCCAGGGAGTGGCACTATTTGGAGGTGTGTCCTTGTTGGAGTGGGTGTGTCCTTGTTGGAATGGGTGTGTCCTTGTTGGAGTGGGTGTGGCCTTGTTGGAGTGGGCGTGGCCTTGTTGGAGTAGGCATGGCCTTTTTGGAGTGGGTGTGTCCTTGTTGGAGTGGGTGTGTCCTTGTTGGAGTGGGTGTGTCCTTGTTGGAGTGGGTGTGTCCTTGTTGGAGTGGGTGTGTCCTTGTTGGAGTAGGCGTGGCCTTGTTGGAGTACGCGTGGCCTTGTTAGAGTGGGTGTGTCCTTGTTGGGATGGGTGTGGTCTTGTTGGAGTGGGCGTGGCCTTGTTGGAGTAGGTGTGGCCCTGTTGGAGTAGGTGCTTGACCGTGGGCATGTGCTTTAAGACCCTCCTCCAGTCTTCTAACAGCCTTCGGATGAAGATGTAGAACCCTCAGCGCCTCCTGCACCATGCCTGCCTGGACGTTGCTATGCTCCTGCCTTTAGGATGATGGACTGAACCTCTAAATGTATAATCCAGCCCCAACTAAATGTTGCTCTTTGAAGAGCTGCCTTGGTCATGGTGTCTGTTCACAGCAGTTGGACGCTAACTAAGACACCGCTCCAAATGGTACGACACACCAGTGAGCTTGTCGTAACTCCTGGAATTTTCCCAAACCATGAATCTGCTCCCTCTCAGAACTTTCAGATTTTGACATACGACTAAACCCAGGGGGTGGGCAGTAACACTGGTAACGGCTCACCATGAGGGTCAGTCTGGGGGTGGAGCCTCTTAAACAGCTTTAAATGTTACTCCAAATGTACATCCTGCCTCTAGAAAGCAACTATTTGTCAGTCAGTTGACAGATATTTGTGAATCTCCTTGGGGCTGTGTTCTCCTCCTATGACTGAACACCAGGGACTGAGTAGTTTTCAAAAATGAAACTTATTTTCTATAGTTCTGAAGACTGGGCAGTCCAAGGTCAAATGGCCCCATTAAGTGAGGTACCACTTGCTAGTAGAGACTCTGTGGTCCTAATAATTTTGGACAGATCCAGATTATTTTTTTAAAATAACTCATAATCTCATTACTTGTTGACCATTCGTGAGAGCACAGTTCTATTCTTCAAGGCCTCATCCGGCTCTAGAGCTGGAGAATCTCACTCAAGTTGGGGTGGGCAAAATTTTGGTAGCAAACCAAACTAAAGCACTGCTATGTACTACGGCTCGTTCTAGGCCCGGGGACAGACTGCAACCATAATTGTTTTAGTTCAAGAGGAAACCGTCTTACATTTAGAAAAAAAAAAAAATGCATCGGGGGAAAAATTAATCTAATACCAGAGATGTAAACTTGTAGGTTTCTGATATTGGCCTCCGGCCAAGTTAAGGCTAAACTCTGTCCCTGAACCTAGCCAAAGCTAAATCCTGATTTTTCACTTTTTACATCCTTTCCAAAGTGTCAAAGCTGAGGCCTGCCACCAGGCAGGATCCTCTGAATACCTAAGGGACATCTCAGTGATGAAATAAACCCACCTTCTCCATTGTCACTCCCCTTTGCTGTCTCTTAATAAAGCGTCCCCGAGCTGTAGACAAGGAACAGAGGGGTGTGGGAAGCAGGGAGACAGTGGGACATTCCTCACAGCGAGACAAATCTGTGCACCAGTCACCAAGCACTGGAAGTCTTGCCTCTGGCCTGTAGCTTAAGAACTGCAGTGCTTTCTGCAGTCATTTCCTGAAGGGTGTGTGGCACTGGTCCCTCTGCAGTTAAGAGGGTCAACGAGATCCTTTGGCCCCCCGATTAAAACATCACCAGTTAGTATCTCTATTTAACCGCATCCACTTCGAAATCGGAAACATATGGGCAAATGTCATATAGTTAATCTTCCACCGAGAGCTGTAAGTGTAACCATTCCCATTTTGTTTCTATAAAGAGCAGGGCATTGACAGATTAACTGGTGTGTTCACAGAACCCCCAGGAGTCCTGCATTCTAAAACAGAACACCAGCTCGCTCCTGGGTTTCCCATATCCTAGGCTGTT
The DNA here is from genome assembly GCA_002335545.1 of Apodemus speciosus. NCBI lineage: Eukaryota > Metazoa > Chordata > Mammalia > Rodentia > Muridae > Apodemus > Apodemus speciosus. The sequence continues at coordinate 290,222 of BDUI01000088.1, read as the reverse complement.
AGGCAAGAGAGGCACTTCAGGGTGCGATGGTAAGGGAGAGGAGGTCCTGAAGTCATTCAGCAGTCATCCTGACTCTGCAAGCCCCGGGAGCTGATGACGCATGGAAATTTAATTAGTACGTAGAGAGCCTCAATTTTTCTCACGAAGGAAGAAGGAAAATTCTCTAACATCCCGCACATTTTAGTCTGCCAACTGCTTTGAAAAACAGCTTGTGGGGTGGAGGGCTGGGTCTTAAAACTTTCCAGAAATAGCCAAAGGCGCTACCGACCAGGGCGACGAATATTTTACATACTGTAAGGTGCAAGCTGTGGCTTTCATTGCCCTCCGACATTCCAAACCCTCCACACCTCTAGTGCCGCCCACCTTCCAAAGTATTATCGCCCCGACCGAGAGCAAACCGTGCTGTAAAATAACAGCATCAAAGCTGTCACTTTATGCGAGCGTATCTGCTGAATGTCCGAGGGTTTAGTTAGATATAAAGTAAGTAAAGCTAACAAGTGATGAGTGTGTAGACCGCCAGCAACGTGTGCGTTATAGAACAAACATTCGACAATAACAGGAAGGCTAAAGCCTCTTCTCAAACTTCACTCATGCATTTTAGTTCCTTGGAAAGAGCGGAATTAACCAGTTAGCAGAGTGAAGTTGCTAAGCTCCCTGATTACAGAGCCAGACCAATTAGCATCTGGGTCTGGAACGTGGCTTCTCTACTGCGTCTTCTAAGGCTTCAGCCTCCTTGTCTGTAGGGATGGTAACAGCTGCAGGGTTCAGCTACAGGAATAAACTGCGACAGACAGGTTCCAAACGGTCCCCATTCCGAATGAACGGCAAGCTACTATTACTCCCGCTGGCTTACAAATCCCAAGAAATGGCCATTTGTGTCATTATAGGTTATCATTAAAATTGTCTTAGAATAATGATGCCGCCCCAAGGTGACTCACCTGGAAAGCAGCAGGTAAGAGATGAATCCCCCGCTGTCTGGCTCCAGAGCTGGCTGCCCGAGCCCCACATGCTAGCTACCAGGCAGGTTTCTTACCAGCTAAGTGGATCGGTTTCCGGGACCGAGCAAATAAACTTACTACCGAGTCGAAAGGCAACTGTGGGAGGTCTGTAAACAAGGAAAGAATGCTTACAAAAGCTTTGGGTGGGCTGATCCTTTAATATAAAAGAAATACAAATTATTCCTAGTGAGGGTGATTCACATAAATATCTACCCCCAAGGCAGGAAGATTCCTCACCCATGGCCCAACAAAGAAAATCGTTATTGCTCATGGAATTTTCCATAACAAACTCAGATGTTTTCCAAGCCGCCTGCTGAATCTCTCTGCACATCCTCCTCAGTAGATTAAATGCAGGGATTAAAATGACAGCTCAGTTGCAAGCTCGTTTTTTGGAGAGAGGTAACTTATTTCACGTCTCTGACTGTAGAGTGGGCGGTTTTGTCAGTGACTAGGAGACTCACCACAGCTCGCCAGTGACTGAAAGCACAGGCTCTAAAGTCAGGTTGCCTGGGATCAAATCCTGAACAGTCGTCTTGGAGAAAACTGCTTTATCGTGGTCTCTCTCTGCTCATCTATGAATTAAGAAGTGACCGATTTATGTCACAGCAGAAGAATTAGGCAAGTTAACACATGCAAACTTAGCACAGGCTACCTGGTGCATAACTGCTGAACAATTATTGACTATTGACCGTCGGGGCTCACACAGCCTAGGACATGTCACCATCTAAGAGCATGGAGCATTGCCCAAGGATGATGATATGGGATCGCGGAAGGATCCAAACCAGGTAGAAAAGGCTTCAGCAGGTACCTGACGAGGGATCCGTAGCATCGCTTAACGTAGACACCAAGAATATCGGCAAGGCCAATTCCATAAGCACGGCCTTGGTAATCGATGCACGCAGCTGTGAGGAACAAAATCGTGTAAGTGTATGTCTGTGTGTATGCATACCTGGGACATCTACAGAATGTATACTTAGATCTTGACAGAGATCTCAAGGTTAAAATCAAATCTGGTTGCTGACAGACACACTAGTCGAAGGTCCGTGGGCAGTGAGAAGGTTGCATGCAAGGCTTGGAGCAGGGTCAGTGGTGGGAGGGTGAACAAGGGGCTGTACTGATGTTACAGAGGCCTGGATCCTGGGGACTGGGAAAAGCCACTGGGTTTAGGCAGTCCGCAGAAGTAGGGCACCTCTTAAGGATTTCAGTATTTCAGTGGAGCAGCGTTAGCTTAGGAACTCATAGGCTCTGAAAAGTCGAAAGGATTGCCAGTAAAAGGGGCTACACGCTTAAAGTCCAAAAACAGAAAGAGTTACCTTGTCCAAGGATGACATATTCCCAAGTGTATCTTGGGAAAGGAGAAAGGACAGAAACCTTGTTTTCCTAATTCCTGTATCTCCAACTCCTGGCCTACACACATTTACTGAATATGAGGATATAAACATCTGCTAAACAAGATGGTTGGATGTTAATGATCTTTAATAACCATCTGTCCTAACCAGGGACGATTTTAGAAGTGACTTAGGGCCAGGGAGACAGGGCGGTGTGTAAAGGTACTTGCCGCCAAGCCTGATGACCCAAGACCAATCCAAGTGGCACCAAATGGCGGAAGGTGAGCACAGACCAATCCAAGTTGTCCTCTGACCTCCACATGGGCTGTGCCACGCCCATGACCACACCCATATACACACAGAGGAAATATCAATACAACTTTTTAAAGGAAGCCAAAGAGGTGAGATCCCAAAATAGAGACCCAGTCTTCTGTAACTCACAAGGTGGCCAGTTAGAGAGATAATGGCCAGGAGCTCTTCATGGGCTGTAAGGGTTCGAGGCTCTCAGCTGTCTCCAAATTCGCTACTGTTTTTCCTTTCAGTTGAAGAAGAACTGGCTCAGACTTCTGATCGTCAGAACAAGTTTGGTTCTTCCCAGAACAAGAGAGTGAGGCGAAGGTGATGCGTGGTGTTACCCAATGGACAAAGCGCCAGGGATTTCTGAAAGTCAAGGAGCAGCAGTCCACGGAAGCACCGGGAAACAAGAAAGAAGAGTGCACATATCCGGTGCTACTGGAGGACTTCTGCGTGATCCGACGTTAACGGCAGTTCCTGGGAAAGGACCAAGCACTTAAACTTTCCTTTAACATGCTCGATGCACCAGGCATGTCTTGAGTTTCTTTCATCGTGACTGCGCTTTACTCTGTGGAGAATACTTTTACAATAAAACTTCTAGATCTCATCAGATCACTCTATAAAATCTCACATAATTTTCCCTTTAAGAGTAAGGAAACCCCAAGAGAAGTCTAACAAATAGCAAGATGGCACCCTGAGGGAGCCCAGTGGGTGCTGTATACGAGTCCTTCCATCTGGCCCTCAAGCCAATCTGAAACATGGTAGCTTCGCACAGTGTTCAAGACCCCACTTTGTGTCTCTCCTTTCCCCAACTTTAAGACAACGTAAGCCATCTCTGTGTCAGGCTGCACCAAACACTCGAATCTCAGCGTTAACTACGGGTCCCTCACCAACATAGCTTTCCCCGTGGCAGAGAAACTGATGAGGTGCTACATGGGAACGGAAGGGAAGCCAAATGTTCCTCTAATCCCCCAGGAGAATAATTCAAGTTTTTTGTTTTTGTTTTTTTTGGTATTTTTTTTTTTTTTAGTAAAACCCAAACACCAGAGAGCTCTAAGTAGGAAGTCGGCATTTCAGAAGCAGAATTCCTATCATTCGCTGGGCTCTAAAGAGCACGGACGACTGAAACGGCCCTTCCTTCAAGGCGGCAGCTAAACAGATGATGTGCACTACTGTGTTCTTCGTAGTCTTCTAGTTAATGCGACACATGTCCAGCAGTCCCCAACCCTGGCTCAATTCCAACCTTTGTACATGATTCCACTGCTCTGAGTGTTTTTATGCAATGCCCAATGTGGTCATCCATTTTCTGTTTTTGTTGTTTTGTTAAAGCACCAATCTCAGTATTGACAATCACCCAAGACTGCAAGGATCAAAAGTCACCACGCCTCACTGTGGCCTGGTTGTTTTCCTGCCTTTTTCTCCTAACCGCACCCTAGAATTCTTCACAGGCACCACCCAGTGGGCCTTCTGTTGGCACGCCTTGCAAAATTTAACTCTCAGATCAACCGACGACAACACTCGTTTCTCTGTTTTAGTAGCACTCAATTCTATCAAGTCTGTCTGTTGGGCTTTTCAGAGTCAGGTAATTTCTAAGCGTTCACACCATATGGAAGAAGCAACACTATTCTTTCGGTTCTGGGAAGGATCTCTCTTTTAGCCCCTGGTGGAAGCAGTTTGTATAATACTGCTTAACGGGCACACAGCAGAGTCCCATAGCGGGCAGCTGAAATAGGAACTTCAGAAATCTGAGCTTGGGCTTCAGTGGTTGCCTGACCATTCACTTGAGTACTGTGTAACAGATGAGTATGAAAATGTATGTTTGGAATAGTAAGCAGAATCGATTGTTATAGGACGGCTTCGTGGTGCTCGTGCTGGAACCGAGAGTAAGGCATTGACAGAACCGAATGCGCGTGTGTTTTTTATAAGAACATTAGGTGGCAAGAGCGATGGCTCAGAGACGGTTGGGAGCACTGGCTGCTCTTCTAGAGGATCTAGGTTCAATTCCTAGTTACCCACATGGCAGCTTGCAACTGTAACTCTGGTTCCAGGGAATATGCATATGTGTGCAGGGAAAATACCTATACCATAAAATAAATCAATCTTAACAACAACAACAACAAAAAAAAACGTTAGCTGTCTGTCATGAAGAGTCCCAAGGGTTTCATTACCAACCCAGTGAAGGCCCCACTAACGACTTTGCCAAATGTGAGGACAGTCAGCAGCTGCAGGGTTGAATCTTTGCTCAAATAGCAGTTTAGCTCTCATTCCGTCATCATAGCTTCCGGCAGCTTCTACCTCAGACCACAGTCTCCTTACGTCACCCCCAGGTCAACTCCAACCTACGCGCTGAATCCCCAGCGAGACACGTCGCTTCCCACAACCCCCATGTTCTCACCCCAGCAGCTCCTGACCTCTTTTCTGTCCCCGACTAACCTTGCCAATTGCCAATATTCCTTCCTACAATCTAAACGAAGCATCCAGCAGGTTTAAGAGTTTTCAGCTCCACTCCTGCACCAAAACTTCAATGGGTACTTTAAGCACCTTCACACGGCTCTTGTAAGTCAATGAAAATAAATAAAAATTGTTATAGATCCATTAAAGCTGGGAGGTGCGGGGGGGGGGGGAGCTCTATTTACGTATGGGGTCTAGAATTCAGACAAGATGACTTTGAACTCATGACCCTCCTGCCTCAGTCCCACCAAGTGCCAGGATTACAAACATCACCAGACCCAGTTTTAAGGCTGTGGTAGTTTTCCAAAGTGGTTTTTTGGTTGTTTGTGTAGGAAGCCGCGCCTACGACATGGCGCCTCCCACACGCACCGCGTGGCGGTTTCCCATGTCTTGGTCTCCGCCTCCCCGTGACGTCATGTAGAAAGCTACCTTTGCGCCCGCCATTACAATATGGCGGGGGTCGTACCCTGGCCAACACGTGTTCGACAAGTTCCCCACGCCTCCGTCTCCGCCTCTTCCGTAGCGTCATTTGGCCCCGTGACCTACAGCCAACCAGGAGGCGATACGTCTTACGCAGACCGTAACTGYATTTAAGGCGAGATCCCTCATGATCTCGTGGTCTCCATTATTTTCCGGCGGAATCCAGGAGCATGGCCGAGCTCCTGAGATTCTGTAAGCTTACCCTCTCTTTCTCTCAAGAGGAATAAAGCTTTTCTGCAGAAGAGCCTAATGTGTGTCGCGTGTTTCCTGCCGACGGGAAGATAGCGCGCGTCACATGTTTGTTTGTTTGTTTGTTTGTTTGTTTTTTATTTGGTTTGGTTGGGGCTTTTTGTTGTTGTTTTCTGAATTAGTACTTAGCAGTTTGGTGTTGCCCAAGATGGTCCACCAAAAGACTTCCAGAAATGGACTGCAAGTCTGTGGCCGCTCCTCATCCTGACTCTAGATGGTAAGACAGAAAACTAGGCATGAGTATACACTTCCTGTCCCCCAAGGCAGTATTTGCAGTCTCTTAGCCATAAGGTAATACTTAACCATTCCAGGGATTTCAGTGCTTTCTAGTAGCAATGGGAAAAGTCACGAATACATTTTTTCTTGAAACCTCAGTTCTCTGGCAAAAGTGTATCTTAGAAATCAGAATTCATACCTTATAACTGGTCATAATTTAGAAAATGTTAAACGCACATCGGGATAAAAATTTGAAAGCACGCTCTAAAGGTCACGCTTTGAATCTGCAATGTCCCCCACAGTGCATGTGCTGAGCGCCTGGCCCCCAACTTTAACTCGAAGCTCTGGGTAGAGACTTTAGGCAGTGGACCCTGCCTGGCGGAAGTGGGAGGTCAGGCCTGCCCTCGGGCCTGCCCCGGGGTGGTGCTTTTTTGTGCATTATGTGGTGATTCTGGCACACGCTCCTGTCCTAGGTGCTACCTGCTGCCCCGTGCCTCTCGAACTATAATAAACTGAAACCTCTGAATGAGTAAGACTCTAAGCTTTCCTCCTTTAGATCCCGAGATACCGGGGTCAGGCTGTGGTGCACATCCTAGCATGAGTGACCCAACGCAAATGGAGCAGAAAGCACACATTCTAAGACCTGTATTTATAATCACTAAGATTAAAAATTAAAAAAAAAATTCTTTCTACTTAAAAATCTCAAATCTGTACCTTTCCCACTTACCCTGCCACTTGGCCAGCCGAGTGACGGGACGAAGAGTTCTTCCAGGACCCCTGCTCCTGCGGCCTTAGAATAAAACCGAGACCTGCCCCGCCTGCCCCGCTTCACCCATGGCTACCATAGAGGGCCTTTTCACCCCCAGATACACATGCAGAGAGCTGGCAGCCGCCGTCCCAGGAAGGTCGACGGGCGACTTTTAAAATATGGACTCTGACTTTGTGATGGGAAGTATATTTACAGAAGCACGTTCCGTCTCATAATATCCCCATGGCCGGGCTCGCTGAGACAGGCTTCTCCAGATAGTTGTTCTTGTGACAATTATAGAGAACGTGAGAAAGGCCTTTCTCAGGCTGAGAGATAATTTAGTGGGCGCGGATCTCAAAGAAGACAGTTTTGCAAACCAGATTTCCTGTGCTTGTTTTAAATGACTACATAAAGAAATTCTATGTAACACTTCAAAAAAGACTATATGGTTGACCATTTTGCTGTGTCAAGTTTGACACAAGTAGGCCGGTAATGTGGTACGCTGCGGAGAAAGCTCCTGGGAGCAACGGCAACCGCAGGCGGGAGGGAGGGCGGGCGTGGCCCCTCTGCGGTCTGCTCCGTGAACACACAGCGGACATGCAGCAGGACACAAGCACGGGCAGCCAGGCTGAACCATCGCCTGGAAGCACACAAAGAGAAGGGCAGGCCCCTCTGGTGCATTGCACACCCTAGGCCTTGTAACCAGCTAGAGCATCATCTAACCGGGCACAAGGAATCCGGCAGCTGGAATGCTGGATCTGCAATCTTTTCACCATTTCCACCAGCTACTCACGGAGGCTGGCGGGAGTAGCAATCAAAAGACAAACCAGAGCTTAGCCACTCTTAAAATGCTATTATTTTAAGTATTTTGTAAAAATACTAGGTTTTCTGATGGGAAAATTGCACTCCAGTTTATTTCAGTGTTTATGAAAAGAGAAGTGACACATTTATAGAATAAACAAACTTTTATTTTATAACAGTATTACATAAAGCAAAATATCATTTAATACAACTTGAAGCTGCAATAAATCTAATCTGGCGTCAGAACTATACATAGAGTCAAAAGCAAATGAGAAAAATGTCCAATACAGTTAATAAACTCCTATCAGCTCTCTGGTGGCAGCTTTACACAGTGTAGCTTTCTTACAATCAACCAAACCCCCCGTCCCTAACCTCCTCTCCCAGCATCTTCAGAGTTGCAAGTCATCAAACTATGTCAGAGATAAACCCGCTCAGTAGTGATGGGCCAGTTTTCATGGAGACAGAGAAGTTTTATACAAAGCAAGTGCTCTACTCAAGTGACCAGACAGTGGGAAGAACTGGACCTGGGAAAGGTAAGAAAAAAACCTCTAAGGCTGAAGCTGCCTGGTTTCCTTTCAGTAAAAGGGAAGGGCACAGGGTGTGGCTCTCTTCCCGCTCTGGAATGCCATGGTCAAGCGAATGTCCGAGAAGTACTGCACTGTGGGCCAGTGGGCTCCACAGTACTTGGTCAGTAAGCATCGTAGTTCTCCAGTCCAGAAAGGCTCTGTCTGACTCTATTGAGTACAAAGCCAAAGGACTGGAAGGTCAAAGGTCAATATAAAAATCATCCATAGTGAAACTCCTTAATATTAGAAAAAGTTTTGAGATGTAAGAAATGCTTTTAATCGGTATTAATATGCTCTCATGCAGTATCTCTACTGCGCGCTGAGAGCTGAAAGAATTGGAGACAATCTGGAAAAATGAAAACTGCTACCTAAATTAGTTCCGAGTCTCCTTTCCACGTAACAGCACCTGTTCAGGTGAACGGCACCGCGCCAGCCCGGCTGGCTTTGTTCACCGTCATGAGTAAATGAGTCAAAAAAGCAGGCAGGGAAAGGAAACCAAATAACAAATAATAAACAAACCCTAATAAAAAACAGAATTAAAAAAGAAGGGTGGGAGGGAGAGAAGGGGGGTCTAGGAGTGGTTACACAACAAATAATATATTAGGCATGGGTGGGGGCGTAGAGACCAGCGCTGCTAAGGTAGTTTGCTGTTGGCATTTTAATTCTTCAGGCTTCTGGTCATTGTTATCATCAGTTGGAGCACAATTCTGCAGCAGTAGTGGTGTGGCGTTAAGACTTGGAATGGTCAAAGTTCTTCAGATTCATGAAGTTAAATGTTGTTTTAAAAAAAAGACTTTCTAGGAAAGAAAAAAAAAAGACATAAATCTTAAATATTCCAAAGCCAGCGGCTTAAAAACAAAGTTAAGTAATCGAAGTTATCCATCAAGTAATCAGGTTACCTGCCTACTTTAACAGGAGCCAGTGTACGTACACTGAAAACAAACGTGAAGCAGGCATTCCAAACCCAGAAGCCTTAAAATTCCCGGAGAACTAGCAAGGCCCGAAGGGAAGCAAGACCTGACGCCAAGGAGACCGCCACATGCGCAGTGTGACGCCCCCCAGTGCCCATCCAGTATCTATTTGCCCTTTTACGGCTGCAGATCCCCATAGCCGAGTGTGGTCCACAGACAGTACATGAGAAATTCAAACCTAAAGCTTGAAACGGAGGATGGCCTCTCCGCGCCAGCCCCACCCAGTTTAAGGGCCAAGACCCCCCTGTGCAGCACAGACCCACCGCGCAGGCCACTTGCCATTCGCTTCAGCAGCTGTCTTGGTGATCAGGTCAAATATCAATATTCCGACGGCTGCCTTCAAGGAACCCTGTATTTCTTATTAATGGTCTCAAAGTGTCTGGGCAGAGATGCTGACAACTGCTCTTTGCTAAGAAGAAGTCTCAGCAGGCTTCCCGTGACTGAAGAGCCAAAGGGGGCGGTGCGTGGAGGTTCAGTCCTGGCTGGCTTCAGACATCTAACGGAGCGGAGCGGTGAGACACAGGTGCCCCCCCCACCCCCCCAGGGAAAGGGCTCCCTTAGAAATGAAAGCTAACCAAAGAGGCAGGCTTTAAGCTCGGCCTGAGGAGGTCTGTCTGGCTGTTCTTTCCTCACTGAGAGGGACAGTCGGGCACTTGAGGTGGTGAGAGCAGGCGAGGAGGCACAGAGGGCACAGGGTCATGGTGCCGAGACAGGGTTTATGTGGGAGAGAGGACAGGGGTGAGTGGAGACGAATGCAGAAGCAGCGCACACAGCAATAAGGGTGAGCTGGACCGGGTCTCTTCTTAACCAGAGGAAGAGATGGACGTGGGCAATAATGATGGGGCTGTGTGGGGGAGAGGAGGCTTGTCCAAAAGACTGACAGAGACCATCCAGAGGCGCGTGCAGAGCCTGGGAAATGCAGAGGAGAGGCGGGGGGGGGGGGGGGCAGCTGCGCAGAACATGAGCACAGACAAGATGCAGCCGTTTCTCCTTAGCTCCTGAGCACGGCTGCCATGGCTGGATCCCTGTTCTCAAAGCCTCGTTACCACGTCAGTGTGGCGAGCCTGCCGAAGGTGAGGAGCATCGGAGGCCGGAACGGGGTCAGAAGCACCCCGGGTGCCGCTGGGCGAGGAAGAGGGCACCGGGCGGGCAGGTGTTATCACGATGGGGAGAAGACTCAGACTCGAGCTGTTGCCACAGAACACGACCAATGACTGCCCAGTGGTGTTTCACGCCTTTCACCCCAGCCCTCGGGCAGATGCAGGTGCGGCTCTGTGGTTTTGAGGCCAGCCTGATCTATATATTGAGCTCCAGGTTAGCCCAAGGCTACAACAGTGACACCTTGTCACAAAACAAAAACCAAAAACAACTGAAAAGAAAAGTGGTTATATAGTACTACAAAGGCAGACAGACAGCACAGAGGACCGACTACAAGTGACTCACATCCCCGAGCGAGCAAGCGGTTTCCAGGTACAACTGTTTCATAGTCTATGTCAACTTGACAAGAATTCTGGCAAACATATTGATTATAGAGAAGAGTGGACATTAATGTTCTTTCCAGAACATACCAGTCCCCAAAATAAGTTGAGAATGTATGCGGTACTGGTCAGGTAGAATTATTTGATAGTGAAAAACCACTGCCCATTACTCAGAAGCAGAACGGACACTATGGGAGCCTCCTGATGGACAGGGAGGATGACTCAAGCCCACGCTTCCCACCCTGCTGTCTTTGTGGGCTATCTCTCACTCGTTAGCGCTTCTGCTGGAGTCCAGGCAGGGAAAGCCAAGTCTTGTGGCTGGCATCCCAAGGAGACACGTGGGGGACGGTGACCAATCAATGGCTCCTGAGGGTTATCTGTGACCTCTGGACTCCCCACCCCTTCTTGCACTTTGACACCCAGTATCTCTCTGCTCTGCCTGGTAAAGACGAATCATTTCTTGAACGCAGATGCCGCAGCTGCCCAGTTAGCACAGAAGACAAACCCCTTCACCCGCTGGAATAATGTTTTAGGTACAATGGATTGCACAGCAGTAAGACTGAAAAGAAGAAACGAGGTCGGTGGCGACCATCTCGGAAAGTCTACAGCAGAGGTGACATTTACGACTCTTCATGACATTTCTCTCTAGGTTTTTAAAATCCATTTAAATAAAAAAAAAGTCATAAAATTAGAGATGAAAGCAAAAATTATGCTTTGATGATATTACAGGAATACTAGGAATATACAGGAAACTGGAGACAATAGGTAAAGAAAAATCTTCAAACCTACTCAATTTAACAAAATGAAAAAATACATTAAAAAGTCCTTTACTCCCATCGAGTCACAATGAAATCACTAAAAAGGTAAAATAGACTAATTTAAAATCATAAAAGGCAAACTTGATGTGCTTCTAGATTTCCAAGCAGCTTTTCGAATCTAAGAAACTTGCATTTTAGTGTCAAATGCATTAATTCCTTTAACCCGTGGTAAGCTAACGATTAGTAATGGATCCCGTGGGAGTGGAACCCCTGGGCTCCGCATGGTTTAGACAGATGAGCAGTAGCTTGTGCTGTACAGTTTTTTATTTACATATATTTGTACCTTCACTCCTGCGTTTAAACACAGCAAGAATCTCTAAGAATTAAGCATTTAAGTTCTGAGCCAAGGAAGGTCAAAGTCAGCGATGGACCCATGAACGCCACTGCCATATTCACATTAGAGGTTTTGACTTTCTTTTCTTGTCTCTTTCTTTCTCTCTTTTTCTTTCCTTTCCTTTCCCTTCCTTCCTTCCTTTCTTTTTTGGTATCTGTATGAAATAAACTTAATATGTGTCAAGTTTTTATAGATTTGGGTGGAAATGGTTGACACTCATCCCAACTACATATGAGGTTCTGCTCTGTTAGGTAAAGCTGAACTGCTTCAAGAGACTGTCCCTTCCTGCGCTGGGACGGACAAGCAGAGAGCAGTTAGCTACGGTTCTGCTCAGAGCGCACAGCCCTCTTTTTCTTTCTTCCTTTCTGTTTTTCTTTTTTGATACAGTGTCTTCACCGTGTAGTCCTGGCTGGCCTCAGACTTTCAGAGATCGTCCCTGCCTCTGCAAGTGCTGCAATTAAATGTGTGCACCACTATGCCGAGCCTTTTTTTCTTTAAGACAGAATTCTATCTTGTATTTTTATAGTGTCAATACAAACTGACAGGCATTGGTATCTTCACCTTCACACATTGTAGAGTTTGTTACAAGGTCAAATGGGTTATGCAAACCCTGGGATATGAAATGTTAGTAAACATTTCAAACTACCACAGTCATTCCCAAGCCTGTGACCACCCCCCCCCTTTGTCTGGCTAATATGAAAATGGGCCAATGTGGCTACACATGATAGGTCTAATTCCATGGTCAAGTGAGTCAGTGTGGCTACACATGATAGGTCTAATTCTTTAAGGTCAAGTTCTTTAAGAGCGCATGCTATCCCCATGTTGACTCAGCCTTCGGATCTCACGGGTGGAGAGATCAGCTTCACATTCCCCAGGGCACCGTGGAGCAGCTGAGGAAAATCAGGTTCACTCGCAGAAGTGCTATGGTCTCCCTTTAGAGACATGAGCTTAGGTTTGAGGGCACACGTCTCAGCCTTGAGACTGCTGAGCTCCCAAGAGTGATCAGTAAACTGGCCTTTAAAAGCATTTAATACTGCCTGAAGGCAGTGTTATCCAGGGAGAAGTCTGAATAAAAATAAAATCATGGGTTTTATATAAAATAATGAAAGAAAAACAAACAAAAAGCCACAAAAGGCTTCAAATGAAAGGATATTCAATTACTGCAAAGCAGTAATAGAATCAGAGATCTAGAAAACAAACATTTTTGTAAGACACAATACAACTATTTCAGAAATTACAAGTTCTGTAAGGTCGAGCATAACTACTTGGGTTACAAGGGACACATCTCAACATAGTAAAGCTGTTAACAACCAGCCCACGGCAGCATCGACGGAAATGGAGAGACTCAAAGCGTTTCCACCGCCATCAGGAACAAGGCACGGCTGTCCGCTCTCTCCACAGGTATTCACGTTACAAGCGAGAGCAGGCTTAGCCAGAGCAGCAGGACAACCGAAGGGGACAACGAGATGCACAGTGGAAAGGGAGAGGTCAGGGTCTTTATTTGGGTGGTATGACAGTTTCCATCAGTGACCCTAAAACCCCACCAGGAAACTTCTGCAGTAAGGAAACACTTTCAGCCAAGTGCAGGAGACAAATCTAACATAAAAAAATCAGTACCCTTCCTAGATATAAATTAAAAATGGGCTGAGAAAGATGTCAGAGAAACAGCACCTTTCATGTCAGCGTAAATATATGTCTTAGATTAATTCTATCCAAGAAAGTGAAAGGCTTGTTTAACAAAAACATTGCGGACATTAAAAAAGAAGAAACCAAAAACGCCGCCAGCAGATGGAAGGCCGCCCATGTCCTTGGATGACACATCCATACAGTCATCTTACCAAAAGGAATCTACAGATTTAATGCGATCCCCAGCACTTCCACGCAGTTCTTCACAGAACTCGATAGGTCAGTTTTCCCTTTCAAAAACAAAAACTATCCCAGGCTAGCTAAAACTATCCCAGTTAATAAAAGAACAGCTGGGGGCATTTCCTCCAGCTTTCAAGTCGCACCCAGAGCTGTAACAATGAAACTGCACGGTATTGACAGAAACACACACACACTGATCAATGGAATCAAATCGAAGACTCAGCCGTAAGTCCACATGCCTATGGATACCTAATTTTTGATAAATATACACTGGAAAAAAGACGGCATCCCCCAACAATCAGTGCTGGTCAGAGTGGCTGTATGTGGAACATGCAGATCCATTCCTTCCGCTCTGCACAAGACACAATGCGAAGGAATCAGGACCTCGACGTAAGGCCAGTCACGCGGGACCTGGCAGGAGGGAAAGAGGGACAGTCTTGAACTCACTGACCCAGGAGAACTCTGAACAGGAGAACACAGAAAGCACAGGAACAAAGAACAATTGATAAATGGATTCTCATAAACCTGAAAAGCTTCTGTATGGCAAAGGACATCACCATCTGGAAAAAGCAGCATCTGATAAAGGGCTAATATCTAAAATATATAAAGAACTCGAAGAACTGCACACCATGAAAGCAGCATGGGAATGCACGCCTTTAGTCCCACCACCTCAGAGACAGAGGTAAGCTGAGTCACAAGCTACCCTGGTCTACAGAATGAGTTCCAGGACAGCACGGCTATGCAGTAAAGCCCTGTCTTGAATGAAGGAAAAAGAAAAAAGAACCCTCAATTAAAAAAAAAAAATAGGGTACAGATTTAAAAGAGAATCTCAAAAGAGGAAATTCAAATGGCTGAGAAGTGCTTAAATGTCCAACATCCTTAATCTTCAGGGATATGCAAATCAAAACTACTTTGAGAATTCACCTTATACCAATCAAAACAGTCAAGATCAGTAAAACAAATGACAGCTCATGCTGGTGAGGATGTGTTTAAAAGGCATCTACTGCTGTTGGGAGTGCAAATCCAGAGCCACTATGGAAATCAGTGTGGTGGTTCCTCAGGAAGACAGGAAAAGTTCTATTTCAAGATCCAGCTAAAGGATTCTGTGTCTTTCTACAGAGAGACTAGCTCATTCATGTTCACTGGTGTCCTATTAATAATAGCCAGGTTGTTAACAGCCTAGATGTCCATCAACAGATAAATGAATAAAGAAAATGTGGTATTTACAGAATTAATATTACTCAGCTGTTACAGAGAGGTGGGGGTGAAATCATGAACTTTGAAGGTAAACAGATACAACTAGGAAAACTAAGTCTCGCTGAGTGAGGGAGCCCAGATCCAGAGACAAACCCGGTGCATATGCACAGACGTGTGGACGTTCGCTGCTGAGTCTTGTTAAGCAGGCTACAGTTTATATACGTTCAGTACAGAGTAAGGTGCAGTGGTGGGGGTGGAGAGGCAAACGGAATAGTTATGGATGGGATGGGGTGGCGGACTAGAAAGAGAAATCAAATGGAGATGGGGAAGAGAGGGTTACCCATAAGGAAGGAAATGCAGAGGGACAGTTAAAACCGAAGGCCATCTGAAGGGTCATCTGGACGCATGATATAGTAGGAATTCCTTAAAATACACAGATGTGAAAAAAATCTAAGTAAATCACCAAATAATGGGAGGGGACAAAAGCCCAAGTGGACATCTCTGGCCACTGAATCAAAGTCCCGGTGCTGGGAATGGGTTGCATCTGAGTGAGTGGCTAGCTAACGGGACCCAGTCACAACAGCTCACTGCCAAGGTAGTGGCTGCTCTCCACAAGCTGGAGGGAAAGGCCCGCCGCTGAAGACAACAGCGACGCAACGCAGGGAACACAGACGAGTCAAGCTGGCGCCTTCCTAGAGCCTTCACCGCTCACTCGGGGACGACCTACCTACCGCTCCTGGGACTGGAAGGTACTCTGCACACTACCCAAAGAGAAAGTTAAGCCCAACCCAACTACAAACGACTGATAGAGGAGGGCCCTGGCTATATAAAGCACACTCAAGGGCACACCCTCTTCCCGGCAGGCCGACACACAAACATTTTCATTGTTCTTCTGAGAGGTTTGATTGTTATTTTGTTGTGTGTTTTAAACGGTTTCCTACTTTTGTGTGTACGGGTTTTCTGCACATGCGAATGTGTTTCTGCATCTGTATGTTTTTCTTGTGCTTTTTCTTTTGCTCCTTTTTGCTTGTTTTGCACGATTCTGGCTTATTTGTTTTCGTTTTATTTTTTAATGACTTTTTGAGTGAGAGAAGGAGAGAACAGAGATCTGAGTGGCGGGGAAGGTGGAGAACAGCGGAGAAGCTCGGGGAGGGGATCAGAGTCAGAGTATGCTCTAAGAAATCTATTTCCAATTAAAAAAAGAAGACATGTACGTAGGTGCTCACGGTCTGCACTGGTGCTAGCGGGATGAGCAGCTGCCCAAAGCGGGTCCACAGAACCAAACAAGCTGCTTTGGACCTACGGCCACTGACCCATTTCCCCAGCCCCATTTTTCTTACATGTGAGAAAACTGAGGGATAACATTGGAAGCAATAACAGTTTTCATCGCTTCTCGGCCTTTTGGCTAAGATCAAGTGCAGTAACGGTTTTCCCACCTTATCTTTTGTACTGGCTGATTGTATGTGGACTTGACCGAAGCTACACTTATCAGGAAGAAGGAAGCCTTAATAGAAAAGATGTTGCCTAAGATCTGACTGTAATGCATTTTCATGATTAGTGATTGATGGGGGAGGGCACAGTCCATTGGGGTGATGCCATCCCTAGGGTGGTGGTCCTGGGTTCTATAAGGAAGCAGGGTGTAGGGTTATTCCGGGTTGTCAACTTGACAATATCTGGAATGAACTATAATCAGAATTGGAAGGCTCACCTGTGATCCTAATCTGGAGGCTGAGAGATACAAGTTTCTGACCTGGATCCTGTCATGGAGATCTTGAGGCATAGTGGCTATGAATCCCAGAAGATTAAGACAGGGAGGTCTCTGAGTTCAAGGTCATCTGGGACAAAGCAAGTCCCAGATCCAGGCATGGTGGCCCACACCTTTAATCTGGGACACACCTTCTGCTAGAGATCAACATAAGCACACTGGAAGAAGGAAGATTCACATTCTCTCTTCTTCGAGGGCTTGCCTTACGGGACTGAGCAACTGCTAGATCCTTGGACTTCCATTCACAGACTGTAAGTCATCAACAAATTCAAATTCCCTTACTATAGATAGACTCTCCATAAGTTCTGTGACTCTAGAGAACCATGACTAATAAAGAAGTTGATACCGGGAGTGGTTCTAGAGGAGAAGTATAAGAATGAATCTTTAAAAATCTGGAGTTGGTTTGATAATTCTCCAGCACCTTCAACTACTGAAACCTCTCCAGATTCTCTCTCTCCTGGGAGCTCAGAAAATATTGAAGAACTGTGGCTGAAACCATATTTCAAGCTTAAAGAAGCTAATGCCTTTGATCATCTTGATGAATTAGGTGATTCAGTGTAAAAAACTTTCTAAAAGTTGGGGAGGGAAATCGGAAAGATTTTGCTGGCTGGTTGCTCTCGGCATCTCTGGCAAAAATAATGAGGGAAGAGAAGGAGTTGTAAGGTTGGTTGAATTACAGCGAAAACTCAAGTCTCGGCCTCAGAGGGTATCAGCAGTTAAAGTAAAGGCATTAACCGGCAAAGAATAGGATCCTATAACTTGGGATACTGTACTCGATGGTTTTGTGTGTCAACTTGATACAGGCTGGAGTTATCACAGACAAAGGAGCTTCAGTTGGGGAAGTGCCTTCATGAGATCCAGCTGTGGGGCATTTTCTCGATTAGTGATTGAGGGGGGAGGGCCCCTTGTGGGTGGTGCCATCCCTGGGCTGGTGGTCCTGGGTTCTATAAGAGAGCAGGCTGAGCAAGCCAGGGGAAGCAAGCCAGTAAGAAACATCCCTCCATGGCCTCTGCATCAGCTCCTGCTTCCTGACCTGCTTGAGTCCCAGTCCTGACTTCCTTTGGTGATGATCAGCAGTGTGGAAGTGTAAGCTCAATAAACCCTCCCCCTCATACCCCAACTTGCTTCTTGGTCATGATGTTTGTGCAGGACACAGGGTGAGCAAGCCAGCACGCGGCACCCTCCACAGCCTCTGCAGCAGCTCCTGCCTCCAGGTTCCTGCTCTGCTTGAGTTCCTGCCTGACCTCTTTTGATGATGAAGAGTGGTGTAGAAGTTTAAGCTGACTAAACTCTTTTCTCCCCAAGCTGCTTTCCAGCATGCTGGTTCATCACAGCAATAGAAACACTGAGCATTTCCAGGCCCTAGTTTGTCCTCCAACATTGAAAAAAAATAAAGGAAAAGGTAGAGAAAAGAAGAAAACTAAACACACAGAACTGAATTAGCAGCTCAGTTAGGCACTAAAGAATAAGCAAGAGTGCCGGGCAGTGGTGTCGCATGCCTTTAATCCCAGCACTTGGGAGGCAGAGGCAGGTGGATTTCTGAGTTCGAGGCCAGCCTGGTCTACAGAGTGAGTTCCAGGACAGCCA
>BDUI01000088.1:228369-263754 GCA_002335545.1 Apodemus speciosus | reverse complement strand
CTGTCCTGGAACTCACTCTGTAGACCAGGCTGGCCTCGAACTCAGAAATCCGCCTGCCTCTGCCTCCCAAGTGCTGGGATTACAGGCATGCGCCACCACGCCCGGCTTCATACACTACATTTTTAATTCGCAAAATTCTTGCTATTTTTGTTTGCTTCTTTAAATTTGTCCAGAAACAGGGGGTGGAAAGGATATAACAGACACCATTAAGCACTAATCCAATGTGAAAACAGAAGCAAACTGAGATGCTGGGAAGTGACACGTGAGCGCATTGGCATGCGGCGGTCCGCTGGAAGCTTCTTCCCAGGGTCTCAGGAGATCTGGAGTGATGGCGATTTTAGACATCCAAGCCCCAGATGCAGCAGATGCCGTCATGCTAAGGACTATGGGTAATATAGTATTAAATATTTAGAAAAGACTCGGTAAATGTCAAATCTACACACCAGGATTTAAATAGAGAAGTCTCACAGTTTTCCTAAAGTACTACTGTCTATGCAGCCGTCTTAAACATACCAGTCATATTTTTACCCCCTTGTACTTTATAAAACTGAAATTTGGTTCAAAACAATTTGTCATTGGAGCCTAATTTCTTGGATAATTTAAGAAGGACGTTTCAGTCCGTTGGCACTGTCTGTGTCTCGCTTACAAGTGTGTGAAGGAATCAAGGAGCAATACAGAAAAGACCTGTCTGCCGTGTGCTGTTCTCTTCCTAGGGCTCCCCAGGTGGCTTTACCTTGGTGATGTGTGTGGTTGTCGTTGTTGACGCGGACTCAGTTGTGATGGTTTGTGCGGTCAGTAACACGCCCGAATCACCACCAGCCCCGCCGTCAATCTTTGGACAGTTGGAGGAAAAATACAAAGTAACGCTTAACTTCCATCATGTCAGAAAAGACCCCCCACTCCGTATGCATCTTCAAGAGGTCCCAGCTGGCGGGATCCTAGCTTCCTATCCTCTGCGTGTGGTGGGGCTTCACGGTCCAGAGAGCGGCTGACATAGAAAACAGAGCTGTGACAACCATGATGGACAGAAACAAACTGTGTCAGGAGAGGAAGACTGGAGGAGGAGGTGGGCCTGTCAGTCATCTGAGAGCAAAGAGCCTTTGTAGAAGGTAGAGAAAGAACCCAAGAACCGGAGAAGACGTTGCCACAGTGACCAGAAGTACTGGCTCCGCTACTGTTTTTAAGCACAGGTGGGTAAAAATAGGTAAAACATTTTCTCAGATTACTAAGTAATAGAACCTGCTGAGGACAGACTGAACTGAAATGACCTGGTTATTTACTTCTCTCGAATATATTCTATAAAATGTACAAAGTTCTTACGATGGTTGATATCTCATGAGTATATATATGAGTGCACATAATGATACTGCATGTGTGGATACACACACATATACATACACACATATGCCATTGTATATATTTTTAAAGGAGCTACTTTGTTTACATTAACACTAGAAGAGGCAGAAGATTCTAGAGTCTGCCAGGAAAAATAACAAAGCAAATTAATAGCTTAGTTATGTGAGAATCAATCACAGCTCCCTATTTCCTACAAGGAAGCTTCTCTCAAACTCACCTCAGGCACCTGATCCCCTTTCTGAGAGGCTTGCCACATTGCTGATCTAGTCAGAGCAACATCCTCACAGACCTGCCCACAGTGGGTTTGTTTGCTCTTATGTGGTATCCACACACACATACAGTTAACGCGCCTGAAACCATTTTGATAACTGTTGCACATATGTATACATTCAGTTTTACATAGACCTGACATTCTTTCCCATACTGCAACACTACCAGAGAAAGGTAAATTATTTATCATGTCCATTTTTACACAGGTCTGTTTTGAAACGATGAACTTGTTTGTTCCATTTCATTTGTTGATATCTGTATGCCTATGGTTGTGGAGCCCAGAGGACAGTGCCAGGGTCTTCCTCAACTCCTCCCCCACCTTGTCTGCCGGGCAGAACCTCTCGATGAACCTGAAGATTACCGATTTGACTTTGGCTGCACTGCCCATGGACCTCCTCCTCAGCACTGAGATTACAGGTTTGAACGACTCCCAGCTTTGAACAAGGGATCTGAACTCGGGTCCTTACACTTGTGTGGGAAGTGCTTTACCATAAACTAAGCAATCTCTCCAGCTTTCCTATCTAAAAATATCTTTGCAGACCCAGAGTCTGCAGAACTAAAATTAAGTATACAGCTCCTGTAGTCTCTTGGACAGTTATGTGGGCTCCACCACACGTCTAAGGTGAATGACCCAGAGGGAAAGAGACAAAGTATGTGGGTGCCGCTGACGACAGAATAAACTCTGCGTTTATCGGGTCTGCCTTCATGAAGTCAGTGCAGGGAGGAGCTTCTCTGCATAACATGTTGCATCTAGTGCCCAGAAAGGCCCCGTAATAACAGGAAAGGGCGTGTGCAGCCTGTCCTGACCAGCCATGTGCATGGCTCTCCCGTGGAAGGACCAGCATGTTCTTCCTCTCCTTCCCTAACTGAGGCTTCTCTTTAGGAATCAGGGACTGCCTGCAGCTCTCTGTCTAATCTCAGACAGCAACAGAGCTAGTTGTATGGTTCCCACAGTTGCAGTGGGTGGAAAGTTATGTCAAAGCCGGGATCAGGGGAAAACGCTGAAAACAGAAATATCCATGGTCAGCAAGAGAGGGGATTCAAACAGTGCAAACCGTGAGCTTTTGTACCTGTGGAGACTCATATGTGATGGTTTTGGTCTCAGTTTGAACAATGGGGACTTCCTTGGTGGAGATTTCTGTCCTTTGTGAGGCATCAGAAATTGTTACCATCTCTGTTTTTACCACTGGTGGCTGGGGTGAAAAAGGAAGGGAAAGATAAATTCTAGTGGTCACAAAGTAGAGGTGTTTACAGGAACCTTCAAAAATAATCGTTAGAAAATATCCAAAAGCAAACTCATGCATGGAGAGTAAGAGGAAAAGCAAATAAAGTAAAAGATATAAAAGATAGGTCTTCTTCAAGTATATCTCACACACATATGTATGTGTGTGTGTATATACATACACATATAGACACATACATACACACACACTGTCTCTGTCTGTCTCACATACACACACACACACACACACACACACACACACACACACACACACACACGAAAACTAAGCTAACGCAGTGGCTCCCTAAATTGCATTCCTCTTCAGACTATGCTGGTCCTAAACCGCTACACTCACACCTGTACCTTTTCCTTTGGAAAAAAGGAAAGACAACACCGTGTACTGCATAAAGGTAAGTACCTTTATCTTTACTGATCCTTAAAGAATCAATATGAAGACTTACTATTTTTAACTGTAAACTCCCATGAACCAAGATTTGCTCCCCCCCCCAATTTCTGACACCACTGTCAGAAAGGATATTTTCAAGTATGAGTATTTTCAATTACACTCATCTGAAAGTTTGCTTTCTTCTGCAATAAGATCAATGAAATGTTCTATGTAAAAGCAGTCGATCAGTGTTGCCTTAAGTGCTCTGAACGATTTTAAGCATGAAGAGAGAGAGGTTTAAAGTCTGCCAACCCCGCTCGGCATCCACAGCGCAGCAGACTACAGCACTACCGAATGTTAGAGCTTGCCTTTGCGAGAAAGCTCCCGGCAGGTATAACTGCCTAAATGGAAAAGGTAGATCAGAGTGTTCAAAAGACTCTTGAGATGCCTTTTCTGAAGTGAAATAAGAAATTGAAAGTAAACTATTTACTTCAAAACAAACCCACTTAAAGAGTGTCTGCTCCGTCAGAGAGAAAATGCTGATAAATCCTGACAACTGTGGGCATTGTGGAGTCCAGAGACATTCCTGTGCAAGTAAACTATCGTGTGAGTCAATGCCCCTCACGATCAAGAACCAATCTGAGAGGATTACGCAAGGTTCTCTTTCTTGAAACTACAAGGAGAGACACATCTAATACAGACTGGCCCACAACAGAATGGCAAACAGGCCAGGATTGAAGGAAGGAAGTGTGCGATTCCAGTGGACTCCTTAGTCCTTGGATGCCAAGAAAAAGACTTAACAAACCACACTCTCCCTGGACTCTAAAGACCAGTCCCTATGGCACTCAAGACGTAACATTCGCCCCACTGCCTCACAGCAGCAGCCGTGAGCGCTAAGGACGAGGCAGAAGAGGCAGGGAGACAGGAGCAGTCATTACCTCGGGAGCACACACTGAAGCCACCGCCTCTCGACTCGACAGTACACACACATCTTACTCCATAAACCCATGAGAGAGGGCATGCGATCGAGGAAGGCATGCAAAGAAAGACAAGAGC
Organism: Apodemus speciosus; assembly: GCA_002335545.1. Classification (NCBI taxonomy): domain Eukaryota; kingdom Metazoa; phylum Chordata; class Mammalia; order Rodentia; family Muridae; genus Apodemus; species Apodemus speciosus. The sequence goes on along the minus strand of BDUI01000088.1, from coordinate 259,465 downwards.
GCCCAGAACATGCAAAGAACTGGCCAGAAAGGAAGGCCGCAGCTGCGTGAGACCCGCAGAGGCGCGACAAGCAGAGGTGCGACAAGCAGTGCCTTCCCTTCTTCCCGGGACAGAGAAACCAGACTCGGGCCGGCCGAGAAAGCTGAAGGAGAATCAGGAGAGGGCCTGAGGACCGAGCTAGAGCTGGCTCGTGCTGAGACGCCCATTTACCTCTGAACAACAAATAATCTCTGGCAAACCATCAATGTCAAGATGGGCCACCTCTCCGTTAACTCTGTGCCGCGCGTCCTCCGCTGCTTCTCGCACGTCCTGCTCCTGCCTGGCCGTGTCGCCGTGTGTGCCCCTCTCTCCAGGGAGCTTTTGGACAACTACATTTTCCTGGGCCTCTGTTTCTACTGGGAGCCCGCTGGCCCCTGCTTGTCTGTCTGGGGTGGCTTCGGGCGTGGCTGCCTCCCTCTCCACTACCTTGGCGCCTCGGCCGGGCTCTTCCTCCAGCTCTTCGGCACACTCCTCCTGCTCCTCCCTTATGATGCCCTCGGTCACTCGGTGGTGGGGCTGGTACTCTCCCACGGCCTCCTCACTCTCACTGCTGCTGCTGCTGCTCTCAGAAGACAGGGAGGCGGAGTCTTTGTGGGCCACAGGCTCCACCTTACGAGGCTCCCCAGGACCACGCCCCGGTGAGAGCTCTTTACCATTCATTTCTTCCGGGATGACGCTTTCGTCTTTCCCAACCTCTGCCCGCTTCTTCTCCTCCACTACATTCAGAGTCTCATGTGAACTCTGTACAAAAACAAGATGGATGAGGGAAGACAAAAATACGTGAATAAATAAAAACAGCGGAGCCCAAATTAAGTGATGGCAGACTCATGTCATGAAGAAGAACAAGATGGCGGTGATGCGGACTGAAAGGGAAACGGAGCATGAGGTGGATGAGAGGCGTGAGGGGAGGGAATGGCATTGACAAGGAAGGAGAACCTTAACAGCGTCCCCGGCTCCAGTGCAAGGCCCTTCTGACGAGGGAGGACGAGTCTGCGAAACAAAAAGCAACCAAGGACACAAAATCAATGCGGTGTTACCTCAACCACCACCAAGACAGACACGTGACAACACAAACACAGAATGGCAAGAGCTAGGCCTACCGACCCCTACTCAAGGTCACACACGGGACAATTAGACAAGTGCCACAACACTTAGGAAAAACAGACGACACAGCCAGTATTCTCACAAAGAAATTTTTAAAGACTATTAGGGCTATTTATGGACTTGGAAAATGGTAAAGAAAAATGTGCTCTTAGACCTAAGCTCACTAACCAGCTTAAAGGATAATCTTCGCAACTTAGAAATCTGTTCCTCAAATACTTTAGTCTGAATCTAGAATAAGGGCTGGTACCCCAAGTCCTAAATAAATGCAGCATCAGGATGGATTGATTAACTTATTGATTTCTTCCTTTTTGGATGGTGCTTTAAAAAAAAAATCTTGGATTGGCAAAATCGTGGTTGGTTTCAAACAGCTATTAACATTAAGAGTTCATTCCAGAAAGTTACTAATACCTCGGTTGGAAGTAGATACATATAGTAACATTCATTACTATAGTCCAGTATTAACTGGGGTGCAGGGCTCTTTTAGAGGAGGTTCAATGCTTCCTTACACTTAGAGAAATAAAGCAGAGAGACAAGTTTTCATCCTTGTGGCACTCCTATTAGTGACCGAACCAAAAATAATAATAATAATTTCGCTCCACGCAGCAGTGCTGTCTAATCAAAAGATCACCCACACCGAATGCAGATGTCCACTGGTCCTCTGACCCTCTGGCTACCTGTTGTGCCATCAAGACACTGACTGTCCCTAGAGGTCTTCCTAACAGACATCAGTTACATCACGGGTCCCGGCAACCAAGGGCACCAGAGCTAAGCGATACAACTGCGGCTCCTACACACACAGACTCCAGACTCTGTAACTGGTTACTCTAAAGTCGCGGCAGCTGCACGGCTGAGCTGCTCAATGAATGCCATGTAGAAATGTGATCGACAGAAAAGAATCACCTTCCAGTTTACTGAAAACTCGGGAGTTTCCGATACTAAACTGAAAACTGCAAGCCTGTGTTTCTAAGCGAGGACACAGCTACAGACTCCTCCAGAGATGAAGACTCCTAGTGCTCAGAGCATCTCTCAGGGACGGACGCTTCTCCGGCCTACTGCAGGCCGGTGGCAGAGCTGCCACTGACCCTCAAGGGGCTACACAGGTTTGGCTTGTCCAGGGCTGGGGAGGATCATTCCCACGCACTTAGCACAGCGATTCTGGTCGGGCATGTGCGTGCGGCCTTAAATGACACACTACTAGAAGACAGCTGGAGTCTGGGGCTTGAAACTCGACCTCTGCAAAGCTCTTAGCTGGCCCTGCTTAGGCGAGGCTTGTCTTCTGTGTACTAACTGCAGCTCTGGCCTCAGTGCTTTAAACAGTTCCCGAAATGTTGGCATTTCCCCCCAATCTATGAGAGTGGCTGTATAATCATATCCACCGTTTCTTGATGTCTCTCCCAGTGACTTCACTAGAAAGTGGAGGGACCGGGACCTAAATGCTCCCAAAATGAAAAGCGTCTCCTGTGCGTTTAGTAGGGGGAGGGGAAATGAAGTAAAAAGCACCTCAGGCCAGCGGGAAAAGGGCGCAGGAGAAAGCGGCTCTCTGGGTGCATTAGCGTTCACAACAGCGCCCTCTGCTGTCCCAGTGGTGGCTGAAGGGAAGGAGGCTTTCACGCTATGAGAGAAGCCCTGGCCACTAAACAAAATGGATGTTATCTCCTCTTCTAGGCTCTAGAGGTCAGAAAAGGAAGAGCAAAGAGTTAGCCACACTTCAGGACAGACAGCAGTGACCTACTGAAGGAAAGAAGGTTACTCAGTGGAACAGCGGAACAGCATACAAGGAGAGGAGCGGTGAGCTTCTGCGCCTTGACGGACAGTTTCTGGCAGCTGTAACCTACAGAAGCCACTTATCACAAACAGCACTCAGTCCCCAAGCCCTCCGACTCCGACGTCTGAGGTAGCCCCTGGGCCGCTTTCCACAGAGAACTCTCTCCCAGCAGCCCCTCCATTAGAAAGGCTTCTTTCCTGAGCTGGGTCCTGCTCTCCATGCGCCTCCCGATGCCTCTGGCTCTCTGCTTGTCCTGTGACAAAGCCGACCCCATGCCCCCTTCTCTACTGCGTCTAACTGCAGCAAACGGCCCGCTTGTTTTTTCAAAAACGGTTTGAGAAATAAGACAATCCCAACATTTGAAATACCCACGCACATTTAACTTTCCGATTTCTATCCCTTATCCAACACTCCTTAGCCAGCCTGAGAGTAACCGACAAGCTATGACAATCCTCAGAAACTTGGAATGTCACAAAGAATGAAGTAGGAAATCCCTCCACCCCTCCCACACCCAAGTGTGACTTTTTAAGAATTTTTAATAAACCACATTCTCCAGCAATCTTTAAAGAGAGAGAGAGAGAGAGAGAGAGAGAGAGAGAGAGAGAGAGAGAGAGAGAGAGAGAGAAATGCTTGTCATGTATAAAGTGTTCTTCAGGGCGGGAGAGTGTGGAAGTTATTAAAAATTTTCAGCAGAGGAAAAAAAGCTTCTGATCTTAATAAAAATTGTGAAATTATTGAGTGTGCTCTGCGCTGCATCAAGTGTTTTCAAAAGTCTCTCGGTGAGGGGATGCTGTGCGTGCCGAGTGTTTGCCTTGCATGCTCAGCATGCTGGGGTCCTCCTCAGTACTGCGGATCCCCCAACGCATCTTAAAACAACAGTGCAGCTCATCTCTCAGAGAGTCAAGAGAATACAAGCTGTAGAATACACAATGGTTACCTACCCATTAGAGACTAAAAATCTATTGGCTTCTAATTTTCTGTGCTGTTCTACCCCCCAAATTATTATTCATGGCCAAACAAAAGACATTTTAAAATTTCAGTGTATTTATTTTTTAAACAAGAGACCATCTTTTTTTAAAAAACAAACAAACCAGTTAAATGGTTGGTTAGAGATGGCTCAGCAGTTAGGAGCCCATGTTCTTGCAGAGGACCCAGGTTCGATTCCCAGCACCCACAAACTGATTGGCAGGCACCTGTGACTCCAGTTTCGGGGATCTGATGCCCTCTCTTTGACTTGTCTGGGCACCAAGCACTCACGAGGTATACATACATGTAGGCAAACACTCACACGTAAAATAAAAATGAACACATCTTTTATTTTTCTAAGACCCATATTATGAGAATTTGGAAATTTTAAGCAAATATGTGGACATGTTTTTTCATTCTGTTTCTCAATAATGATTATTATCTGAAGATAAATAACCCTGGAAAATGACCAGTGAAAGGGAGACATAAGAAGACTGCAATGGCATCAGCTCAAGGCAGAGCCTAAGTACATACTTTCAATTGGTGTGTTACCTCAAGAGGACAGAAGAAAAAGACAAATGGCCAATAAAGACTTCATGGGTCAGGGAACTAGAAAACAGGAGCTAAATCACCTGATACACATAGTATATATTTTATACACATGACAGAAAGAAAAAAAAACGGTTATTTCAAGTGTATAATAATCCCTCTAGGAATGTTCCCTGATTAAACATCATATAATTTCACTCTATAAATCATTTTATACTGCACATTCATAAAACATGAGATCCAGAAAAATGTAATTTTAAATATCTTCACCAAAATTCTAGGTAGTCTCGCCAAAAGCCCTTCAAACGGTAACACCTGAGTTGGCTCCTCAGATGTGAATCCTGATCAATATTCTCTCGCCATTTAGCCATTTCTGGGTCCTTGGGCTTACAAACCGCATCAGTTGCGTGGGCTCTCCCTTTAGCGTAGATCTTCCGGTCTAACTTTCTCACCGCTAAGAATCCGCTTTACACGCTATCTCCTCCTGGCCCTTCTAACACACGCTGAAGTTCACCTTGTGGCATTCTGGGTGTGTGACGCTCTCTAGCCACTGACGTGTGCGCTGCCGCCGTCCCCAGCAGGCTGAGCAGCCTAAGCAGGAGTGGGGTAGGAAGAAGCGCGAAGCCTGGGCCCTCCCTTGTGAGGAGGCTCAGGGCGCGGAGAGAAAGGGGCTGCTGCTACTTCTGAGTAACTTTGGCTATTACGAGCCTAACTTTTTAAACATTCAAAAACTCTCTGAAAGATAAATTGACATTAAAAATCGCATTTCTGGCTGTGAGCAGAGACGCATGGAGGAGAGGAGCAGAAGCAGGATGAGAGTGAACACCTTGTGCGCCCGGGCTGCCTCTTCGGACGTCTGTGTGGCCGCCACCAGGTACTTCTCCTTCGCGGACAGGACATCCTTGAAGACATCCTGGCCTTTTCTCTATTGTTTCAAACAATGACATGATCAACACAAAGACACACGCATCACACCTTAGCAACACAGACGCAGGACGACGTGCGGGGAGCGGGGCAGACTGGACGGAACAGTACACAGAGGGAGGCTGTTCAGCCTGGGGCTGAAGCCACTGCTTCTCTAGAAATTCTAGACCAAGCGGCAGAAACCGCCGGCCGGCCAGCAGATGTGCGTCTCCTCCTTCACGACGCCCAGCGTGGAGCCTATCTAATCTTTCCACTTGAAAGGGTTATTTTTCAGTTCACTTGTTTTTAAAGCTCTGCTCTCCATCCAGTGCCACCACTGGGGGCTTTGCTCTGAGGAGGGGGTGAGCAAAACCAGCAACAGAGTGTCCAAACCATTTTTTGTTGTTTTGTTTTGTTTTTCTAAGACAGGGTTTCTCTGTGTAGCCCTGGCTATCCTGGAACTCACTCTGTAGACCAGGCTGGCCTCGAACTCAGAAATCCGCCTGCCTCTGCCTCCCAAGGGACATAATAAAAATTGTATCATAGCAGCTTTCAAAAGGGAAAAGCAAGCCATGTCAATCTCAAGAAGGATGTGCCCATGCACTGTATCTGGAAGCATCAAGAAAAACCATGGCGCAGAGAACGGCGTGGATGCAGGGGTATTCTGAGGGGGCTGTGAGGGCAAGCCTCGTGAAGGTAAGCAGTAGGCCTGACCGTCTGTTACCACAAAGGACAGCGCCTGGGCTTCACTGGTGTTTACAATGCTTTCCCAAGAAGTTTCATAACTGTATCGATGTTTAATATTTTAAAATATCTCAAAACTTTTGAAGAGAGCTCATCAATCTCCAAAGGTAAATCTTAGCTCCTGATTGTCATAGTAATAACCTTAAACTAATTTACATACGATACCTTCTACTTCACAAACATCCTTACTTGAGAAGCCAATAGCTTCTTGGACAGAGTACTACATTAGTTCCTGAATTGTCCTAATGATTCAATACTACTAATGTATTACCTAAATACGATAAAATTACTCTGAAAATATTTCCAAAGCACTTTGAAATGCATAAAATTTACCTAAGAATTAAGCTGACAAATATTACATTGTTAATACTTAGTAGTTTAAAAATTGTTAGCAATACAAAAGAATTTACATGGGAACATTTTCTAACATCTGAGAATCAACAAACACAGTGCAGGGGCAGGGGCACGTGAGACACAGAGCCGACGGGCACCCGGGGACATACCGCTTGTGTCTGGAAGGACAGAGGTGTGACACGCCGCTTCTCCCATTCACAGGGGCGAGGCTCAGGTGTGGACTCCATGAAACTGCGCTTGAGCTCACTAATGCTAGCCTGGTGTTTCAGAATGGCCTCCTGGGCCTTGTCCAGGTCCTAGCAACGTGTACCATGACAAAGGGGGATCCAGGACAGAAAACCCAGCAGGGCAAAAGCAGAACCAAAAAAAAATACAATAAAGTAAACTTAAGATTCAAAAACCTAATAAAGCAAGAAAAATGCCCAGTCTCAAAAGCCATATTATCATCTGTGGATAGCCCTGAGTTCATATATTTGAAAACAAAGTCATTGAGTTATTTAACTCATATCTGAATGACTTTAATTTCTTCTCTGTTTGGGATTTTAAATGATTTTAAATTATTCAATTAGAAGGGAGTCAGGGAACTGAGAATGATGGCTAAGAATCCGTATATACACACAGCCTATGGCTTTGTTAGTAAAACTTTATCTTTGGGATAAAGGCTCTTACTAAGTTGTATTCTGTGAATACAGTAAAACGCAGAAGAGTAAACTTAGAGACACTTGGCCTGAAGGCAGAAGCCTGTCCAGAACCATCACCAAAAGTAGAAAAACCAAGGGATGGCTTTGTCAGGAAATCCCAAATGCCAGTGTCTTTTAATTCTTAAAGAACAGAAATAACTCCTTCCGGAGTCCTTTTCTGCTTGGTCTCTCTCTAAATGAACCACACACTGGTCTCATGTAATAACAAACCAGGTGAAACCCAGCCTCCTCATAAACACAAGAAAAAAGCTACTCCTTCGTCTGTCATTGCCACAGGCCCCGACGAATCAGAAGATATAAAAGAGAGAAACACAACAACAAAATCAAAACAAAATGGAAAGTGGCTCTGGAAGCCACACACGTCTAAGCAATGTTCCGGAATTTAATCTGAACGAGTGTAATTTAAGTGTTGTGCTGTATTTCAGAAGTAGCGGCTGCCTGTAGATTACAGTCCCGCTCCCAAGGCTGATCATGCATCTGACCTATTAGCTAATCCACAGTCGTGCGTGTGCAAGCACTGCAGCTCACCAGCTCACCGGGAGCTTTTAGAGCCATTTGCAAAAAGTCCTGAAACCCCGAGACATGGGACTGACTGGCTTGAGATCAGGCACGTTTCTTGCATCTGTTCACAACAATGTTACTTATTTTACTTGACAGCACTTTAGTAAGTTAAGCAAAGATACATTTCAATATTGTCAAAGCTGCCAAAGCAACTGAAGAGATTAGTCAGATTACTCGGAGCTGCAGGTGTCCCTGAATATGCTGAAAGATGGCCTTCTGTGACACGGGGAGCACACTTTACAGCCCCCAATGTCTCTCTGTCTGCATTTCTCTTCCTCCCTTCCCTTCCACCCTCTCTCCTCTGTTATCTTCTTTTATTAATTAGCGTAGTCTCAGGTCCAACACTTTAAAGGACCGCACACCTCATCACACAGAGAGCAGTCAAGTTTCCAGCAGGGGAACCCATACTCAAGGGTCAAGTGAGTGGGCCAACATTACATAAAAATTACCTACTCTGTTCCATGTACATTAAACTCGAGGTTGTGTAACTTCACAATGTATAGCTTAAAGGTCATCTATTAGGGAAATGGGCTCACTTAGTAAGGAACCAGCCTGCTTTAAGTGAGAGGAGCTTTTCTCCCAAGCTGAGAGCTTGAGCGCTACAGTAGTGCCTCCCTCCCTACACCGTCTAAGAACCAAGGCAGCGCGCACCCCCAAGCTGGAGAGCCCCAGCCCATGCACTGCATGCACCGTGTCTGAAGAGAGCAGCCAGTCTGTGCGTGACCTCCCATCCACAGCAGCCTGGCAGCCAGAGGCCAGAGAGCAAGGCCAGAGGTCATAGATCATACAAACCTCCAACATTAAATTGCTATGTCTGACATAAATATTATCCCCGGCTACTCTCAAGGTATTTTTCTGTGAAATTAAATCACACACAGGGAGAAAAGGCAAAAACAAAAAACAAAAAACAAAAAAACACAAGTGTATATCAGTCATCGAGCATCACAAACAACCCAGAATTTCATAATCTAAATTCTAAAATAAAAGAGAATAAAAATCTTAAGAGCCACAACAAACAAATTATCTCGCAGCCCATCCCAACCCCAACCCAAGGAGCAGCAGGCAGCAGGCACTTAGTATTTAACATAAGGAAAGCAGACACCTGCTCTGGGCACATCTCTGCATCTTCCATCTTCCCCTGCAAAGCCACTGGCCACACAGGCAGAAAGGAGAGCACCCAGCAGGGCTCCACCCCAGGGCGGAGATCTGTGTCCAAGGACTGGACGCGCCAGGCCAGTGGCTGTCTTCACCTCGTTGCTGTGCGTGATGAGATGGCCCTTCATGTGGGTGGGATGGGCAAGGGTGGCTCACTCTTTCTCAGTCCCTAGAGTACGCTCTACTTCAAAGAATTTTCATTTTTAAGAAGAATGAAAATGAGAGTGCCAAGATGGTAAAACCCAAGTGGTGATGGAACAAGGTACAGAGATGCCAAATTTGTCTTTGGCAATGAGTAGGTTACAAATTTGACATCGTTATACATTGTCCTGTCAGTTTTTTAAATATAGATTTTCTTGGAGCAAAATTAGCCAATTAGCTTTTTTTCATATTAAAAGGGGTATTTACAAATAATCTTTCAAATATATCTGCTTTCCATAAAATTTTTATGCAGTAGTTTTCTGTAGTTAGGTATTTCCAAATATTTAATGACCCCCAAAATCAATTTGGAAGTAGGACTAAGAAATATTGAGTAAATGTTGACATTAGGAGACTCATGTCAGAAACAGAAACAGACACAAAAGGGATGTCAGCTTCCAGGTTAGCCCATCCATGTGCTCCTCTCCTGGGCTGCAGTGACAGTGCCACAGAGTTGGAAGGAATCCTGTTTTCTGACCATGTGGTGGTGTGTGAGGTGAAAATCACGACATAGCTACTGTACGTTTGTCAAGAGTCAGCCTCTACTTTCTTGGTTTACAGTTAACTCACTAAAATGTTATCTGTGGTCATTTCTCAAGTAAATGTAAAGAATTACAATCTCTTCTACAATGGTATATTCGTTCCATTTCTTATATTTTTCTTTGTTTGCCCTGATTTCTATGATATATACTCTGTGTTGATAGAATCCCTAAAATACAAGACACTTAACTTAATCAACCAGACCATATTGAACAAAATAATTAAAAATGTGCAGCACATGCTAAGGTTGACTTCCTAGTAGTGCAGAGGTAGAACACATCACATAAGTTCTTACGCAGATGTAAGAAGTCTCAGACATCTAATTTTAAATACATAAGAACGGAAAGGCCAACCTCTCATATTTAGTCTAATATCTCAAAGCCATGGTTCATTTTTAATACATACTACAACAGAATTATCATCTATCTTATAAAATACCCAATAATGACTCATATAATTACATAATTCAGGGTAGAAGAAAGAAGACTCAGTAAAATTTATCTGCTTGGTCCCCAAATGCTAAAAGTACAATGGACATGGAGTGTCTGAGACTTGGAAACACGAGGAGTGTGATTTACATATAGCCGCGGGCTCATAAGTGCACGTGCAAGCTGGAGTTTTGATCAAGATGAGGATACTATGTTCTCCTGATATGTGCCAATTACAATTACGCCCAAAACATTCTAAGTTTTGTTTTAAAACAATGATCACATGCTTAAGGATCAATGTTGATACTTATCCTCAAAACACGGCCAATATGAATGCTTAAGGACATTACAGATTCCCAGCTCAGACACTCCTTTAACAATATAGCATGATCTAAGATATTTATACATCGATCCTACCAGTTTGCTCTGAATTTAGAATGTGTACTGACCTGGACTTCAAATAGCAAAGAGAAGTGTCTTAACTTACTGCGCATGCACGTGTGTGTGTGTGTGTGTGTGTGTGTGTGTGTGTGTGTGTGTGTGTGTATGTGTGTGTGTGTGTGTGTAAATGTGGACATACTACTTTGAGGGTAGTCAGCAGAACCGATGCACGTTTGGACTCTATCAGAAGGGGGTTTAACAAGAACAGGAGGTGGGCTTCAGACACTGTAGCCTATGGAGGCATGGTGGCCAATGCTTCTCCTTCCTCTGGTTTGTCATTCAAATCACAGTCATAAAAAACATGAAGTGCCGTGGCCTTCCCCTCCAGATAGCAGAGGGCTAGTGCCAGAGGAAGGGAGAGAGTAAGAGAGAAAGCAACTGACTGCGAAGCCGAGAGCAGCAGCCCGAAGCTGAGGATGAGGGAAGGGATGAAGGAAGGAGATGTGATGGGGACATGATGGCGGACGTCGGCAGGGAGGAAGGACACCCAGAGCTTGGGGAGGCTGGGGAGTGCCAGGTACCCATCTTCATCCAGAAGGGATGGAAGGCCAGAGGGGAAGCATTTGTGAAAGGGAAAGGGACCCGGTTCAGCGTCCTTGGGGACTGCCGGCCTGAGATGCCTTTCATGCGCGGAAGGACCGTCAGGCTGAGGAGGGGCTCCAACAGGCTCCGAGACAGACTCCAGCGTGGCCACCTCAGGGTCTCCCTGCTCTGAGGTTCCAGCCGCGGAAAGCAGCTCGAAGCTATCTAGTGTGGTCTGATCAGCCTCCCCAAAGGGGTCCTCCTCTGAAATGTCGGACAGCAAGTCCACTTCACGGACTGGCAGGAGGTAAGGGGGGAGAGATGGAGCACAGGAAATGAGAGGAGATGGGGGGCACATGCACATGGTCTATTCAACAACAACCCACGGTTCGGTGCGAATCCCACAATGGTTATGTTCAAAGAACAAGAAGGAAACGGGACAAAAGAAGAAACATTAGTGAAAACTTCACTCCCAAATAGGTTTCATAAAAACAGTGACTAAAAACTTAACGGAATAATCAACTTTTAAGGAGAGAAACTGACCTCCTTTTATCACATACAATGTACACATATTAATGACTATGAGTTTTTAACTAGCATGACTCAAACCTAGTTGCTGACACATACATAAGAAATGCTAGAAAAATGCTCACAGAACTAGTCATCTGCTAAAGACAAGAAAGATTTCATTTGGAACTTAATACAAGATCATTTGTCTAGTTTTTTCATAATTACATATATCAACTTAAGACAAACTAAACAGAAATACTGAACTTTCTCTTCAGTAGCTGTTTCCTCAGATATTCTGTAAGCATAATTTAAAAGATTTCTGAACACTTGGCCCTTGAAAGATATCATGTAGAGCATAAGCTGTGTTGTTATTTAACTAAATGGTGTTTAGCCAGATAACTTTCCACACGTCAATCAGAAATTATTTAACGACAGGATTCGAATTCTTTGTATCCCCTGCTGTTTGATGCCCTGTCCTGGGGCATGTGTCTGTGGTGGCCACAGAGGCTGTCAGTGCTCCAAGAACTCCTACAGTCCCGGCAGAGGCTTCAGCTATAGTTCCTCTAGATGTCCATTCTGCATGTCTTTACATTTCTCAAAGACAGTTAAAAAAGCACGGTAGGTGTGTGTGTGTGTGTGTGTGTGTGTGTGTGTGTCTGTGTGTGTGTGTCTGTGTGTGTGTCTGTGTGTGTGATTTATTTCCAATGTTGCATATAAAATAATGCTCTGTGCATTATTGATGAATGATCTGTGAGGAGCTCAAAAGCTCTTTAGTCATGTGACTGGTAGCCACCTGAAATGACTTTAGTAACAGAACTGACAGACTTAAAAATGTCTCAGTTCATTAGCTACAGTGTAAGGACAAACAAGGCAGAGCAAACGAAACAGCGGACAATCTTGCACTCTTCAAAGCTATGGATTATTAGTGGATTTTGTTTATAAAGAATATCTTAATTCATCTAAAAAATTAAGTCAATGTAATAAAAGACAGGGATTACCTTTAAAATTGACTAGTAATAAAATATGGAAATTTCAAACCACATGGCTTTTATCTTTGGTTAGCCAACTGATAATAAACTAAGAAAATAGGAAATGCCAGTGCATTGCTTTCTTACAGTTGTATAATCTACTCTGTTCTTACATTAGTATGATTTACAACGAAACAAATATTTTACTCTGAAAAATAATAAAAACAAGGTTAGAAATCACAGTGCAAGTAGCAGCCTCCTCTTGAAACACGAAGATTGTAAGCACAGGTTACACAAGGACAGGAAATTATGCTCAACTACTAAGAGCAGCGAAGAGCCTCGGTCTGAGCGTCCTTCCTGGCTGCGAGAGTGCTAACGGCCGTACCTTTCCCTCAGCGAGCAGGGGTGCGACCTTTGTCGGGCTTCTGCTGTCCCTCCGGCCATCCTGCGCGGTGGTATAACTGGTGACTCCCGGGCCAGGCACGGATCCCTCTCCAGGAGGGCCTGGGAAATCCTTCATAAGACTTTGGTCCACAACACCAATCGGGGCTGATCAGAAGAGAAGTTGAAATACATTAGAGCTGTGAGTGTAACGTTAGGAAGAACACAGTCCCTTAACCAAATGTAGCTAGGACATAGTGTTTGAACTTGGGATCTATCGATATGTAATATAAACTTGTTACTAAACGAATACAAAACTCTACTAATATTCTGAGTTTTTAAAAATTAATCCATCCAGCAAATCAGATTTTTGAGCATGTGGCTGACCCGGGAATTGGCCAGTAGGAGGAGCTCTTGGCCCAACTGCAGAATTACAATGTAACCAAAACTCTGGGGTGTCTGATCATTGCTAAATCTACCTTTTTTATAAAACACACACACACACACACACACACACACACACACACACAATCAAAATGATTTGTTTTCAAGGGGTTTTAAGAAATCCACTGCAAATTAATTTATTTGCATACTAAAAGATTGGCAATTTAAGAATTTACCTACCTTAATATTTTTTTGTTCTTCTGATACTTCTGAACTTCTCAATCTGACCAGTGACCAATACCCAATCTACTGCCCCCTGCTGTCCCCTCTCCCAGCGAGGCAGAATCTACTGTACTAATGTTTTCGTCATGGTGTTGGGTCTCCTCAAGAGTCAGCAAGCCAAGGGACAAGTCTCTACCAGAGGCTCGTCCCCAACAGTGGAATCCCCCCAGGTCTTTCCCTCCTTATAAAAAGTGCTTTCCAGACACCCTGTGGTTTGCTTTTTTCCATGCACCAAGAAAAACCCCAATAAGCAAGAAACCCAGAGAGCCTGAAGCTGTTAATGGGTGGGGTGCGCGAGCCATGGTTCACGTGAGGGTCTACCCTTTCAATCTCTGTTCCACAGGAACCAAATACTCCACGCCCCTCGCCTGCCCTGTTCCGACTTGCCCCTTTCCTAGCCCTGTTTTTTTTTTTTCATCAAATGATATTTCTACTTAGACCCATTTGCTTTAGCCAGGAACCCCAAATTCTAGAACATCACCCTTAACACTAGCAAGTCAAACAGGGCTCTTGAATGTGTTTTTAAGCATGGTGTGGTTTTTTTTTAACCTCTATTTCTACACCATTTCAGCCTTTAAAATTTTTCCAATCTATAATAAACTTTTCAAAATCCACATAAATTGTTACAACATTAAAAGCAGCATTAAAATTAAAATCTTACATTATACCTATTTATTTCCTGAAGCTGGTTTTTGTTTTTGCTAAAATTTTACTAATTTTCCAGTGTAGAAGCATATAATTATGCATACCTTTTTGACTTATTATACAACTTTAAGCACTCACTGCCACCACAAATTATTACAAAATGAAAAAAGTCTGACCTAAAGATAGTTTCAACTATACTGATACTGAAATATAAGTCAATATAAAATTAAAAATTACAAAGCCAAGTTGACAAAATGTTGACGGCACATATTTAAACACTCACCATTCTTTTTTTTTCCCTTTTTTTTTTTTTTTTTTTTTTTTTTTTTTTTTTTTTTCCGAGACAGGGTTTCTCTGTGTAGCCCTGGCTGTCCTGGAACTCTCAAGGCTGGCCTTGAACTCAGAAATCCGCCTGCCTCTTTCTCCCAAGTGCTCGGATTAAAGGCGTGCGCCACCAGTGCCTGGCAACACTCACTGTTCTAATGTGCTGTAACCAAGTAACCTGCTCCAACCCAAGGTTAGGACCACAGCAGCCACTGTCATGTGACCGCCACTGTCATGTGACCACCACTGTCATGTGGCCACGGCATCCAGTCTGTGGGCTTCCTGATTCAATCATCTCTCACCATTCTCCTGGGACCAGTTGCTTCTTCAAAGCGAACACTGCGCTCTACACAGCAGCACGGCAGCACTGCGCTCTAAGGACTCCCTCAAAGGCTCCCTAAGGACGGACGACCCAGCGAGCCGAGCAGGCCGGGCTCCCCTGCAGGCCGCAGTGTGCTGTGCTGTCTCGGGTCTCTCACCTCAAAGCTGCTTTGCTCCTTCCGCTGCCTGGGATGGCCGCTGTCCTCCTCTAGTCATGGCTGCTCCCTTTACCCTCCTAGGCCTCTGAGGGAAACTTCCTCCCCCCAGAGCCCTACTTAAGCACCCCAGCACCCTCTCTCCTAACGCTCGCTCAGGTTCAGAAAACGCCTGCTTCCCCTCTTCCCAGTGCATAAAAACGGCTGTTCTGGTTCCTACCCTCAGGAGGCTCCTGGCTTTGCAACAGCCGCCCTGGGTGATCTTTAATCTTCTGAGGTGACCCTAAACTCTGCCTTTGATGCAATCACTAAAGTATTTTCCTAAACTTAAAAAGGAGCATTATTTACCTATCTGTATTGTGCCCACTCAGCCTGGCACGGGTTTCCAGATCTACTAGGGAGCGTACTTAGTTGTGGCTGACACAGCTGATTCTCTATAAACAGTCTTATCTGGAAATATGGACGGTTCTTTGCTTGAAGCGTGTCTTTTTCTGGTGGTTCCTTAAAGCTCTATGGAAGTCTGCTGACTTAACAACCACATCTATCAAATACCCGCAGCAGAGCCGGGAGTAACTGTGTGCACCCGCGCCTACTTGGGAATTTCTTTTACCAGGAAAAAGAGAGCACGGCTCTCTTTTGTGAGAATCCTCTACTAATGAAAGAACATTAGTCTAGGAATCATCTGTTTTACCTAATTATTTACCATCTTGCTGTTCAAGTTCATATTTCAGATTTGTACAGTTATATAAAGGAACAACAATCAAAATGGGATTTTTGCTAATAATGCAATATAAAATTAAAATTTGTCAAACTATTTACTATTAATATTCAATATAACGAAAAAGGTTGAAAAACTTTCTTTTCACTGAAAATTAATATCATTTTTGTTATATAACAAGGAAAGTAGTTTAATAAAAATGTATCATCTTTCATATAAAAATATTATTAATTCCTAATTGACTAATAAGTAACATGACAAACATGTGGAAAAGAAACATTACCTGACTTCCATGAATGTTTCCATGCGAGACTACAAACATATACCTCACGAGAACTCTAAGAGAAGCCATTAATATTTATACTGTCTCCCCAGACATATGAGTACGCATTTCTCTTGTGACTGTTATTTAAAACTATTATTTAAAGTTAATACTTTTGAAACCTAGAATAATTTTTCATATGCTGTGAGTCTGGTAAACTTCTAAAAGCACACCTTCAAATCTGAGTAGTAGAACTGTTTTATAATTACTGGAATTCGTGGGCAAACATACCCCAAAATTCCCGTAGAGTAATGTGACCAACTAACAAGTTTAAGAAATTAAGCCACAGAGGCTAGAGAGATGGCTCATTGGTTAAGAGTACTGACGGCTCTTCCAGAGGTCCTGAGTTCAATTCCCAGCAACCACATGGTGGCTCCCAACCATCTGTCATGGGATCTGATGCCCTCTTCTGGTGTGTCTGAAGACAGCTACAGTGTGCTCACGTTAAATGAATAAATGAATGAATGAATGAATGAATGAATAAATAAATAAATAAAGCTTTAAAAACATATGAGGAATGAGGGACTGGAGAGAAAGCTCAGTAGTTAAGAGCACTTAATACTCTTCCAGAGGACCGCAAAAATTTAGAAAGAAAGAAAGAAAGAGAGAAAGAAAGAAAGAAAGAAAGAAAGAAAGAAAGAAAGAAAGAAAGAAAGTTAAGCCACATTAGAGATCACAATGAAATAAAACCAAGAGAAACATCCATCCAGTACCTTATAGACACAAAAATACATACTATCTATGTACGCTCCAACAACATACATGAACAACAACAAAGAAACGTGTGTTCAGAGCGACAACCTGAACACAAAATTACTTTACTTTGAGAATAGCACCATTTTACTACTTTGGGGGTAACTGTCTATCCCTGGAGACCAGTGGCCCTCAACCCTATGGGGATCACATGTCAGATACCCTACATATCAGATACTTACATTACAATCCATAACAGAAGCAAAATTAGTTATGAAGTAGCAACAAAATGGTTTTAGGGTTGGGGTCACCACAACATAAGGAAGGCTGAAGACCACTGCTCTAGAGGGTGTCTTATTAACTATATTGTCATTTTCTGAGCCCACTAGACTTGAAAAGGTGAGTAGAATCCAAAATTATTAATGTGTTACCTCCATCTAGGCTCCTCGAGACACGTTTACTAGAGGCTCTCTCAAACTGTGGTGCCGGCCTGTCTATGAGGGTACTTGCTTCTCGTGTCTGGGCCTGTGTGCGCCCGCTGTAGCGGAACTTGGACCCCAGGGTCAAGAACTTGGTCTTTGGTGGCTGCTCTGGAGACACAAGCCTACAAAGAAGAAAAAAATTATATAAGGACAAGATAAACTTCGGGTGGATTAAGAAAAACATAACCACAGGTATGTATTTTAAGGTTTCATTTCATATATGATCAGTCAAAATCATTGCTCCATAGCTTTAATAAAAACATCCTTCCTACGTGTGTGGTTTTATTGTTGTTCTGGGTTTCTGAGACAAGCTGGCCTCCAACTCATCCACGAAGCGCTACACTGGGTCAGAGGTAGTTTTGTAACAGTAATGTGCTCACATTTTTATTTTTTAGCCCAACCAAAAGAGCAGCTGCTCTGAGTGTGTATCAAGAGTATTTATTTGATTTAGTGTAAATCACTTATGTAAACACATATGTCTGAATCTGTGCTGCTAGCTGTTAAGTGTCAAGAAAAAGCCCATTATCATTAGCAATTGTTAATAGCTATGCCTCTTTCTGGTAGGGAAAAAACCATCTAACTCTAGGAATCTATTCAGCTAAGCAATCTGATCCTGGAGAACAGACAGTGATCCTCAGAGACGGCTAATATTCTTTCTTGCAAGTATAACTCTACCAAGCAACTGCATTCATAATGCAAGAATTCAAACCTTAATGACAAATAATTTTCTGACTTATGTAAGCATTTACAAAACAGCTGAAACCATCTTTCTATTATATGAGTTAGAGAAACACTTAACAAAAATATACTCTCAGAGACCTTACAATTTATTAATGAAGACTTTAACTGACAGTTCAAAAATATGGAGATTTCAATCATTTTCCAAGGAAAAGTCGCGTTTTTACAAGTTTTTTTTCTCTAAAATCATCCCAAGTATTCCCAGATTTTGAAGATTTTATAAATCTTTTGCTCAGGGAAAGATGAGTTCTAAGTCAAGGCGATAAGAAATAATCATGCTCAGAGGTAATCTAAATCCTCCGTTAACTCAAAACAGCACTAATGCAGAACGACACTGTCCGAATGTAACTCGAGAACCACAGACACCAGGCTTCTTCGGCCCGAGGAGCAACACACACAGGTACGTGCACGCCAGCCCTGAGGCGAACTCCACCTTCTACCTACAGAGACCCAGCAGCGCGCACGGTGCTGAGAACACGCACTCCCAGCGACTGTCCGCCTCAGGCTGTCTCCTGATGGGCGGACATGGAGTTTCTCCTGCTAGCAACACTAGGACCGTGACCCTGAACTGCTCTACAGGAAAGCACTCAGCTATAGGCACAGGAGGACAGTTTCAGGGGCACGTCAGTGCAGCCAGAGTTTGGGAAACTCTCTCTAGCCACACCCTGTGGCTTCTTGTCGGTCACGGAGGTCCACTCGGGAACAGAGATGTAGACACATGGGCCCTTCTTGTCTGTTAAGGAAGGCTACTCAGGAAAAGATTGGATTTAAAGACTGCTGCAACAAAGAGACATGAGCTGGGCCTTGGAGATCTCCTTGAGATCTCCAAAGAGACCTGAAATGACCGACAGGGCATCTATTTTACCAAACTACGAGAAAACTTTAAAAGCTCACGTATTTTCAAGAGCTATTCTTCTTTTAAATTCTAATACATTTTCTGTTTCTTTTACAAAATAAAATGTAAAACAATTAAACTTCTTGTGCTTAAGAAAACAATTTTAAATAAAATTTAAAATCTTCCAGGAGTGTTCCCCAGGTTTGTAACTTCATCAGAGCCTGTGAGTGCTTGAGGAGACCTGGGGCCACTGTCACCTCAACTACAGACACATCCAAACCCCAGGCCAAAGGGATGCTTGCTTTGTTTTGTTTGAGGTTTTTACTATGTTACTTGGACTGGTCTCAAACCATGAACTCAAGTGACAGCCTGCCCCAGTCCTGTCTGTGTCTGTGTCTTCATTGTTGGTGCGCGCACACACACACACACACACACACACACACATTCACACACACACACAAAACTCAAACACAGGCAGCGCCTCTTCAGAGCTCGCTTCCTGGTATCTCAGGGATCGGCCTTGAAGAAGTAGTAACTTTGGTGTTTGGTGTACTGGAAATTCAGGGCAAGGCGTGTGCCGCAAGCCTTGACCTCTGACCCTCACTAGAGCTGCTGCTGAGGTGCTCTGTCTTAGTAGAACATAAAATAACTCGACCTTAAAATGATCTTGCGGGTGAGTTTGGTTTTGCTGTGTCCCACCCAATCTGAAAGCCAACCTTTCTCATGACCATGAGCTGCGATGACATCTACTGTCCATGTCCACTCTACATAATCAAATTTCTTCTAATTCATTTTCTGTTATGGTAATAGCCAACTGGATACTATTTAAGTATATATCCAGATACTTATCCATTAGAGCATTTTGCATGAGATATTTCACATACATGACCACTTAATTATTTCTTTTTGGTCTTCTATAAAAATACATTGCCCTCTAAGGCATATGAATAACAGTAATAGCTCTCCCAGCACCTGCGATTTCCCCCAGGATCCTCCTGCTGTAGCCTTCCTTATGTGACATCTTTCTGTCCGCTCTAGACCTTCAGGACCGATGCCATTATCTAGTTTTACAAGAGGCAGGCCCACATGTCTTCAGAAAACATTTATTCTAGCTACCAAGAAACATCATAAACTTTTCAAGGACTTCTACAATTAGTATAGCTGAGTCAGACAGACTCAAATATATGTTGAATTATATGTCTTCCCTAAAATTAGCATATGAGAGTATTCTTGAAAATAAATCTGTTCCCTTTCGCTGTAAGAACCAGTCATTTGTAATAACTACAAATGTTTTGAAAGCGGTACTGATGACATCATTTGTCATTGTCATACACCAGAAATAGCTTGTTTGCTTCTCATGTAAAATCTCACTTAATTTTGAAAACAAGCCCATAAAGAAATCAAGGAGCCCTTTCAGCATCACATAGGGATATTGAAGGGAAAGCCGGGGTGTATGACCTGTCACTGTCACGTGGCTAGTGTGTGGCAGAACAGTACATGATCCTAAGTCTGGAGACAACACTTAACCAGTGACCACAAACAGAGGCGATGAAGATAACCAAACTACTCGTGAAGAGAGCAGCCCTACAGAAAAGACCTAAAAGGGAGATAAAACACAAGCCACGACTTGGAATCAAAGGGAATTTGGAGGGTTTGTTGGTTAGTGTTGCTCTGTTGCATGTTTATTTCTCTATGTAGCTACAGCTAGCCTTGACTCACTATGTAGACAAGGCTAGCCTTGACTCAGAGACTCACCGTGCTTCTACTTCCCACATACTGAGATTAGAAGCTTAGGGCATCTTAGGCAGATTTTTTTTTTTATTTGTTTGGGGCTTTGGTTTTAAGGAAAGCAGGGATATGTAACTGGCCAAGTCAGAGGTATCTATTAGAAAGTGAATTTACCAAGCAGGACCCCTGGCTGTCTCCCAGACGGACAGCGTGGACGCCTCTGAACCCCTCCAGCACTCAGCACCTTACAGGCTGAGCACGGCTCCCGCCCAGCGCCCTTCCGCTACGAAGGACTGGAGACTGCTCCTCAAGTCACCAAGAGTTTCCTTTCCCCAGAGATAGAWAGATGATAATACAGGAGGGATGAAATAAACCAAAACAATGTCTGTCCATCCTTAAAACAAGACAAGTTAAACAAGAAAGGTGCCGAGATGAAGCGGTAATACTTTTGGAAGGAAAGGAGGCGATTAAAGAAAGGTGGGGTGTCCGTGACCCCCAGTTTCTACAGTGATTGCACTGCACTGCACCAGCCCTGAGGGAGGCCAGTGTGAAAGCTCTGGAAGACTATGACTAGTTCAGATGCTAAGGGAAGCCAAAGGGCGGGCAGGTGGGCTGGCAGCTATGAGGATCCCACTAATGCTGAAAATTAGGTTTTTGAAATAGTATTAATACACAAGGTCGTGATACTCTATCAATCACCATGGGAGTCCTACTTAACACAGAAATGGCCATGTCAGGACATCAGATTAAATTAGGAGCAGCACACTGCCGTCACTGGGTGTTAGGAGACAGGGGCTTGAGGGGGACAAAAACAACCAAATGGAGCAAGGGCGGGCCCCAGGTGACCGAGAAAGAGCTGAGAAGAAGACAGCCTGACCTATAACTAAGAAGGCCACTGACAGGAAGGACAGCAGCAGGTGGGGTTAGCATGCTGGTGATGGGGAGAGAGGCGACATAAGAACCCACGGCACACTGAAACATGGCTGCAGGCAACAGCCAGCCAGCRTGAAGCACAACTCTGATGTAGGCAGGGCCCAGAGGCACATCCGTGCCATCCGTCCCGCCTGACTGGACAGGGTACCGCGGCCACTGCGGGGCGTCTTCTCCTCACCTGTAGAACGTGTGGTGCTCCACACACACTTTCCACAGCCTCTTGGCCGCCCGGTGGTTTGGCAGTTTGAATCCAATGGTGCTCTCAAACTGTTCCAGCTGGAATAAACCCATAGAAACAGAGTCAGCCTCTTCTTTAACCAATGGCTACATGCTACTGTAAGCAGATTTAGTTGTTTCTGTCAGAAGTCCCTCTTCTTTAGAAAGTAAGTGTTAATCTATACAGTCATACAAAATAACAAGTTTCCGACTGTGAAACTGTTTCTATAAAAGCATTACTAGCTGCCCATTGCCCAAGTGAACTGATTACTCAACTCCACTAAAACGCATTCCATTACTTACTCGAGTCAGCAACGACAAAAAAGCACCTACTATGTGTGGCAGGGAGCAAAGATCCCTTTTTGTGAACAATCTAGTAGTTTTGTATATCAGCAACCGGAATGTTCAGATATATTGATGAAGACATCAAGAATGATGTCTTGTGTGGCATAAAAGAACCAAGAAGGGTTTCCTTCTGCAATATTCTTAGGGAAGAATTCATTTACCTCTCTGACTAGGAAAGGGGACACTGACACTGCTTTAGCCATGCCAAGGGTACAAGACACTGCTCACCTCTGCTGGTCTAACTTTAATGTAGAAATTGCTGCGCTTATAGGAAATTTTCAAGATCTTCGGCCAAGCAAAACGATTGATTCTCAGTCTGTCCTTGTAAATGAGAAGGCCATTGGCACACACACCCAGCTTGATGTCCACACCTTCTGAGTCCTGCCAAGTATAAGTCATTGGACAGTTAGAATGACAAGTTACGTAGACTGAGGCAAATCAAACTTCAAATGACTGGAAATGTCAACTTCAAATGCCCACACTTAAATGTTAGTGGGGGTACCTAAATTAACTTCAGGAGGAGGACAAGTGCTCATATTAATAAAATGATTCATCTTCAGGGATCAGGTTGAATTTGAATAAGAAAATATCATTTATAAGACATACTCTGTAAAAGATTTAACTTATGCATTTTCAAGCTCTGCAGAAAGTTAACAAGGAAGAAGAAACAATAGCCAGATTGAGGCATCTTGAGGACACAGGACAGAACATGTCCTGGAGCAAGTCTGTCCCTCATGACAGCCTGCTCCAAGGTACATTGTACTCTTTTAGTTCACCAAACTTGCATGGCTATGTGAGCTGAGAGCTGGTAAACCATAGCTATAGTTTACCGACAGTGTGGAACTCAGTGTGGAACGTGCTGACACACGGCTCTCACTCAGCGCCCTTCAGCTACGAAGGACTGGAGACTGCTCCTCAAGTCACCAAGAGTTTCCTTTTCCGAGAGAGCTAACTTGGAGATGATAATACAGGAGAATCACAAGCCTGAAGAGGTTCGGTTCATTTGCCCACATAAATATACACACAGAAGCAGAAAGCCGACAGCTTGCAGTGTGCTTAAAGAGGAGGCAAGTGACACGTCCCCTCATAAGTCACTCAGTACTTAAAGAGACACACAATATTCAAAACACACAAGCAGCTTTTCCACCAGGGGACGGGTAATCCCAGCCAAGACGAGACAGAGAAGCTCCACACTGCCACTCACGAGAGGCACACATTTTAAGAATCATGAACAACGTAGGATAAAATTTCACACAAAGCAACGGCAAACAACACGTGAAGTCTCAACTCAATGACGGCACGCTTGACAGCACCATCACAGAGAATACTGTGACATAATTTAGCTTTTCTTAAATGTACAGTATAGCCAATTGATACTAATTTCATTTTCTGCTAGGAAACTTGAATAAGTCATATACAAGGACACAAACTTGCATCTCTCCACACTGAGCAGGTCTGGAAACACTGGGCTGCCACTGAAGCCCAATGACCCAAGCTCCATCCCCAGGGCCAATGGGCAGATGGGGAAACCCGCTCCAAAGTCTCTGACTTCCACACACACCACGGAGTGTACCCCACAGCGTGTACCCCACAGCATGCACATGCCCACTTACATACCAAATACACAACTTTAAAAAAAAGGTAAACTAGCCAATACTCTGCTCTCTGGAATCCTAGCGGCTTAACTCTCTCTCGGAGCAGCAGAGAGAGCCGGGTGAATTAGGCACAGGTGCCCAAACTACTTGGCATCAAACTAACTGTCAAAAGAATCAACATCCATGGCCAATGAGAGAGGGTGCGAGATGGAAGAAAACACCGTGTTTTCATCATAGCTAAAGAGGTGGCATTCACTGGAAACAGACAAAGTCAGCTCCATCTAGTATGAAACAATCTTTAGATAGGACCGACAAGTATTTTTATTTACTTAAAAAGAAACTCCACCCGTGCGTATTCAAGCACCTCAGTGGATGTATGGCTAGCCCGCAACTGCTTTAAATGTCTCAGTACTTGTGAACAGAATCGTGGATAAGGCCACGAGGTACAAGGAGACAAAGCATTCTCAGTCTACAAATCTCCCATGTCTGAGCTGTGCCCACTCAGCAAAATGAAAAAAAAAAAAAAAAAAAAGCCTGACTCCAGAAATGACCATCTGCTCTGCCCTCGGGAGCTGCCTGGGTGGGGGGTGGAAGGCTCCGCTCCCTGTGTGGTCACATCGGCTGCTTCTAACAGTGGCACCTCTGCAAAGAACCCCTTGCAGTGCGGCCTTCTGCAGAGCCACCCTGCTGCCCACCCTTCAGAACCAGAGGGTACCGGACCCGACAGGACCCAGACAGCACCCCGGGCCCACCGCTCTGCGCGTTCAGCCCCTTTGTCAAGACTCTTTCCAGCCAACACTCTTCAGCCTGTCCTGACTTGAAGCTGCTATTTTAATGTTTCAAAAGGGAAAAGGAATGTGAGTTCAAGGTGAGGAAAAATGTTTTAGGAAAGTAAAATTCCCGTGGCATGTTCTTTAAAACTCCTACAGGGCCTCCTCCCGTGGCTGCACATACGATGGCGACTGGCAGTCTAACGGATGGAACTGGGGTGAACGATGGCACTGGTGGTGCTGCTGTTCTGTTCCTTACTGGTCAGCAAAACCTGACACTACATTCACAATCAAGCTTCCCTTTGTATCTCCAACACTATGAGAAAAGAACCTACTTCTAAGAACTGCGCTCTACACAATCATCTACAACGTCAGGCGCCAGACAACTGTCCACAGGACGGCTGCACGGGGCGGCCTGGCTGCACAGCCTCTGCCTAGCATGGCTGTTCAGTCCTCAGTCCTACCGCCTCCCAAGAAAATTACATATCGCAAAATTTACAGGCAGTTAAGGTGAGAGAGCCTCTTTGTTTCCAGACCTGTCCTCTCTCATCCTTTTTTCTTCTAGAAATAAAAAGAAACTAAAACAAACAAAGCCCCTCCAGCGTTAAGAAGATCGGATTTACTATGTAGTAACATTTTTTAAAGAGTCTCAGGCAAAGGCGACTGCCAGCGACAGACAATATCAGACAAGGTGTTCTCTTTACTATTTCACGTATTTATAAAACAAATCCAGCCAAGCGGTGGTGGCGCACGCCTGTAATCCCAGCACTCTGGGAGGCAGAGGCAGGNTGGGAGGCAGAGGCAGGCGGATTTCTGAGTTCGAGGCCAGCCTGGTCTACAGAGTGAGTTCCAGGACAGTCAGGGCTATACAGAGAAACCCTGTCTCGAAAAAAACCAAACCCAAAACAAACAAACAAACAAAAACAACAACAACAACAAAAAAGCAAAAGATGGTATACATGAAAGCACTTTTTAAAACTGAGAAGTGTTTCATCTAGCAGTATAAATATATGATATTAGCAGAGACTATCCACTGCTCGCAGAGGGAGGAGATCTGTAAATATATGTACAACTGCAATAAAACCAACTACAGCCAGATGTGGAGGCACGCACCTTTCATCCCAGCAACTTGGGAAACTGAGGCAGGTAGACCTCTGAGTTCAAAGCTAGCAAGTTCGGGCTAGCCATAGCTACACGGTGAGATCCTGTTTCAAAATAAAGCAAACCTAAAACTAACAGACACTCAGCAGATCTCACATAAAGAAGCCCAGGAATTAGACTCCTCAGAGGCTCAAACAAAACCAGCCAAACAAATGAAGTCAAGCAGAAAATGCTTCGAGACATTAACTTTCTTTCTACACAAAGAGATTCAAGTGATTTTCATTTTCTATGTAAAATATACATTGTTTTGAAATGAAGAAAAATACTTAAAATAAAGCCAGCGAGCACAACAGAGTCCTTTGCAAATATAACACAAAAGCAAAGGCTACTAACCAGAGACCTAGAAAGAGAAGGCGCCTCTGCCGGGAGCTTCCTGGCGGCACCACGACCACCTCACAACCTGCGTGTGACTGGCAGGAGGGGTGGACTCTCTCCGATTCTGACTACAGACAAATCGCTTTTCCTCTTGTCCTCCTAAAGTCTCACCACTCCATGAAGGGTCACAAACAGGAATCCTTGTTACTGGTGTCCTCTCAGTCAACCCGGGCTTCCTATCACAAGCCTCCGCCAGCCCACCCATGTACGACAGCTGAAGCCTCCACCATCCCGTGCACGTGTGCACTGCTTCTGAAATTAGTCTGCAGGGCTTCATGACCTGGAGCCGGGGCACATCTGTGCAAATTTTGGCCTTTCCGTGCTTCGAGATTTCCTTCTCCCAAAAAGGACAGGGAGCCCAGACAGCAGCACTGGGTCTAACACAGGGGTCCTCAACCTTCCTAACGCAGGGGTCCTCAACCTTCCTAACGCAGGGGTCCTCAACCTTCCTAACACAGGGGTCCTCAACCTTCCTAACACAGGGGTCCTCAACCTTCCTAACGCAGGGATCCTCAACCTTCCTAACGCAGGGGTCCTCAGCCTTCCTAACGCAGGGGTCCTCAACCTTCCTAACACAGGGGTCCTCAACCTTCCTAACACAGGGGTCCTCAACCTTCCTAACGCAGGGGTCCTCAACCTTCCTAACGCAGGGGTCCTCAGCCTTCCTAACGCAGGGGTCCTCAACCTTCCTAACGCAGGGATCCTCAACCTTCCTAACGCTGCAACCCTTTAAAACAGTCCCTCATGCAGTGCTGGCCCCAACCATGTTATTTTTGCTGGTACTTCAAAACTGTAACGTTGCTACTGTTGTGAATCCTAATGTAATTATCTGTTTGGGTTCCTCAGCCCCCACAATGGGCCACACACAAACCTCAGGGCGAGAGCCACCTGTCTAACAGAAGATAGAACAGAGCAATGAACCAGGATCACGGGGTAAGGAGTAAGGCAGTTCTGTAGTAAGAACTCTTAAAGAGGCATTCATAAAAGCAACAGCAGAAGAAAGGAGAGCGATGACAAGGGACTCCTATGCCATGAGTGTTATAAGTAGTCACCAAGAAATACTACAGACCCAAGTGGAGACAAGCAGACTCTTCCAGAAAGAGTCAGGCTTTGCGAAAGTGGAGATTTCTCAGAGCCTTGGTCACCAGGCTGGAGTTTACAGTACCTTGGCATGATGCAGGTCAACGCCGTACATGGAGAGCCTCTTTGCGTTTTCTAAGAACTGAGCATCAGCTTGTGCTGGAGATAAGCCCCTGAGAATCAAAAGACACTGTGTCACCAGGAGATGCAAGCGTGCTCTCAGTGGATACGGCTGTTCGCAGGACTGGAGGGGGTTGGGACTGCGGGGGGGGGGGGGGCGTGCCTGGCTGCAGAAATGCAGAGTAGGAGACAAGATGCAGCTCCGCCTCTAAGGTCAGCAGACTCGGCCTGCGCACGCAGGAGGGCGGACTTCCACCCATGCCACTGTGTCCTTGACGTGGCGCTCTGGGTTGTTCTCACAGTGGAGAGCAGCCAGAGCAAAATGGGTGCAGCACATGCTAACAGAGAGAGAGCAAACTGCGGCTTCACTTTCAAAACCTGGTCAATTCTTAGCTCCTCGTTTAATTTTGCTAGTATTGACCAAAACTACTTGTATTTGATTTTCTAAGAATGACAAACAGCATAGCATTCTGCCTACGGAAATGTGTTTTTATTCCTATTTCTCCAATCAAACAAATTTAAGCAACTGGCAAACTGATGATCTCTGCCCCAAGGGTCTTCATTTCCAACACAGCATTTCATACCTACCAATGCAAACCTGGGTGACAAATGTCTGCTGAGTAGAATTTCAATGTGGGGTGGGGTGGGGTGGGGGAGAGGTCACGTGTGGCCCTTTTAATTTTATTTTTTTTTTGGACAAAAGTCAATGTATAATGGCCCTTAATAGTTTTAAATCTCTGAAAGTTATTCAAATGATCTCAGTCAATATTCCATAAGATTATGGCCTTCATATATAAATATTTTGTAGCTTAGAGAAATATTAAAAAACTCATATGAAACTCCATTTTAACAGCAATATGAAAGTATTCAAAAGTATACAGCCATTCAAGTAATTTAAGCACTCCTCACCTAAACCAGGGCCACTTCCTGTGGCTCAGGGCTAGCTGCCCACCTCAGCTGACCCCACCCACCTCAGCTGACCCCACCCACCTCAGCTGACCCCACCCACCTCAGCTGACCATGCCCATCACTATCTGCGCTTCAGTTCAAATCCAGATGTTTCAATACCTCCCTAGCTTTTTAAAAAGTATTATTTTTAAAAATATCAAACATGAACACAGTGTGTTTTGAGATCATCTATCCTATCTCTCTGGCTTTCTTACAAAATATAGTAATACTTTATATTTTATACTAAGAGGCAGAAGAAATGCAATGTACACCGGTATGCGCACAAGTCTGCCTCCTGTGTATCTGCTGGGGATGACAGGGTGGGGGAGAAGTGTCACGTGGGAATATACACCATTCCGATACAGGAGCTTATCCCGAACAGATCTCACGTCACACTAAAGGAACGGTGGGAGGCCATCGCTGTTGGACGCGCTCCCGAGGAGCCGGGAGAGGCCACGCTGCCTCCAATGCGGAGCAAGCAGCACGCCCGTGCGCCTGCCGTGTCTGTCTCCCGCTCGCTGATCGACAGACCTGTGGGTTTTATGCAGTTCTGCCACCTTTTCCTCCAGCTCCTTGGTGTGGGCCGGGGCAAAATGGAAGTCGCCGAGATCAATACTGTCATACTCCTCTGGGTCATAGTCTCCATGCTCAGCCTGCAGAGTGTAGGACCCCAAGAGGGCGTGGGTCACAAAGGAGCAGGGCAGGCGGCCAGAGGCGATGTCCTGCCTCAGCTGGAGGCACAAGAAGTATCTGTGAGGGACGGGAGAGAAGCATTCGTTAACCTTACAGTCTAGCACTCCACTGCAAACAAACACACATTATTGGGACTGTTTGTATTCATAGCAAAAATAGCCGTTTCATAACACTAAGTCTTACCCTGCTCCTTGAGCTCCTAAACTGCTGGCTTATTAATAAAACTAAGTCTAAAAGTTAATTAAGATAATAGACATTTTAACAGTAATCATTTACCCCAAAAAAAGAAAAGAAAAGAACAGGAGAAAGAAAAAAGAAAAAACGTAGTCGCTCACTCTTGCGCACGTCTACCCTTCCATACTGATTTCTTCTTTCCCTGAAGCGCCTTTAGCGACGACAGTCCTGCTAAATCCACCTTGGCATCCTTACTTGTCCACTCTCCTGTCCAAAACAGCCGTGACGCTTCCCCTGACCCTGAGATGAGGAGCAGTGACCTCATTTATGGTCATCCTTCATGCTGACCTTCTCCGTGGGTGACGGATGACCTCCATCCACACCGCGAGACCCACTGAGTGCTAAGCGCTGGCAGTCCCTCCCTTTCCTGGCTCTGTCCTTCACGTAGGGAGGCACAGTCTCTGGGCAGGCCTCAAGGCTGGTGAAGCCCAGCGACCAGACAGGGCTCCTGTCCACCTTAACTGTACCCAAGTGTCCATGGGCCAATTCCACGGGAGACAGGAACTCTAGGATCGGACTGGCCCCACACTTGTCAAAGGACTCGCACGGGCATTGACAACTGCTCGAGAATTGTCTGGTTAAGGATCTTCTCATTGGTGCTACAGTCTGAGTACTTTCGTGCATTTCAGAAGTCCTCTGTTTCGGGAAGGCTGTGCTCCTGACTCGGGACCACACCAACGTGCCAGCACTGCTCTGGAGAAGTGAATTTGAAGCTGGATCCCAGCTGCCGAATGCCCACCACAGCCATGCTAGGTCTCCCGCCCCTGCGGCCCCTCACGTGTCCCTCAGTGTCAGCCTCGCACGCCAGTCCTCCCGTTCTCAGCCACGCCAGAACACTTTCAAATAAACTGGTGAGAACTTTCTGAATTTCCCTGATCTGTAAATGATTGCTGTCAAAATGTCTGTTCTCAGTGGGGGTGCTGATACTGAGCAACACAGGGAGTGCTGGTACTGAGCAACACAGGGAGTGCTGGTACTGAGCAACACAGGGAGTGCTGGTACTGAGCAACACAGGGAGTGCTGGTATTCAGCTTTACGTGGTATAAGACTTCAGTCTGCTAGTGTTGCAAGCCTCCCTGAGAGCCTGCTGGCCCCTGTAATGTCAACTCACAACGATTTCAGCCGGGACTTCTACAGGTCTTGAAGAACCTGTCCTGATACACGCTGAGCTCTTCAATTAGCACAGCAGACACATAACTTTCATCCCAGGACAGGGAGACTTTCCAATACAATTTATATAGAAAACTAAGCACATGCCTGTGCAATAAAGTCAAAATCACCATCGGATTATCATTCCCCAAGCAAAGTATTGCAAGGCAAGGGGAGAGTGTACCCCGGAGGGCCCTGTGTGGAAGTCCATGACACTCATTGTCAAAAGGCGCTTCTGCAGAGGATCTATGCCCTACATGCCAACATACTAAGACTGCCCGAGAAAGTCGCTGTGCAGTTACAAGAGCTACTACTCATCTCTGCTAGCCGGAGCTAACTGAGTCAAGGCGTGGTTGAAATGGGAGTGGTGACCAGTGAGCAGGGAAGGGCACTGTACTCAGCAACAGTCAAAGTGCTAGCTACGCAGTAACAGGCAAGGGGGTGAGAGCACTCCAGCCTGACAGTCTCCGGCGTCAGCAATGAACGTCCATCCAGTTCATGCAAATATTAAACACTGACAACCAAACTGGCCCAGCAGAAGCACAAAAAGCGCAGGATCCACTGACAATGGTCCTCCTCTGAGACCATCTTGTTTTCTGAAGTACAGACACTGCAGTATTCCCTGGCCATGTGAATAATCATCAAAGACTGCAGAGGAATCATCATCATTTGCACCAACTCGTCACAAACTCGTTCCGGCATCCTATCCTATCACCCACAGACTACACGGGACTAACATGTCCATGAACTCACCTGTCCACAGCTTCCTTGGTGACCATAAAGACCCTGTCAACCAAGATCAGCAAATGCTCTTGCTTCCAAACTGAATCCTCTATTTGCAACTTAAGCTATGTTCTTATGGCCCACATACTCTCAGGAGAGATGAAATGAAACAGCTAGCCTTAGCTACATAAACTCTACTCTGTTGTTTCTTTTACTCTGTGTGTGTGTGTGTGTGGGGGGAATAAGGAAGAAAAGTCACCGGTGTGACTCTTAAGACAAATTTACAAGGGACGGGGGG
>BDUI01000088.1:196883-220893 GCA_002335545.1 Apodemus speciosus | reverse complement strand
AGAGAGAGAGAGAGAGAGAGAGAGAGAGAGAGAGAGAGAGAGAGACAGACAGACAGACAGACAGACAGACAGACAGACAGGGTTCTTTACATACTAACATACAAATACATGATTCCTGTATACATGGGACCAACACAAGTATACATGAGGTAAACTACTAAAAAACACTTTTGCATTAAAATATGAGACACTGAAGGTAAGTGCCTTTCACCAAATATATAAAACATAGAATATAAATTTGCCAGCAATACTTTTCTTTATCCAAGTGTTTTATTACTTGAATATAAAAGAAGAATCAAAGAAGAGTAAATCAAAGTCCTGACACTGCTGACACTTCGAGCTCTGTGGGACACGATCCAGCTTTAAGTGAACATCTACGTTTGCCTGGTTTGGTTTGGAAAGCTGCCGGAGGCTGGTGCGAGGACTCAGCAGCTACAGGCACTGAAGCCCAAAGACATGTGCTTAGTAACCCGAGTTCAAACCCTAGACGACACAGAGGACTCCGCGTGTCCACCCTACACACTCTCGGACATACACAATGATATCTATTAATTGAGAGATGGCTTAGCTGTTAATAGCACTCACGGCTCTGACAGGGGACAGAGATGGTTCGTGGAGCCTACGCGCTGGCTCAGACCTGCCTGAGACTCATCTCCCTCCTCTTCCTGTGGATCCGAGGCGTGCGTGGGGTGCACATACAGAGACCCAGGCAACATCTTATACCACACTTTCTTTTACTGTTCTTTCAGTCCCACAGTTACAACCATACCCACAGAACACAGAAACGAATAATAGCAATAAGTAAAGACGCATTTCAAAATGTAAGTACAAGGTACCTGGTGATATCTTCAGTCAGCTGAGAAGGATCCGGAGGATAAAATTTCACGTTAAAAGTGAACAGCCAGGGGAGATCTGCAATTATAAAATCTCGTTGTTTACCAAAGACCAGGTTTGGGTGGTTTTTGTTTTGAGTAATTTGGTATCACCTAAATTAACATAAATAAGCCTGATCTAAAAAGTAAGCGCCAGGATAGCCAGAACTGTTAAACAAAGAAACTCTGCCTCAAAACACAAAACTAAAACAAACAAACATCAAAACAAAAAACTGTACAGTTCCAGATAAAAATGAATAATGTAATTATACTAGGTATCACAGAGGAAATCATCTCAAACAAAAGGTGGAATCTGAGGCTGATGAAACGGCTCAGTCTGCACAAGCATGGGACCTGAACCCCATCTTCAGCAGGGTACAACAGGGCAGGCGCTTGAACTCCAGCCTGGGGAGGTGGACACTGTAGAGCCAGGCACGATGGTAAGCTCGATGGCCGGCAATCTAGTCGAATTGATGGGCTCCAGATTCAGTGAGAAATTGTTATCTCAGAAAACAAGTGTGGAGCAATCAAGGAAGACACCAAAGGTTGACTTCTGGCATGCACTTACGCTCACACATGCTCTCTCTCTCTCTCTCTCTCTCTCTCTCTCTCTCTCTCTCTCTCTCNTCTCTCTCTCTCTCTCTCACACACACACACACACACACACACACACACACACTCTCACGCACGCACACACACACACAAACATTCAGATATATAGGATGTATACATACAACACAAATGTCCAATGTATTTTTTAAAAGCCAGGCTGTTATCTCCTACAAGTAGACTTCACAGACAGGTAAGAGTAAGTCTATAGCCTCCTCAAAGGGAAGGCCTTAACCCACCCACAGTTACAGACTCCTGGTTTTGTTGTTGTTTGAGGCAGGGCTGCACTGTGCAGCCTGGAGCTCCGGACCCCTGCCTCCCCCTCTTGGGTGTTAGGACAAGCACCTGGCGCCATGCCCTGCTAAAGTCCCTTTCAGAGCATCTTACAGCATTGTTGGCTTCAGCCTGCCAAACAGAGCCAGCGCCCTATTCTAGGTTACAACAGTAGTTATCCCCATAGGGTGTTATTAAAGGCAGAAATAATATGGACTAATTCCAGTATGGTCCTTAATACTCACTTCTCAGCTGTCTCTTGATCTCCTTTGCAGGATCTAGCCAGTTCTGCAGGAGGAAAGAAGACTCAGTTATGCATAAGAACTGTCCCATGTCCCCAAAATAAAGTGGAACAGTTTACAGTCCCTACCTCACGTCTCGTACCTACTTATACAGTTTTCACTCGTTAGCATTCTCCTGGGTGTGCATGTGTGTGTGTGTGTGTGTGTGTGTGTGTGTGTATGTGTGTGTGCATGTATGTATACGTGTGTGTGCGCGCGCGCTCTCCTGTGCATGTAACAAAATGTGGACTCTTTCACACAATAATGATAAGGGGCAACTTATCTATATATAACTTTATTACATAGACCTGCTTCACAAATCACCCCTCAGACACTGAAATAAGTTGTTCCTAGTTTCTTCTTACTTAAGGATAAAATGTAAATTGTAAACCGCTGGCTCAGAAGTATGCGTGCCCTGATCCAAACCATCGCATCAACCTCTAAAGCCTCACTGTTTCTCATTTGAATTTAGAAAACACAATTCTAGCATCCTTGGAATGTAATATCCTTCCATTTGCCTCTCACTTCTATTCTTTGAGAACGCCGAGTAAAAATAAAACATCTTAAAGCAACAACAACAACAAGAGCGGGGGGGAAGGAAGGAAGGAAGGAAGGAAGGAAGGAAGGAAGGAAGGAAGGGAAAGAAAGAAAAGGAAGAGAAAAAAAGAATCCCAGTCTCTGAATCACATAAAGAGAGTAAATCTTTCAAACTGTAAAGCAAACAGTTCCCACAAATTATCAAAAATCCATACTTTGTGCTTTCCCGCCCTATTGTTAAGTCATAGGAAAGCCATTCGCCTGATGTAAAACAAGTACATTTTTTGAAAAACAACACATTGATTCAAACAACTGACTCTCTATATAGCAAGGAAGTCTGACGTTAAGTCTCCCACCCAATTTATTACAACACCTGTGTGTAAACACACTCCTATTCCTACACAGAAAGAACAAAATGTTTGTTTCTTATGAAATAACTACTGAAATGCAACAGAACATCACCCACCACTAAAAAGTATTAACAACAGCATCTTTTGAAAGCAGTCCTCAGATTTTACCACAGCACGGACTGTGACACAAGGATCCAGACCGTACCCAACAAGGTACATGTGTCTCTGCCCTAACACTGGTGACAGTCAACGCTCTCGTTAAAGAGCCACCAGAGAGCATGGTCCACTACTACTGATGCTCCAGCTGCCTGGGGCATCGATGTGAGGGGCCAGTGAGACGCCTCAATGGCACTTCGAGTACCGCGTTAGGAAACAGCTCTGGTTTTTCACTCAGGAAAAGAAAGTGTAGCATTGAGCTTCCTGACGCGGCAGCTGCCGCCCTACACACAGCTGGTCACAAATGGGGAACTATGATAAGAACACAAGAACAAGAAAAGCACATCCACAGCTTCTAGTCAGGCTGGACTGAGGTTAGGGGGCAGGAAGGGGGGTTAACTGTGGGGCACTGAAACCAACAGAGTGACGGTCACGAAGGGAACTGGCTCAGGGACAATGGGTACAAGCCCCCGTGACAAGATCCCTTTATCCCTGACACAGAACCACAGTAAGGGGGCACTGCTCCTCTCCCAGACGGACCTCCCAGACTCATTTCCAGATAGGATCTCACAGATGGTCTGCTACAGAGGAGCAAAAGGTTTGGTGCTAACAGTGTGTGCTCTGTGCTGCTCTGCTCTGACGCCTCCTGGAGCCTCACTGTACCGTCAGGTTGCTCTTGGAACTCCTGACCCCTCTGCCTCACTTTTCCAAGTGCTAGGAAATTGATTTTATTATATATATATATTTCACAAACGGAAAAAAATAGAAATCAACTTCTCTGAGTTGACGCTTAACGAAGAAAATGAATAAAGCATCAGACACATAAGAAATGAAAAGCAGCATCAGTGAATAAAGAGGATGCTGAGATTAAAGATGGTGGCAAGTGGACACATGCAAGTACACACACACGTGTAAGCACACACAGCAGCCCCTCGGGAATACGCACACATGTATCCTTACTATGCTAAAGAATTGGCTACCACAAATACAGACTTGGGCTTAGAAATCTATAGAGGCCAGTTCCCACTTACTTCACACCAGTCCTATGACTTCATTACATTTTTCGCCCCAACTAAGCCTCAGTTTCCTCAACAGCAAAATAGAATTCGCATCTACCCAACTGAAGCGACCACCTTCTGCCCTAGAGTCGCCCACTACTCTTCAGGTTGGATCTTAGGATTTCAGAGTTTGAACCTCTCGCCCCCAACAAAGGTTTGCCCATGTCATTGTCTGTTTTGGGAAGTCTCAAGTTGGCTATGAGAATTTAACAAATTCACCCAAATTCACTTGTGTTTGGCAAACACTGAAAGGATGAGAGCCGTCTTGTCTCAACCTTCCATTCTTGCACAGGAACAAGTACTGCGTTACCACATCCCTTCACTGTGCACACTTAGCCACGTGAGGGCCGGCACAAGAGGAACAGTCCCGGGTTTCTGCATCACAGTGAAACAGCCCATCTGGAGAACACAGGGTTATGAAGTTTACATGAACTAAATGCAGGATCTTGCTAAAGTTAGTTACTATGAGCCTTTAGTTCTGCTTCTGGGGAGCATGATTGGCTGTTAGTCAACTCCTTTAATCTTCATATAGACAGCATAGATATCGACTATACTTCTAAAAAGCACCTCTTGTGGGATTGCTTAGAAGAAACTGACTTATATAATGCCTGGGCCAAATGTCAGACTCTGTTAATAACAAAAACTCAAGACTTTCCTCTTTGAAGAAAGTTCAATGTCTTTAATGATGAATTGATTTATAAACAAATACCAAAACTACAATTCTGTATCAAAGAAAAGCAAATTGCTTGAGTCTATACACTTAATAATTTCTATAGCAAAGTTTATATGAGACTTTAACAGATGGTGAGAAGTTTGACACTAACTCTCATTTTCATCTTCACAATAAACTGAAATGCTTCCAAGTCCGTGTCACAACTAAGAGACACAATACCTCACTAAAACCAAAGACAGCTACATTTTCCCACATGACAAATTGCTATACAAAATACTTATAGCTGTGTTTAAATTCCACTGTGCAAAAGGCTGAAGTAAGTGCCCAAGGCTTCTTTAAATACACATAATGTCTAGAGCAAGGAGGAAGCAGGGAGCCGGAGGCTGGCAACGGTGAGGTGTGGGTCTGGCAGACACACAACACAGACACACCCCACAGCCTTCAGCTGAAGCCTCGGAGCTTCAAAGGAGGATTGCGAAGCTAAGTTTGACAGTAACAACTTTCTGAAGAAGAAAAAAAAAGGGGGAGACTGTACACATCTATACTGGGAAGAATGAATGTTCTTTTACCTGAATGTTTTTTGAGACCTGGATTTTGCCTATACATATTTATTATACACAAACACATTATATCTAAACATGAACATTATTGTCACATAAATATGTAACTTAACATGTTCAAAATATATTTGAGTGCCCACTTTCTGAACAGTGAGTCTCCCAAAGGACACGATGCCAACTGTAAGCAGTAACGAGTCCGTCCCATCTGACCGGCATGCTCACGTGACATGTAAGGAACACTGCCCATAGAGTGAGGTAGGGAAGGCTAGACTCTTCTTCAGCAACCGGCTTCTTTCTGCCACTGAGAACATTAGCGTGATCTAACCACAGTCTAACCTTACACTGTCTTAGAGGAGATGCAAATTAGCCGCCTCTGAGCTATACCCCCCAGCCGCCTTCTGATCTTCTCATCTTACTCCAGACTGTGGCCATCACCTTCCACAGCCAAACCCTGGCTCTCCCCATTACACAACTCCCCCACCTCCTTACACCTCAGCATGCTGCTTCCACATACAACTGGGTAAAGAGAAAAAGCAACACACAAATAAGGTTTGTATTAATATTAATATGCTGATGGCAGAAGAAACTGCCACGTGACCTCCTTGGGCTGGGGAGAGGATGGTAGAAGGCAGGCTGTGGGTAGGGGAAGGGCCTCTCATAGTAGGATGTTTAGAGAACTCCTTAGGAAAGGCAGGTGCACTGGCTGGGTTTGTGTGTCAACTCGACACAGGCTGGAGTTATCACAGACAAAGGAGCTTCAGTTGGGGAAGTGCCCCATGAGATCCAGCTGTGGGGCATTTTCTCAATTAGTGATCAAGGGGGAGGGCCCTTTGTGGGTGGTGTCACCCCTGGGCTGGTATTCTTGGGTTCTATAAGAGAGCAAGTTGAGCAAGCCAGGGGAAACAAGCCAGTAAGGAACATCCCTCCATGGCCTCTGCATCAGCTCCTGCTTCCTGACCTGCTTGAGTTCCAGTCCTGATTTCCTTTGGTGATGAACAGCAATGTGGAAGTGTAAGCTGAATAAACCCTTTCCTCCCCAACTTGTTTCTTGGTCATGATGTTTGTGCAGGAATAGGAACCCTGATTAAGACAGCAGTCATTTAGATAATAAGAGAAAAACTGCCACTGTGATCGTCTGTATGAGCAGACATACGGCAGCATGGCTCCCCTGGCAAGCAGCATCCGCTGCCGCCGCTGCCGCCACCGCAGCGCACTGACTGTCAGGGCCTGTGAGACACTGCTGAGGAGGAAGCTCCTGCAGCTGCGGAGGCTTAACCTGTGGGGGCTTAACCTGTGTGCAGTAAAGGTGTCTAACTTCAGGGAGATCAGACACCTGACTATTCACAGAGCTGAGGAGAAACCAGAGTCCAGAACTAGCGTTCCGGGACAGATGGCATTTAAAGGAGGATAAAGTTTGCTTTTAAGCCAGGAGTGGTCAGCAGACAGCTGAGAACAGGGCTCAGAGGCTCTGGTGTAACATATGGACTAGACATGCATGCTAAAAGTTTATTTAAAAACAGTAAATCGTACTGCCTGAGTACTTATTCAGACTATTTTGTTTGTAGTAACAAAAGCACTCACAACATACTGAATCATTTTGTATTTTACAAAAATTAAGCATTCCTATGAATCTACCAATAGATAATCTCAAAAAAAAAGGGGAAGAAGGAAGGAAGGAAGGAAGGAAGGAAGGAAGGAAGGAAGGAGGGAGGGAGGGAGGGAGGGAGGGAGGGAAGGAAGGAAGGAAGGAAGGACAGATGGATTGGCAAGTCACTTTCTCCTTTGGCGCTTTGAGGCTTAACAATGAGCACTTGATTGGAACCATTACCAACTTGTAATTTATTGCTTTACAAGGCACTTAGTTTATTTAGTGGAGTGTGTTTTACTTCTGAGGAGTGTACTCTAAACAATTCTAATAAAAAGACACACTATTCAACAGACAGGCATGCAATTTGTCTTTAAAGGTAGAATTAAACCACTAATTACAGATCTGAGATTTAAGGCTGAACAAGTCGAGAAATTTTAATTTGCATCTAATTATCATGCTTAAAAATAAAACCCTTTATTCCATTACTGGCGTCCGTAAATACAAACAATGGCACTGTTCGGGCGAAACAGCATGCACAGTATGTGTGCTTCCTCCGATGACTACTGTTCTACTGGCTGAGATATGGAGGCTGACTCTACACAGAACCCTCTTTCACTGTCACTGGGGCTCTATATATCCTAACAGAATGCTCGCAGGGAGTCAGTCTGTCTGCCGCAGCCATCTAACAGACTAAATGGGCTTCCTCTGTAGAGTGTGACTCTAGACAAACTCACACTCTTCCATCCTTCAGTCACATCTCACCCACACCAAACCGACACTCAGAAAGTGAAGCAGAGGGGGAAGCACTCTTCATAATGTCGATGGCCACAGGTTAGCCCTGATCCTGCCAGAAAGGGCTAACGTTTCCATCCTTTTACCTGTGAAACGGAGAACCTTTGAAGCTCTGTAAAATCAGCACTAACGTCAGGTCAACCATCCTGTTCTCTTGCTCCGTGTCTCGGAAAACTCTTAGGAGTGGTCTCAGCACGCTCCTGGCATCCGCAGCTCTCCTCCCGCCAGTCTAGACTGGTTGGTCAGACATCCCCTGAGAGGAGCTGGCCCTGCCACCTCTCTTGCCCCAACAGCCCAGCCACAGAGACACCAGGATCTTTCCCACACAAACCACTCAAGTCCTCTAAGCAAGACAAACACTTCTGCCAACGCCTCTAGCACCAGCTCCCTGCGGGTCAGGCTCACACAATCACCACACGTGTGTATGTGGGTGCCAGGAGCCCGCTTGGGCTATGTATGTAGAGCACCATGAGGCGGAGACAGGACATGGCTGAGACAGTATTATTTAAAACGATAGTCTTCGCAGTACAACATCAATCTTCCCACTATTAAATCTTTTAATGTATATGTTTTGAAATCCTTTGCCTGCAAAAATTCATTACAGAAGCTGATTCCACTGTGAATTCAAGAGCTAAAGCTTTCCCATAATTGCAAAATCAGTTTTTCAATCTCAGATAAGATAGGAAAGCATTCCATCCCGGCTGCTTGCGGTGCACGGTGCACACCCAAAATGCCAAAAAGCTTTAGTGAGTCTCTCACATAATCACTTTTAAACACTGGCTAAAAATCTCTTAACAGTCATGTAAACGAAAGTTAAATTTATTCTGAAATTAAACTGTTTACAAAAAAAAAAATGCACATGGAGGACATAAAGCTGCAGTCACGTACTTTCTGCTCAGGATGCTCCTGAATTATTAGTCCGAAGTAGTCCTTCTCCAGGAGGTTCAGGTGCTCGCACACTCTGTCGAACAACGCTTGTCCCTTCGCACGTTTCTGCAGAAAAACAGAGCAAGTCTTTACTTTTCTAAAGGAGATGAGGAAAGAGAAAGAGAAAGAGGGTAATGACGCCTAGGACAGGAAGGAGAAAGGAGGCCTGGGGCGGGAGCAAACGGGATGAAAATGGGGAAGAGAAACGACAAATTCTGTATGAGAAAAAAGCCATAACAAAATCTATTCTGTATACTAATAAAGCTTAAAAGATTGTCTTAAGAGCACCAGTCATTGACTCCAAATTAATATACATGCTTATTTTCTAATGTCCTAATGATACAAAGTATGATTCTAAAATCCATAACTAAACGCATTCTGCTTTACCGCTGTTCTCTTTAACTACTGACATTTAAAAGGCAGATGTGGAGTATCATCTACTCATGTGAACAGTAAAAACATTCTATTTCAAGTTTCCCCCCAAAACCTGAACGATTCACGACGGTTCTAAAAGAACGCTGCCTTACGAAACCATCTGATGTGACCTCTTACCACTCATATGAACTCTGCCCTGTGACCCTGACTGATGTGACCTTTCACCACTCATATGAACTCTGCCCTGTGACCCTGATGTGACCTCACACAACTCATATGAACTCCTCCCTGTGACCCTGACTGATGTGACCTCACACAAGTCTTTTGAATTCTGCCCTGTGACCCTGATGATATGACCTCTCACTACTCATATGAACTCTGCCCTGTGACCCTGATGATGTGACCTCACACCACTCATATGAACTCCACCCTGTGACCCTAATGATGTGACCTCAAACAACTCATATGAACTCTGCCCTGTGACCCTGACTGATGTGACCTCTCACAAGTCATATGAACTCTGCCTTGTGACCCTGATGATGTGACCTCACACAACTCATATGAACTCTGCCCTGTGACCCTGATGATGTGACCTCACGCAAATCATATGAACTCTGCCCTGTGACCCTGATGATGTGACCTCACACCACTCATATGAACTCTGCCCTGTGACCCTGATGTGACCTCACACAAGTCATGCCGGTCATCACTGAGGCTTTATTTCCCTATTGCTGCTATTGCAAGATATTTATACAGCACAAGCTTTTTCCACTTCAATTACGTTTTTATTTCTAATTTTCTGGAGAATACCCATTCTTTAGGAAACTTAAAAGATATTTAAAAGCCGCAGGAAGTCATAGAGAAAGTGACTGCCATTTAACCAGTGACAAAGTATACTCATTTCCAGTTAAGATGTACATCCCTGGGATGTCCTAACTGAGTTGGACAGGCATCTTCTCCCCACAGGCTTACAGACAGCACAACTCGTTAGCCAGTGGAGCCAGAGTGGGACCAATAAAAAGAGGGCTCAGCGGATGCCCCCTTATTAAAATATGCACCTATTTGTTCTTGCAGTAACTAGAAATTATGCATACACACACAGAAAGAGATAGACAGACAGACAGTCAGACATCTTGGGGAGTAGGATCTGGTACTTCTACTAAATGTTTCATAACAACACTTTAAAATTATGATTACTATTTCAATAGTAAATGAAAGAAGCCCACACAGATTGTATTACCATAAGCAATGTGCTATGTCTATCATTGTGGAGTGACAGTCAGAAGTTGATAGTTAAGTTACTAAGTTTCTATTATTTACATGTTTACAGGATATAGAAATTAAATACATCATTACCTCTTAATAAGACAAGTGTCTGAAGGCAAGACTCCACCTTACCCCACCACCAGTTTCCACAGCTGTGAGAATAACAGAACGTAACACAAGGTATACTGCAAGCATGAAATAAATTAAAATGTGTAACTACTGGCTACAGTTCTTGAAATTAGGAATATTTAAGAGATATCTAAGACAACATGTATAAACACACACACATCACAGAGAAAATACAGTCTAGCTTCCTCAATGTCCATAAACTCGTGTCGTTTCAACGGTTTCTATCTTAGACGCAAGCTCTACTGGACATTTTATCCTAAGAGACAAGGAGGGACACACCCACAGAGCCACCAGTCTGGTATTCCTGCGCTGAGCAATACACCAAGCCCCAGCATGGGGTGCAGTTGGACCCCGCCGGTCAACGTCACTCAGCATTTCGGGAACTCTCCTGCTACCAGAGAGCATGACATGGAAACCCACTTAACCTCCTACGTGTAACCCAGGCTCTGTGGCAACCAAGTGAATGAGACAGGACATGCCAAAGCATCTGGATCAAGCGCAGCTGAGTTCCCATTCGGAGATGCTCTTTGACTGGGCCCACGTCTCACAAAAACCAAAATATCGCCCCGATGCGATGCTCAGGCCGTTCCTCCTACTAGGTTTCCATCCCTCTCTAAGACACGGACATGCTAGCAGCCGAGGAGAAGCTGGCTTCGCACGGCTGCTCCCTAAACGTCCACTCATGATCTCCACTCTCCGGAGCTATGCAAACGCCAAGACCAGCAGCTGTATCTAAGAAGAAAGCAAGAAATCACGACCATGACATCGCATGTGACTCTCAGGGGGAAGCGGAGAAGGCAGGTGTCTCAGAGGCCTGACGCCTCACTTTGGTGCTCGTTCGTTAAGCCTGGTGGGATGAACTTCTCCTGAGAGACACTGCAGGCTCCGTGAGATGATGGACAGTCAGTCGCCAGGGCGGTAGGTCCTGTCCTGTCACACGGGGCTGCAGTGTTTGCCAGGCTGGAAGGCCGAGTACACTGGCCCAGCGATAGATGTCAGCCCCCGTGTTAGCCAGTGGGGAAACAACGATGAACAAAACATAAATGGTCTCGAGAAATGTTTATTCAACTAGCAAGGACAGACAATGAACTCGATCGACAGTAAAATGCTGCCTGTGGGGCAGAGAGAATTCATTTAGGTGTATAACATGTTTAATAAAACATATGAGCTATTTTCTGAATTCACAGAAGGCCTTGAGCTGTTGTAAAAAAAATAAGGTGGTGTTAAATATGATTCAAAAGTTTCTGTTAATTAATTTAACCACCTTTGAAATGACAGGAAGCTGAAAAGATCCAGTTTTCCCATCTGCTTTTCTGAATTTCTTTGGTAGAATCAATGACAGACATCTGTAAGTGTAACACTTACACGAGGCACGCGTTTTCTGTGTTTGAGCTAGGGCATTAGAATACAGTTCAGTTGTCATGCAAATTTGCAATCCTCTGGATCATGGACATGCAGAACTATGTCCAGCCATTACGTTTTTTCTCATAAACAGCTACAGGTCTGTTGGGTGGAAGGTTGAC
This sequence comes from Apodemus speciosus, assembly GCA_002335545.1. Classification (NCBI taxonomy): domain Eukaryota; kingdom Metazoa; phylum Chordata; class Mammalia; order Rodentia; family Muridae; genus Apodemus; species Apodemus speciosus. The sequence goes on along the minus strand of BDUI01000088.1, from coordinate 208,924 downwards.
AAATGAACATTTGCCAAACAAGCAAAATGAAATACATCTGCTTACCACTTGTATCAAAGTTAGTGGTGTGGGTGTATATGCCTGTGAGTAAGCATGTCCAACTCCGTGTATGTGTTGCTTAAATGGTTTCAGAGGGCTGGAGAAGTGGCTCAGTGGTTAAGAGCCACCTACTGTTCTTCCAAAGGCCCTGAGTTCAAATCCCAGCAACCACATGGTGGCTCACAGCCATCCGTAATGAGATCTGACTCTGGGGTGTCTGAAGACAGCTACGGTGTCCTTACATATAATGAGTGAATGATTTCCGGGCTGACCACTTGGTACCGGATAAGCAATTAGGGGGCCCGCCCTTAGGTACAGTAGAGTAGAGTTTATTCCGGGACTGCAGAGGGGAGGGAAGGGGGTGATAGAGGCAGAGAGAGGGGGGKKGGGGGGGGRGGGAAGGAGGGAGGGAAAGGGAGGAGAGGGGAAGAAGTGGAGGCCAGCCATGAGCACATGGAGAGAAGGGGGAAGGGAATGGGGAGACGGGGTGCCCAGGAAGGGAAGAGCAAGAGAGGAACGAGGGGGGGGGGAGGGAGGAAGGAGGGGGCACGCAGCCCCCTTTACAGTGAGTCAGGCCCACCTGGCTGTTGCCAGGTAACTGTGAGGGCAGAACTTAGACAAAATGCAAACACTAAGTATTTTTTTAAATTTTTTTTTTTTTTGCAAAAAATTAAAGCGTATCACTTTTTCACTTCATATCCTTCCTTCGTGCCTCCTGAGTCATCGTCCCCCAACCTTCCTGTGCCCTTCACATCCACCGACAGCCCCTCTTAAATACACCGCCTCCTTTTCTTTGATTGCTACTGTATGCGTGGGGGGGGGAACCCGTCTCCCCATTCCCTTCCCCCTTCTCTCCATGTGCTCATGGCTGGCCTCCACTTCTTCCCCTCTCCTCCCTTTCCCTCCCTCCTTCCCTCCCCCCCCAACCCCCCTCTCTCTGCCTCTATCACCCCCTTCCCTCCCCTCTGCAGTCCCGGAATAAACTCTACTCTACTGTACCGTCCTGTGGCTGGTCCCTCAGGGGAGGGTGCTCAGCGCGGGGCCCACAGCGGCTCCCCTTTCCCCGTACCCGACTACACCTCCATAGAACATATCCCCCTCCTTATCTTTTTATAAACACATCACTTAGTTCATGGGCTAGCATGATCATGTGGGGATTTGGGCCCAGATAAAGAGGACCCTCAAATCCTTTCTCTGTTTGTTTTTTTTTTTTTAATTTATTTGTGGGTTTTGTGTGTGCCACGGGGCGCACCCAGGGGTCAAAGAAGAAGCTGTAGGAGTGGGCTCTGTCCGCAAGGCTTGGCAGCCAGTCCCTAACCAGCTCACCAGCCTCGTCTACTTACCTCCAACGGTCAAAGCTCTGCTCTGCGTCTGAGCAAATCTCTGCATTTTCATCTGCGATGAAGCCTATCCCAGCCTCCTAACTTTTAGGCTTCCTTCCTCAGCACTCCGACTCCCTCCCATTTTGATGGATTTCAGTGACAAGTCTATTTAAGAAGAAGCATATCTTGCCTCAACGCCTTCTATAGCAGTACACTTCACTGAATTAAAACCCAGAAGGACAATACTGCGCTGGCTCATATTATTAATGCGGTCAAAGGTCCGGCAGAGCAGCATACGGAGGTCAGTCTTCCTGGCTAGCAGGCACAGGATCCCAGCTCCTCATTCATGACTACAGCCCACAGACATCCAAAGCACTAAAGCAAGAGCACACTGCCAATAAGAGTCTGGGAGACGGGCAGCAGCAAACCTACATCCGCTTTCCCTCAGCCAGCGAGAGCGCACCTCTGGAGAACTCCGCGGGCAGAGACCACTCTGCGTTTGTCCTACATCAGGCTACGGCCACATTCAGACGCCAGTCCGCTGGGGTTTTCAGGCTGCGCCCATTTCTCCACTGAGAGAGACATCAGCTGCACTGCTGTTTCACAGGGCCGGCTGAGGCGTTTGTTCTGTCTCTGATCTTAATGTGGTAACTTATGAAAACTGTGTCCGGACGTCTCTGTTCTGATGATAGCACGCCAGTCCATCAGTCGATAAAACCCCACCATCAGGAATGGGGCGCTATCTCAGTGGTAGGACCTTGTAGCGCATCCACGAGGCCCTGGGTTCAGCCCTGAGCACTGTCACAAAAGAAGCCCGTAAAACTTACCAAGCACATTTTGGAAAAATAATTTTTTGTTTTTATATCAAATTTCAACAAGCTTGACAGTTTACATTCCCCATGTGCCTCTTACTAACCCAACTTGCATTTCCACATTACAGAACCAGGGGAAAGAAGGGTGCAGTGGGGAGACTGCTCTAACTCTCCAGGCATGGATCTGACAATGTATGTGTGTGTGCACGGCTGGCCTGAGTTCACACATGTGTGCTCATATGCCAAGCGGCACACATGTGTGTGTGTGTGTGTGTGTGTGTGTGTGTGTGTGTGTGTGTGAGAGAGAGAGAGAGAGAGAGAGAGAGAGAGAGAGAGAGAGAGACCTTCCTCATCCTCCTGATTTCTGGAGAAGAGGTCTCAGAATCCAGCGCTCACTGGCTTCAGCTAAACTTCTGACCAGCAAGTCCAAGGGAGGCTCTGCCTGTTTGCCCAGCTGTGAGCGGCCTGCTGCCTGCCTCGCGGGGCTTTCTGAGTGGACGCTGGGGGTTCACTCCAGGTCGTTGTGCTGACACTGTATGGGCTGAAACATCTCTTGGTTTTGTTTGTTGTGGTAGAAGCTGAATAATATATGAGAGAAATGCAGAGGAGAGAGAGAGAAAGTAATATAATTTAGATGTGTTTTCAAGAATATTTTCCTCAAGGACTAACAGACTAGCTGAGGAGAAATCTCTCTTTAAACAAACAAGCAAGCAAACCAGCTAAAGGACGGCAGCCTGCGACGTGAGCCTCAGATCAGGCTCGGGCCCCGCTGTTATCTGTGGCACTCGTAACAGAAGCCAACACGGGGCGTTTCTGGAGCAATCTGGGCAAGTGCTTACCCAGCACACTGCAGAGGGCGCCACACGCCGTGGCAGCGGACAGAACACGGCCACTGTCCCCGGGTAGCCCCTCCACAGTGCCCCCATTGTGTGCCACCAAGGCGGTGACGGGAAGCACACAATGCAATCCATACATTGCTCCAGAGCTATGCGTTACACTCGCTCAAAACCACACTGTGCAACTGTAAAAGGCCAAGAACAACGGCATGCACAGAGAGAGCCCACGGAGCCCACGGAGCCCACGGAGCGGGCGCGTTACGGCGGTGGGGCAGAGGAAGTCAAGCAAGCTGTGCAGCGGAGGACAGAGCCTCAGCCTGAGGGCCGGACTGACGGAACCTTTTCCTGCCAGGGAGTCTCCTGCCCTCTCTGTTCCTAAAGTTCATTCAACTTCTAGCAAAAGGAAACCAGAGCCAGTGACCTTTTTTTATTATGTTCAAAACATAATTCTACAAGTAAATAAGTCTCTTATGTTTCCCTGCTCATTGATAAAAATTTGAAAAATTGAAAAGTTATGTCAAGTACTCAAAAAATTCCTCCCAGCTGAAGACACCTACAGAAATTCCTATGGGGGGGGAGAACATCTGACTGAATATACACAGACATTTTTTATCTTGGTCCTCATTCTCAAAGCGATACAAATTAATATCTACTTACACGGTATCAACACTGGGCTATAAACTCTAAGTGATCTAGCAGTACAAGTTCAAGTGTACAGGAGGGTGTACGGACAAACAATACTAGGCCACTTTACAGAAAAGACTTATGTTGTGTGGCTCTGGGTATTTGTGGAGGTTCTGGGAACCATCCCCTCCCCCCACCCCAGATACCCAGGAACAACCAGATTTGCAAGAAAAAAATAAACAAAAAAATATATTTTAAACAGAATAGCATTTCTATCCTTTCATCTCCTAAGACAAAAAAAATGCATTCTAGCCAATTAAATAAGCATGCAAAATAATGTAATTATCTAAAACATGTAAAAAAGTCAAAGGATATCAACATTTATAAAATCATCTTTAAGAAAACTATCAACAGTGTCAAAATAGAAGTTGTAAGAGTGCTAGAACTAATTCAAAGACTTAAAAGATCTTGTAAAAACCTAACTTTAATTATGTGTTACATTTGAGGTAAGGATCCACAAGTTTATTTTAATCCTGTAATAAAACAAATTATAGAAAATTTGTTCCATAAACTGAGATTTAGAACTGAAAACACACACTTAGCTCTGATCTCTAGACAAGCTATTAGATATAGTTTAGCAGGGAGGTTTGAAAGAATGCGCACACACACAATCTCTCTCTCACTCAGGCACTGCCCAGCAGACACAGCACCACTGCCCTGTGCACAGCCACCAGGAGAAAAGAAAGTCACACCAACCAAACTTGAGAAAGCAACCTCGCAGGGAGGAGTGGCGATGTACCTCTCAGTACGATTACAAGGGAAGAACTCGGGTATTGATGACATACTGACTTAGTAATAACGCATTCGGTGGCTTTGAACCAGGACTGGTTTCAATCAAAGTCACCCAGGGAGGCAAGCTTAGCTCAGAGCTGGCAACACTGGTCCATCAAGCCAGAGGGCAAAAGCTGACGCCGTGCGGTGCTTAGTGTCTGTGTTAAGAGGCCTAAATTCTAAGCCATTTTAATACATCTTTCCTTCTATATAAATTAAAAGGAAGCAAGTCTTCCTAAAGCATTCTGGTGATTTTTGTCACTTCACCTGACAAAAATCTGGCGTTTTTGTTGGTGTTTCGTAGTCTATGTTCAATAGTTTCAAGTTTTTAAACCCCTCCATATTTAGATATGATAAAAATGTGCCTATGTAGACTTTTTACCAATTTTATTCTGAACTTTCCCACTATAACTTAAATAGCTCTTCATTTTTTAAAGAGAAAAATAGCCCAAAGAAATGGCTACCAATTATGTCTCAAACCCAAGACAAATGGCTAACTGAGCCCGCCAGTTTCTCCCAGAATCCCTCAGTCCCATCGGCCAGTTATAAGGTATGGCTGGCAACCCCCAGTCTACCCTGGACTCTCTAGAGGCTGGGTCCCTCCCTATAAAACCCAGGTGGTTTGGTTACTCAGCCCTTCTGTCCACCTCACTCTCCTCACCCCTGGCTATGATCTCCTTCACATCTATAATAAACCTCCCCACACCTAGCAACAGTCCTGTCCTCCTCTGATATTTCTTTTTGTCATTCTCTACCAACAGGTGGGCACAGGCAAAGCCACTGAGTGGCAACCACCACGGACTCAACAGTGCCCACGAGAAAGGGTCTAGAAGAAAGGGTCAAAGACGGTCACTCACAGTGAGAGCTACTTCCAAATGGCAAGTGCATTGCTTTCAAAGTGCCACTGACTTGTCAGAAAAAACAATCCTGGTATTTTAAAACCAAGAGTGGAAAGAATATTAGAGACTTGACGATTACTCAAAATTCAAAACCATCTTTTCAAGAGGAGACATTATTTAAGAAAAGACTTTGGAATAAGTCATTACTGATTCACCTTTTCAGAGAGGTGAACCAACCCAGTCAGAGATTTACCACTTCAAGAAAAGCAAAGAACAAACTCTCACATTTCCCTGCAGGCTGCCAACTCCTGAGGGCTCCCTCCTGTAGAACGTTCCTACTCCTGGGCCTGGACAACCTTCTGCAGAAATATGATGACTTGTTTTCACTCACTAAGGCCTGGAAGAATTTCTACAAGTCAGTGCAGTGCAGGTCAGAGGAAAGATGCAATCAGGAACACAATGCTATCAAGGTGTCTTAGGAAGAAAGAATAAGAATGCACAAAGTGGTGGGACGTGGTGACACACACCTTTAATCCCATTGCTCTAGAAGCAAAAGAAGGAGGATCTCTTGCAGTCAAGGCTAACCTAGTCTACAGAGCCAGAGCAAGTTCCGGAGACAGCCAGAGCTACACAGAAAAGCCCTGTTTCTGTACAAGAAAGTAAATGGAAATAACTACTTTTTAGGAGAACTGACTTAGGCAAAGCCTTGCAGAAGAAAGTAAAGCTTCAGGTAAAGAAGCAATAAAAGTACAAAGAAAATCCAACAAGAACTTAGCAGCTGTTCACCAACACAGACGCCTTCACATGTCACTGTGTGATAACTGAACAATCACTAACAGCATGTGAGCGGAGTATGAATCGGATGCTACCGATCAGAGAAGAATCATGGAGCTGAGGAACACAAAAGAGAGATTCTATGGCCAGAAACTTTCCAGGAGAGCAGACAACTCGGGCTGTGAAGGATGAGATCATATCGCATGGACAGGGGAGGGAAGATAGCCTGGGGTCACATCTAACAGTCCCTAGTGACCAGCTATTTGTGGCTTAAATGGGAGTCTGTCTGGCCAGCTGTCACAACTGTAGGGTCTTTGAATTCTTCAAGTGAAACCGAAAGCCCTGTCACTTCCATGGCATGACACCTTCTGCCACGTTTACAAAGATCAAGTCCTTCGACACAATTACAACCTCAAACCTCTTTATAACCTAAGGAATGAACAGAGAGCTGGTGGGAGACACTGCATCTGTATCTAGTCACTGGAATTTTAAATTTGCACATAAATTATTCCCAGTTCCAAATACACGCCACATTCGTACACCCACCCATCTATGTGGGGTTCTTAGAGTATCACAACTTCTAGATCCACTGGAAGTATGTAGATAACTTAAGGGTTACAACTGCAGCTTGCAAACAAGCCTGGGTGGCAAAAGTAGACACAAAGACACAGCACACCCAAAGGCAAGGACGAGGACGGCAAGCTGGATTTCTGGGCGTCAGGATTCGTCCAGAGAAGTACTGCAGACCCTGAGGCACCCTCCTCTCCGACTGCCTTATTCATGAAACAGGACGAATGGTTGTGACATTCCTGCGTGGGCTGAAACAAAGCCTTCGATTCTGAGACAAAATTAACAAGTGGGAAAGCTCACCCGTGCTGGAGGGAAGTGAGAGCTTTGACTCGGGGTGCGAGAGTACTCACAGTTCTCACGGCTCCCCACTTCCACACTTACTCCAACTTTCAAAACGACACACAGATTTACAAGCTCTAGAAAGTCCAGCTCAACCCTAGAAATACAGGAAGCAAATATTTTCATTCTTACTGAATCTGAAAATAGAAGAAAAGGCAGGAAGTCACTTGCCCAAGACATACAAAGAGTCAACAGAAAAGTAAACAAGAATCTCCCGCTATCCCCACGACTTCAAATAAACCTTAATGTATTGTTCCTTACAGGAAAGAGCCCTGCTGTTTTAGCACACCGAGGAGGTCAATGACTTCTGCAGCAGCAGCATAAAGACGTCTACAGCCAAGTCTAGGATGGAGTCAGCACGCAAAATCCACAAGACCCTCAAATTCTGCACAGCTTAAACACTGGTTCCAAATTAGGTTGTCATATGTCACTTAAAAAACAGAATGAGATAAAAGTTGATTTGGCCTTCATTTAAAAAATATAATACTCCTCAATGACTATGGTGGCGCATGCCTTTAATACCAGCACTCGGGAGGCAGAGGCAAGCATACAGATCTCTGTAAGTTGGACCACATGGAGAGTTCTAGGTCAGTCAGGGCTAGATACATGTTGAAATTCTTTCTCAAAAATAATAGTAAAAATAACAATCCTCCAAAATAAGATTTAAAATACATGTGTGCGATTCAATTTACCAAGTGATAATAGCAATCTTCATGGAGATAATGAAAAGGTACTTAACAATCTGAAACAAGTGCATAAAGATACAGTAGGCTTTGGATAATGGTAAAGCATAAAGTCACAATGAACTGTGGCTTCCTAAGCCAGAGTCCACAACTGAGCGCACACCTTCCAGTCATTTCCACGGGGTCCTCTTAGCTTAAACGATCATGTCTAATGCACTGGATCCAATCTCTGCTTGTCATGTCTACCTTCTGGGAGCCTGGCAAATGTGTGTGACATTCTTCAATGTGTTACTCTTAACCTGCCTCTCCTTTCTCAAAAGAACACCAACTTTAAAGGTGACAAAGGGTTTGAAACCAGTTTATGTGGCAGCTGTCTTCATCCTGGGGCTCCGGAGCAGAAGAAACAGGTTTCAGGGGGCCCTGAGAGAAAAAGAATTCTGAAACAGTAACTCCCTCCCCACCCCAAAAAAACCCCAAAAACAAAACAGTAAGGGAGGTGACATGTATTCTACTGTCCCAGATACTGGGGAGGCTGAGGGAAGAGAGCGACCTCAGCTCAGGAGTTCAAGGCCATCCCTGGTAACTGAGTTAAGCCCGTGTCAAATGTGTTCTTTTCAATATCCAGTCTTCTCCTACACACATAGGGGAAGAATGGATATCGGTGGGTATACAGAAATGAACATAATACATACATTTACAAAGCAGTAAAAATAATATATAATATGTATATGAGTACATTACACATATCCTGAATGTTAATTCCATCTATGTTGAATGATCTAAGAAGCAGAGATGCTGATTCGATAGTACAAAACCATCTTGCAGAACTATGTTTCCTAACATTAAAGACTTTCAGTATCACATAGCGTCGCTTACATCAGACAGTAGAGATGGGCCCTTCACCGACAAAAACCCTGAAGGACAGGGAATGCGAGCAGTGACTTGCCCAACTGACCCAGTGTTTTAAACGAGTCACACAGAACTGCTCCCTGCGGGGACCAGCAGTGCGTAACCACCCAGTGCAGAACTGTCAACGCCCCACTCCTCACTACTGCAACCACACGCTACCATTTCCCAAATCCTAACGGCACCTTGGCCTTTCCAGACCAACTGTTCTTGGCCCCTTTGCTCTAGGGGTCAGTTTTAATCTTACACCGGCATTTGAGGTCTTCCAAATCCTCTCTATCCTATAAAGACCCTGTGAACAGACATTCTATGTAGACTACAGTGGCCGATTTTCTTGTTTTTGTTTTTCAAGACAGAGTTTCTCTGTAGAGCCCTGGCTCTGCTGAAACTCACTCTGTAGAGCAGGCCCGCCTCTGCCTCCAGGGTGCTGGGATTAAAGGTGTGCACCACCTCCCCTGGCTGGTGCCAGCCATCTAACGGCTTCCTCTACCACTGCGGGGGAGAAATGATCAGGCCTTCCTTACTGACATGTTGTATAGAACCTAAAGACAACCGAAAATCAGACACAGCACACAGAGAAACGGAAAACAATGAGAGATTCAACACTTACTAACAGTTCTCCCAAGCCACAAAACACCCTATGTGCCTTACACTCCATGTGCCTTTCTCAACTGCTCAAAAACTCATTAGCAGCTAGTTCCCACACACACTTCCTCAACTAGTACTCAGACACTAATTTCCGGTGCAGGTCTGCAGACACACAGATGGGCAGCATCGCAGTCAGCCGGGAGTCTGGGCCGGCACCAGACAGGAAGCATGAGAGCAGGCAACCGCGGCTCGCCAACCTCTGCACTGCGCTCCTGAAGAGCAAACGGAGCAGGTCTAGAAGGCATAGATCCAAATTAATGTTACCAAGCAATCACAGTAAGAAGAAAACGTAGATGAAAGAATCCTTAATTACAACAGGAGATACAGCACATGACTTCTGCGCTGCTCCAACACCTATAGGAGGAGATGAATGACGTCAGACTTAAGTCCTGCCCAGCAGCTCAAACCAGCTGTCAGTGCATAACACCTGCTGCGGATGGCCTCGAGGGTCTACCCGATGCGGTTTTGCTTTGTGCCAGAGAAGAATAAGATGTTCGCCCGGCACAGCTGCTATAATGCTGATTTATGATCTACTGTCTGCGAAAGTTTCTTCTTAAAACAGCATGTTAAACAATCCCATATTAAAGAAAAAGAATATAAATTCATACTCTCATAAAATTATGAGACTCTTATAAGCTTAATTCTTGGTGAATTAAAGGGATAAGTTGCAGCTTTTAGCCCTGGGTGCTATGGAAGTCTGCTCTGGGAAACACAACGAACTGATTCTATGCAAGCAAGACAATCGATTGTAGAAGACTGGCTACTCTTCTACTTTTAAGTGTTCTAAAGTTAGATCAGAGATCTAATAAGCACACATAAACGCAAGCACAGTAGGGGCAAACTTCAAACCAGAGTGTCTGTAAAATATAGACAATTCCCAAAGAAAAACAATGAAAGTGGGGTGCAAGTAAACAAACAGACACCCCAAACTCTGAAGGTAGAGTTCAGTCACGGGCGTCTGGGCCATGAGAAAACCTCTATAAACTCACTGGTTAAAAGATAAATTTAAAAACAAGTGACTTCAGTTTTAAAACTGAAGCAAAAGCTAAAGCAGGCAATTCCTAACCAAAGCGTTACTACAGAAACATCAGAATCCGACAAAGTGGGCTTAAGGTCTAACACGACACTCAGGGAACTGCCAACAGTATGTAATTATACTCGAGTTAATAATCTAGCCTAAGATTTTAGAAGATATAAATTTACAGGAATAGTAAGGCAAATTATTAAATGAATGCAGCCATTTTAATGCACTTAGAAATCAATAGTCAATGCAGTTAAGCAGTACAGACAAGAAACGGACGTAATTAATTGGCTCAAAGACAAATCCAAAACTGAATAAAGAAAAGCGCAGGACACGCTAAGAGAACGGTGCTGGCCGGATGCCCTGGTGAGAGTCTTAAACACGCAACAGAACCTCCACTTTAGGCCACATTCTGAGCGCCACGCAACAAAAAACTTGGACTCTGAAAAAAGGAAAATTCTCCATGCCCATGTGTATACTTACACACTGAAAATTCTAAATCATATACATAAAAATTTACAAAGTCAAAATAAACTGTATGCTAAGGAAAATACTTGAAGGTGAAATTAAGAACCAGAAAAGCAGTATTTCTAAGTATTAAACTCAAAAAGAAAATCAGAAAAACACAGGAATGGGCTGGGGGTACAGGGTAAGCAAAGGGGGAAATATTACAAAGTAAAAAAGAAATAATCAGTAAACAAAACTAAGTTGTTGGTTTTGGAACAAAAATAACACAGTAAATTTACAACAAAAATATAAGTAAGAAAAAAGGAAAAGGAGTATTCCTGGTGTTGATTCTGTATCTTAATACTTGATGAAGGAAGGTTCTTATCTGCCGAGTTTCTTGGTAACTGCTAGGGTCCTTTATGGATACAGTCACAGCATCAGCAAATAATGATTGTCAAGCATGATACCTGACAAGCAGAGCCTCCTAATAAGTCCTGACTTACCTCAGTGCACTCAGACAAGACCCTACAGGAGTTGCTAGCCTCCTCCAGCCCTGCAAGAGCAGTTTTTCTCCCACAGCACATGAGGGGTCAGCAGAAAGGGGCCATCTTGGAAATAGAAGGCAGTTCTTCCTCACACGCTGATCGACTGATAGCCTGATCAGGATTTTTTCAGTCTATTCCAGGGTTTCTCAACCTTCCCAATGCTGCGACCCTTTAACACAGCTGTTGTGGTCACCCCAACTATAACATTATTTCATTGCTTTTGCTAGTGCTGTGAATTGTAATATAAAAATCTGATATGCATGATATGTGAATCTCAAAGGGGTCTGGACCCACAGGCTAAAAAATCATTAGACTCTATTCTTTAAGAGTTACCTGTTCTAGGGGCTGGAGAGATGGCTCAGTGGGTAAGAGCACTAACTGTGCTTCCAAAGGTCTGAGTTCAAATCCCAGGAACCACATGGTGGCTCACAACCATCCGTAATGAGATCTGGCACCCGCTTCTGCTGTGTCTGAAGACAGCAACAGTGTACGCATATATAATAAATAAATAAATCTTTTTTAAAAAGTTACCTGTTCTAAAGTATTGTTATAACACCAAATACCAACGAAGACAAGGATTCTTTGTTACTCTATTTTTGAAATGCCACAAATGCTAGAACAATTATTACATATGCGTGGGTAGAAGGTCTAGAGGATTTCTGAAAAGATAAGAAAATCAATTATAAGGGCTCCCTGAGTATCCTCGCCTGGCAATAGAGTATATGCAAATATAATAAAAGCACTGTTCTACTGGATGGCCACGGATGCTTTAGCAATAGAGTATATGCAAATATAATAAAAGCGC
>BDUI01000088.1:182335-192813 GCA_002335545.1 Apodemus speciosus | reverse complement strand
CTCACTCTGTAGACCAGGCTGGCCTCGAACTCAGAAATCCGCCTGCCTCTGCCTCCCAAGTGCTGGGATTACAGGCGTGCGCCACCACGCCCGGCCACAGCTGGCTTCTTAAAGGCTACAAATATCAGCAGTTTTAAAAAGCAACTGAAGTACAATCGTTTTAAAGCAGGGTCACAAACCACACACCTTTTAAAATATACTAAGACAATATATTAGAATGTTGCTTAGTCATAAGAAAGCTGCACCACACACTCTCACAGGGCACATGCTGAAATCGGGGGCTTCTAGAGCTCTGGAGCTCTGAGTACTAGTGGGATAAGATTCTTGTTTCAACAGCCCAGCCTACAACGCAACTAAAGCAGGACAGCTGGCAGGGGGCTGCAAAAATCCAGGAATGGTTTGTTATTAAGGCCAAAGCAATCAAGAAGAGGGTAAGAAATGAATCTCGTGGGAAAGACACAAGCCATCCTGACCATGGAAAGAGAGAAAAAGAATCTAGGGAAGTGATGGGAAGCTGAGGAAGGTATCCATGGAAACAGGATATCCAGGAAGATGGGTCTCGCCAAGACATAGAACTTGACTTTAAATCTCCTGTGACTGACAGGTTTGTGGAAATGTCTACCTAGTCAGTCGAGAAAGCAGGCTTTGAAAGAGTCTCGATGCACACTGGGGACACCACTTGGGAGCTGTGGTCACAGGCACGCAGAGCTACGAGAACAGTGATACTGACATTACCGGGGAAACCAGTTTTGTTCGGTATTAGAGGACTCTACAAAGAACCCTTACTACTACTTACATGCAAGGAAGAGACAGAAAAGGCCTGTGGGTCAGAAGAAACACAGTGGAACGGCAAGATCAGAGGACAAGACTGTCTTTACAAGCAGTACTACAAAGGACGGATTTAACTACCACACACAAGACTTCTCACTCTCAGGTATTTACGACTCAAAACACCCACCAACAGGAACAAAGATACGACTGGACCTATAATGCACAGAAAAACATGTCTTCTGACAGACATATTTAAGATTATTATATACAATAGTCACATAAAACCAAAGTTGATTTCTAGCATATACTTTCTAAATTACATTTTGAGATGTGAATAAATATCTAGGTAAAGTTAAAAGAAAAATGTTCCACGCTTGTATAAAGCTAACCAAGATACGTTGGCAGCTAAGTACTCTGGCTACAAGAGACAGAGGAGCAATCAACTGGTGATAATATGATCAAAATATTCAGAAAGCAGTGAGATAGAAACCTGAAGTTTCCATTAACGAACAGAGCTGTGCACACTGTAATCACAGGAGGAAGCACTGTGCTGGCTTGAATGGGAACCGCCACCGCGGAGTGTGAAGGCCGCGGATGGCCGGCCACAGAGGGAGGCCCTGTCAGGAGGTTTAGCTTTGCTGGAGGAGATATGTCGCTGTGGGAGCAGGCTTTGGGGTCTCCTTGCTCAAGCTAGGCCCAGTGTGGCACAAAGTCTCTCTCTGGGCCTGCAGATCTGTGGAAGAACTCTCTGTTCCCTCTCCAGCACCGTGTCTGCCTGCATGTCACCATGCTTCTCGCCATGATAAAAAGAAACTGAACCTGAGAAACTGAGGTAAGCCAGCCCCAACTAGGTGTTTTCCTTTATAAGGGTCGCCATGGTCATGGTCTCTTCACAGCGATGAAACCCTAACTAAAACAACCATTAACRGCCCTCCATGTCCAACAGTATGCAATTTCTGTTCTTAACACACCCAGGAACGGATGGCTCACAGGCTCCTGCTCTACGCCATAGAAAAGATCCATATAAGTTTGTGGAAATGATTATAGAAATGGTATAAAGTGTGTTCTCACCAGAAGTAGCTCCACCCCACAAAAACGCACTATCACCGTATTTCAAAGTCATTGCTTGGCCTTGTGATCAAAAGCTAACAAACACAAGCTGAAGCCCGGCAGCTAATATGGAAGCCCGGAGCCCAGAGGAAGCAGGCAGCGCTGCGTCTCACACACGGCATCAGCGACCTCTGTACACCCCAGAGCGGGGCCACATCGCTCACTCAAACTGATGCGACTAGACGGGAACAGTGGACAAAGCTTATCGAGCCAAAGAGTCAACAGTGAAGGTAGGTGCAACTCTGTGTAAATAACCATGTTCTTAAAACAGCGCCAAGAGCTCTAACCCAACAACACCGCTTTGTTTGTAAGATGATTTCTCAAACAAATCACTACCATCAGAGAACATGATTATAGCACAAGCATTTACCATAATTACCATGCTTGTAATTCTCAGCATTTCAGATGTGGATGGGCCTCTAACTGCCCCACCCAGAAAAACAGAAACCCAGTGCCACGTAGTGTGCTTCCAAAAGTATAAGTCAGAGCTCTATTTCCCACCAAAGTCCTTGACGGCAGGGCGCTCTCTTCCACATACAGCAGGAGCATCTGGACTTGTCTTCAGAGGGTGACGAACACTATTCAGTAAATAATATTTTCTGGGCACTGTGAAATTCTAAGTATCTAGTCTAAACTGAGTGGTGGTGGCTCACAACTTTACTCCCAGTACTCGGGAGGCAGAGGCAGGTGGATATGTGAATTTGAGGCCAGCCTACTCTACAGAGTGAGTTCCAGGACAACCAGGGCTACACAGAGAAACCCTGTCTCAAAATCAAAAACAAAATCTAGTCCAATATCCTCATTTTATCAGCAAGGATAAGACTGAGCAAGCAGGATGTGCTCAAGGCAACAAAGTTTAATGAGCAAAGACAAAACCAGACCAATTTTCCTCAAACCATACAGTGTTCATTAACCTTTAATGAGAATTACCCAGCTCCATCATTAATAGTATAGTTATATAATACTCCAAGTAAAGATTTTTCTACTTATCAACAACCCAAAGAACAAGGCCGTGACCAACCAGGCCATTAGATAAACACGTGGTTTAATACAACTGCCATGCTGGCATTCTCCAATTAGGGCTGACGAAAGTGTCTACTAATGTGACAGCTCCAGAGGAAGAGCATGCATCACTGAACAAGCAACCAAGCAGAAAACTATCAACAGAGACCAGTAATGTTTAGTAGAAAATTATATTTAAAAACAAACCCTCTTTATGTCCTTGTGGTTATAAATAAACACATTTACAGCAAGGTGTTGTTGCTATTCTAGCTTAAACCGTCTACTATACATCCGCTGTTTAAAATGCAGGCTAGCAAATCATCAGTGCTACACAGAACAGATAGCCACACAACTCTGGAAAAAATGTCAAGTGTCTGTGCTAACGGCAGCTCCAGGTGTTTCCTGCAAACCATAAGGGTCTGGGAAAGCAGGACGGTGGGTGAGCAGCTCCTTCCTGCGCTAAGATCAGAAGCAACCCATTTCTCCTGCCAAACCATAAAGAAGTACTCCAAGAGCCAACATTAACAAAGGGGGAACATATTCATTTTTAAATTTCAGAACTAATGGTAACAGGCTAAGGGACTTGTTTCCACTCTGAGAAACAAAATCAAAACCGTTCTACAAATAGCCATGAATATAAAAATATATTGACAATGTGTGGACAGTTCTAATTTCTAGCGCTAACAAAATTAGTGTTCATCTGCCGTGTTCATGACAGGATACGAGATGAGTAAGGATCCTCCCCAACACCCACAACCGCTCATTCTCTCATCTCCCCAAGTGCCCCCAGGCAGACGGAAGCTCCTTCTAATACCCACCATCTTCCCTAAAACAGCGTATGTGAGGAAAGCAGACAGAGGAGTCGGAAGCCACCTAACTCTGAGAAAGCATGGGGTGATGCTTCTCACACACACAAACAGTAAAGAGGAAGAAAGACAGGAGAGCGACGGGGAAGGGGGAGAAAGGAAAATAAAAACCTTGAAGAGGAGGGAAGAACAATAAAAACAGGCAGACAACATGGCTGCAAGGACTGATGAACACAGCTCACTGGTAGAGAGTGTGCTAACCATGAGGGAGGAGGGAGGGGGATCGGAGGGAGGACAGAGGAGGGAGAAGGCGGGAAGGGGAGGGAGGAGGGAGAGTATTTGTAGCTTTGTTTCTCTAAGCACGAGATGGTCTAGAAATGCTATGCCCGCTATCCACTAAGTACAGTGTGGCATCTATGAAAGAGCATCAATTTTACATTCATACTGTTTCTATAAAGATGTAAACTAACATCTGCTTGAAATTAAGACCACACACTGAAAAGATATGAACTACAAACTGGGCTTTGCTAGCTCCAGGACAGGCTAGATCGGGTTTCACCCCAGCGTGGAGGAGTTCCTCTGCTTCGGCCACTTTTTAACAAAGCCCACGTTTCGGTCAGTCTCTCGCCCCTTACTCGGATGCACACCCAAGACGGGTCCCAGGGTAGGCTCTGTTGGTCTAGAGCAGTCCTGAGGTCTCCCTTTTTCTGTCAAGAAGACACGCATCCATCCGGTGACACGTCTCCAGGAAGACTCCTCCCTCTACGCGGGCAGTCGGCTTTACGGGCTCTGAACCCTGTAGGGACGTGGTGGAAATCATCTCCAGTCCACTGGGAAGAAACCCAAGAGTCGGCGCCGGATAAAAAACACTGAGGGAAACTCCAGAAAAGACCAACCCCAGCATACCAGACCCGATCAGGTCCTGTTTTCTGTGACATAACACAACATGCTCTCCTGTGGTTGAAATGACTGCCAACGCATCCACGAGGCCCTCAGAAGCTGACATGGCTAAAGGTGGCTGAAAGTAAAAAGGCAGTCAGTCACTTGCAACCCTAGTGGGAGAGATGCAGCGGAAGGCCAGGCAGGGGCTCATCTATGACCTCAGCAGACACGCTAAGGTAAGAGGTCAGCCCAACTCTCATCTGGGCTATAAAAAATAAAAAATAAAAGTAAAAAAAAAAACATAAAACCTCTGTATTTAAAAGAATGGGAAATACACCTACGGACGTACAACGGAGGCGCCCTTAGTCACACGGTCACAGAGCATGGTTACTGATCCAGGTGCATGCGAAAACAGACGCACTGAAGCGTAGCCCACTCACGCCACAGAAATCAATTTGTCAATAGCTCTACCCCAGGGAAGAACGTGATGGTACACACCTTTGATCAAAGCACTGGAGAGGTAGGCACAGGCATGTCTTTGTGAGTTTGAGGCCAGCCAGAGCTGCCAGTGAGACCCTATCTTAAAAAACAGAAAGCTATCACAATTACAAACATGTATTTTAAACCAACAGTCTCGTTATCCTATATTTTAGTTTGAAAGCATAGTATGTGAAAGAAATAATGTTCATATGTACATGTGTATTTACTTGTATATTAGGAACAACAATGTTCATGTGCACACGTGTAGCTACGTGTATACTCGGGGACAAACAGGAGACTCTCCAAGAGGAACAGAGTGTGGGCAGTGAGAGAGAGTGAGATGCAATGCAGGAGAAAGGAGTTCTCACTGAGCCAAAGATCACTGAGATGAAGTCCTTCGGCGCTGCAAGAATAGATTTACACACTGAGGGCGCGGCGGGGCCACCTTGTCGTGTCACACAGCTCCAAACATAGAAACAGCATATGTGCAGACAACTTCCAGGCTACTCCGTCTCAGAAGCATGAAACTCATTTCCTAGCCAATGGAGTTCAACACCATCTCTATAGTGCTCAAAGTAACCGGTCTTTGCTAGTCTATTGGAAGTATTCTTCAAATCGACCTCATTGCACAGACTGTTAAAGCCTATGTGCTTAGACTGTAGTCTCTCACAGAAGCATTTTCATGGGCCCTCAAGATGGCTGAGTAGGTAGAGGCCCTGCCCCAGGCCTGCACTGCGCATCTGATCCTAGGACTCACAAGGTGAAAGGAGAGAGATGTCTCTAACCTCCCAACCACACACCCTGGCATGCTGCGCACATACACGTGTACACACACGTGTACACACACACACACACACACACACACACACCTCATATACACTTAAGTAAATGCAGTAAAAAGTAAGAATTATTCTCAGTTCTGTGTTTAAAACGAGAGGCTGGGGCTCCTAAGGAAGCCCTGCTTGTTCCTTTACCCTCTCAACCTCAAGGCAGAGCAGAAACACGTCTTCCACAGAACACCGTAGTGCAGTGAAGCCAAACAATCACTGCTACTATGTGCTGAAGGAAGGGAAACTCTTGAAGGAAGGGAAACTCGGCCCTCTGAAGGAAGAGAACCTGTTCTAAAGGGAAGATAAAATAGGAAGGGAAGGGAAGGCAGTCAGTCACAAATAGATGCCCCTGATTGCTTTCAACGGCCTCCTCTTCATCTGTCGGAGAGCGGCAGGCAGCCAGCCTCATAAGCACAGAGATGTCGGGCTTCCTGTCCACACCTCCTCGCCGGCCACATCTGCTACCATGCGCCCAGAAAGAGGGACATTTTTGTGAGATGAGTAAAACTTCATGTTCCCAGTGCGATGTCATACATCCGGTGCCTTCTCAATAATACTTTTATGTTGTTCCTAGTATCTAGGGAACATTTATTAGATCCTCATCAAATAATACTTTATGGAAAAGAAAAATACACTAGCGGCTTCCAGAGCAGGGTCAACACCATCCGCTCACGGTCTTAACGGATGCCATCAAACGTCCGTTTTCTGAGCTCACTGCAGCTCGCCTGTCACAGGATGCGCGTCCAGCCAGGACACTGTACCTTCTTGCTCTCAGTGGGAATCAATAACCAGTTGCCTCTTTCTGTGTAAATAAACTCTCAGTCTGATGGCAATGAAACAACAACTGTATTTCTAGAGGCTCTTCCCAAATAAGCTAAAGACAAATCCACCAAGGTTAAGGCACGGGATAAACACGCAGGCTGCAGACGCTGCATTTTAATGGGTCATAAGACAAAAGCTTGTCAAAGTCAATCAATGCCCCAGACTCTGACAAGTCCACCAAGCTGGGGCCTGCTTTCAAATCCTCTTGCATGTAAGCCCGGGAATGCTGCAATGTAAACACACAGGCTGGAGGCCTGGGGGCAGCCCCTGTGGTGTCACAGAACCAGAGTTCACCTCCAGTCTCGGCACACCGCTTTCTACTGTCACGCAGCAGCAACAGAACCAGTTTGAGGTTTCTCTTCATTTTTAAAGAGTCCTAGATGAGTAAATTATATAAAGATGAACCAAAACTTACTTAATCCCATATAAATGTCAGAATCTAAGCAACTGAGTGATTTTCCTCAGTATGGCAAAATTAGGTATTTAGCAACAAAAGACAGAGAACAACATGAAAACGGCATACAGCTCTTGACAACAGTAAGCATAGATGCTGAAACTGTGGGAATTCCCCTCTCTACGAGCTAAAGAACAATTCTTTTTCATCAGATACATTATGGGAAAATTCTATAAATCAGTACCACGTTGAGATGTTCACTCTTTCATGTGGGGAAAAACCCAGCAACTCTGCAGCAGGCCATTGCCTTCACAGAGCATTAGGAAGGAACGAGCCTCACAGGGCTCCTCAGGCCGGAGGCGAGAGAGCGGGAGGTGAGGCAGGAGGACAGGTGGATGGCGTGCGCCAGCCTCAGGCTCGGGTCTGCATCCGAAACGGCTACTTGTGTTAAATAACCCACAGGGACTCCGCATGTGCCTAGAAAAGTGCAAATAACTAAGCAAAACTCGGGCCACTAAAATCCACACATACATGCAGTCACACTCGCGCACTTTTAAAGGGGCCCACAGCAAATGTAACACAACGATCTGTTCCCAGAGTATGCATACCCAAATCCCGCCTACTCGGTACACTGGCGTGTTCCACATTCTCAACCCCCTGGACATGTGATCACAATTTCAACAACAACCTTCCCTTCACAAGCAGAAACAAGCAAGCATGTACCATCAACCCCAACTGCTGGATCAGAACTCTCCTGCACAGACATACTCGGGCGGCATCGGAGCTCCTCCAGCCAGCTCTCTCCTGTGTCCTGTCACTGGAAGACTGGCAAGCTGATGGACTTCCAGCTCCTAATGCTCAGTGAGCAGGCCCCACCCGAGGGGACCCTGCCGGAGAAGGGCATGCTCAGTCGACAAGCTCAGCTGGCTTCCAAGTCACTTCGCTCCTCAGCTAGAAAGTTCACGTGGCCCACAGCACTTCCTGCGGCCTGTCCTATGCAGTCAGCTACATAAAGAAAGGCTGCTTCTGCGTCCAGTCAGACTCCAGGGCTGTCACTGCCGCTGTCGAGATTCCGCCGTTACTGTTACATTTTATTTATTTATTCATTCATTCATTCATTCATTCATTCATTCATTCATTCATTTATTTAGAGAAGAAGAGTGGGAAAGAGAGGGGGGAAATGGGGAGAGAGGGAGAGGGGGGAGAGGGGGAGAGGGAAGGGGAGGGAAAGGGAGAGAGGGAGGGGGAGGAGGAGGGAGGGAGAGGGGGGAGGGAGAGAAGGAGAGAGAGATTGAGACTGGTGGAGAGACAGAGATCAACTCCAGGAGTCAGTCTCTCATGTGGGTCAGGAATTCAAACTCAGGTCCTCAGGTTGGCAAAGGCACCTTTACCCACTAAGCCAGCTCACAGGTCCCCTCAGTAGTAATTTTTGCTCCCCTCAAGAGCCAAAGACTCTAACATCAGGCATGAGAGAAACTCCCAAACATCCTAAGTTCCTGCTGTTGACTTTGGTCGTCCCCGAAGGTGGAAGTAAATCTGCACTGGTGACACTTAGGACGCAGGGCCCACCCACAGGGCTGATGTCAGATACGGCAAGGTCTTCAAAGGGTGAAAGAGGATGTTCTAATCAGGGAAACGTTTTAGATATTTCAATAAATAAGATTTCACTTGTACCCAATGGTCAAGAAAAAATAATGTTTTCTTCATGAGAAGACTTACTCGAGGTGAGGTTTTATAGTAGCTCCAGAAAGATTCCTGTCAAACTACACAAATATAAACTGTAGTGCTGTTCTATGTGATGAACGCAAGCTAGTCCCAGTTTTCACTGCACCATGAAAGAGCAATCTGCTGAGATTCTCAATAGAATCTATTTTATTTAATTCAAAGTATAATCCTGTATTCATAATTTTTAATTATAACCCTATTTTAAACTTGTTTACACATTAGAAGTGTGTACACGTATGCACACCACGGTGCGTGGGTGTGGGTAAAGGTCTGAGGAAACTTACAGGAGCTAGCTCTCTCTCCCCTGCATGAGTCTCACATCCTGAACTTAGGTCTTCAGACTTGCCAAAGCACCTTACCCACTGAGCAGCGCACGAGCCGTTAATGCGCATTTCTAATAGATACCGGCCATACAAATGGATTACTATCCAGTTGCGGACTTCTTCTGTGGAATAAGGAGCCCTGAGCCCTGAGCCCTGAGCTACAGCCCCGGCGCCAGCGCCCTCGGCATCAGCCAGCGGCCTCCGTGCTCTAGCTCGAACCTCTACAGCCTCTGCTGTAGGTCAATGTGTCCCCCGAAGTCTGCACTTGTTCGTGGAGGCTTCGGTTATAACAGATCTAGAGCAAGGTTGAGAGCCACCAGAGAGCTCACCCCACACGGCCTAACTACAACCCAGACGAGGTCTTACTAGGAATGCCACCACCACCGCCAACGTGCAACCTCCAGAACTGTGAGGAAGCGAGCCGGCGATCCAGCCACCAGTGTGGTGGCCTCCGACAGCAGCCTGACTCCTGGCAGCCAGGGCAGTCAGCGCTACTGCTCAGCTTCTGAAGCTTCATCTGAAGACCCCATTCAGGAGACACACGAACCCCCCGCCCCCCTGCTGGAGAGAACGAAGCAGCAGGGTGACCTCTGTGGCACTAGGATTTGCACACACAGCCCGGAGATATTAAATGTGTTCCTGCACTCATGCATAGGAAAGCCAAAACTACACTTCAGTCAGCTCCAAAGCAGGTGACTTGACATCTCTACCATCAATTTTGACACCTTCGGTTTCTAGATTATTAAACTGAATCCAGATATGGAACAACCTTGGAAGCTTAGCCAATAGATTACCAGCAGAGGAGTCTACAAATATTCAATTCCATTGAAAAGATTTCGAACAATTCCAAGTATTCAAGCCGAAACGCGGCTTGCATTTTGTTAACAGACACTTGTATGTGTTTCAAGCGTCTTTGGAAAAAATGTTTTTAAACTCTATTTTTAATGCTGTATCATCACTATCATAAAACTGAAATAGGAAAACTTTATCCTTAAAATGTGGTTTGTATAACTAGTCGAGAGAATTGTTTGCTAGGGTGGAAAACATTATCTTTTATTTGTGTGAAAGAGTCTGTAGAGATTTTAATAGCACACCCAGGGTAACTTGATTTTTGAAAATTGTTTTCCACCGAGGGGGGGAGGGAGGGGGGGGAGAGAGAGAGAGAGAGAGAGAGAGAGAAACAGGAAGGGGGCTAGGAGAGCACACAAGAGTGAGCACAGGATGGGGAAGGGAAGAGGGAAGGAGGGAGGGGGAGGGAGGGAGAGGAAACAAGGTATAGAAACCAAGCACTGTGATGATGCCTATAGCCCCTGAAGTCCTGAGGCAGCAGACC
>BDUI01000088.1:163561-177234 GCA_002335545.1 Apodemus speciosus | reverse complement strand
ACTAGACTTCTGCACTCAAACCTGGATGGAAGAAGACAATCGCACCCCTGAGTAAAGACATACTCTCAACACAAGTGCCCCGCGGTTCAACACGACCCACGACTATGGGCCAGCAAGTCTGTACACTGTCATTACTTTTGCCTGAGATCTTGATCTGGGTCCTGGGGCTACAGACCTCACAGGCATGCGCTCCTGGCGTGGTGCGAGGAGGGCTGACCGATGAGGAGTCAACAGGGACTGACTGATGAGGGGACAGGGCTCCCAAGGCGACCTTGAAGGGGAGGAAGGCGCTTCCTGGGCGTAAGTGCGATAGTGGGCCTAAGTGCGATCCAGACTGTGGGAACAGTGGGGAAGGGCCCGGACCATTAAAGATAACACGCTGAGGAGAACGGGAGTGCCTCGGCCGCCTGGAACATGGGGTGGGAGTGGAGATGGGAAAACGGAAGCAACAGCCAAACAATGCGTGGTCAGAACTGAACTCAGAAGTTCTCACTCAACCCTGCAGGCGATGGAAAATAATATTAACTTTGTGTCTCTGGCAGTCATTTGAGAACAAGTGATACAATGAAAGGAAGCTGATAAAACAAGCGCCCCAACGATTCCTGGGATTCCTGACCACAGGCAACCCGAGTTCAAACCATGAGGCGGGGTGTGGGACTGTCCGGGGAGCGAACGGACCGACGGGGTGGTACGCTGGGCAGTGGGCCGAGAGGAGAACAGAGCTCCTGGGTTGCCTGAAGTCAAAAGCCAAATATGAGGACCACTGGCCCGGAGAAACTTCCAGAGACCAGGGAGAAGAACAGCACAATCACAGCTACCG
Organism: Apodemus speciosus; assembly: GCA_002335545.1. Taxonomy (NCBI): domain Eukaryota; kingdom Metazoa; phylum Chordata; class Mammalia; order Rodentia; family Muridae; genus Apodemus; species Apodemus speciosus. The sequence continues at coordinate 176,414 of BDUI01000088.1, read as the reverse complement.
GGGTGGCACTTGACAGAAGCGTCTATACAGTGCTCACCAAGAATGAAAGGCTGGGTGGTGACAGTGTGACAGAGCCGCGCCAACTGCTGGTCAGGTAGTGTCAGAGGGGCGGAGCCCCGGGGCAAGAGGGAGAGGAAGACAGTCCCAATGAATTTTCAAGGAACTTTGGAGAACGGTGTGAGATGACAAGAAGGGAGCCGTCAGAATGCAGGGAGGCAGACACGCGCGCGCGCACACACACACAGGAAGGCGGCTAGCTGCAGGGACCCACAAAGGTTAAGGGGTGCTGAGAGAACACGGTGCAGGAGAGAGGGGCAGGCCACAGCAGCTCTGGCCCAGAGAAGGCAGGGAAGCACAACTACCACACCCCTTACAGCAGGAGGGCACCCGCTGCACCTACTAACCTTAAAGCGCCCAAGTCTTAGAAACGAGGGGGAAATGTCTTCTAACGAGTGACCCCGCCCCCAGAACGCATGTAAACAAACAGGAAGCACAGAACCACTTAGGCTAAACAATTTCAGAGAGAAGCCATTGTTCCCTTCTGCGCTTTAGCTTCTCAGTGCTTGGAATTTCCTGTGTAACCTTTCATCTTCTGATATATAAACTTGATCTGTAAACCAGCCTTACTAAACTGCCACGAGGAACACAACCACATGAGTGTCACTGTACCTATAAGCTTGTGGACGCAGAGAGAACTGGAAATCTCACCACTGAAGCTGAAGGGTTTAAGGAGGGGCGCAGTATTCTCCTCACAGTGTTTGCCAAGGGCCCGACCAGATTTATTTTACAAGATAGAAAAACGACAACTGCAATTCCTACGTGGAAACTGTGAGGCCTGAGTCTAAGAAAAGCTCAGTTCACAAAATAAACCAGTGGAGAGACCAGCACCAACAGGACCCCGTAAGAACATGGGAGGTTACGAAACAGTCCTCCTTTTATGGAGCTGAGCCCTCTCCAGGATGGGCTTTAAGATGCTCTGACAGTGCACACAAACACCATCTCTGGAACGGAACCAAAACAGCACAGCTGCAAGCCATCTTCCCCTGCTGCCGCAAGCCACTGGATCGCAGCCCCTCCCTGTCAGAAGAGTCTAGAAAAGCCAGAAGCAGGGCGAGTTTCCCTACAAACTGCTGCGTAGACCTTCACTCTGCTCATCCAAACTTTAGGGAAAAGACTAAGATACATAATAGAGTCACCTTAACTTATAATGGAAAACATGAAAACTTGAGAAAAATCCCCATCTGAGCCAAAACCAAGCTTAAGTAGATAAGCATACATCTGCAAGTCACAGCCCCCCACTGCCATCGCCTCAAACAGGAAAGTTAGATCTACAATGGCAGAACTTTTTCAAACTTCCAAGTAGTAGTAATAATAAATAGCAATTAAATAATTTGTATTCATATTGAGAATATTTATTTGGACTTCATACTTATGGTATGGGGCTATTTCTTAACAGTTAAGACTAAGAAAAAGCTGTCTTGAAACCACTGAAGCAATACCAAGCCAGACTCCGGCAGCCCAGTGGGCACCTCCTGACACGCCCACTCCCGCAGCAGCAACAGATCCTCCTATTCAAATACTTCATCTGCAGGCAAGAAAAAATCAACACCTCCTTCTCAACAACCAGAAATAAATAAAAATGAAAACACAAAGAAACGGGCCTCCCCACATTTCACTACAAATTTCAAACCCTACAGTGTAATTCTTCAGGCCAGTCTGGTCTACAGAACACACTGCAGGCCAGCCAGGGATGCAGTTAAACGCCGTGTGGAGGGGAGAAAATGTAACAAGCCAACCAGAGCATCGTGAGCTCTAGTGTGCCATACACAGAGGGTTTGTAACAAGCCTTGTACGCGCTGCTTCCGAGCTCGGCCGGCCTCTCCCGGTGAACAGCACTGCGGGTGCTGCCCTTTGGGACATGCTGGCCCACACAGGATCCCGCGCTGCTTGTCTGAGTGGGCCGTCCTGCTCGCTGTGAAGTCAGAGGGCTGCAGCAGGGGCTGGCAGGCCCTGTGATCCTGTGTTCTGCACGGAAGGGCTTTCAAGCAAGTGGAGATAAAGATGCTGCCGCAGCACACAGCACTCACTAAGGATCTACAGGGCACTGCTGGGACCTATCCCTCGCCCAGCCCTCCTAAGCGACATGGCTCTGGGCCTGTGGTGCTGTGGTGCCCATCATCCGGGAAGGTGAGGTCCACATCTCTACAGCCATGGTAGGACACACTGACTCAACTGAGACAGCCTGGGGTAGGAGGACATTGGGGAGACTTCATCTGCGATGCTAGTAGACAGGGCCAGAAGAAGGGCCAACAAGCTGGGGAAACGGGCAGCTCGGCGGAGCACGCGGCTGCTCCCCGCCATAAGGGTTTGAAGTCCAGTGTTCCCCCAGGACAAACTACCTCTGCAAACAAGAACACAAGCCACACCTTTCCCAGCACCCAAACCACTTCCTGTTCACCATCCCCCACCCCATCCCAAGTGAGTTTCAGCTCCAACTTTATGTGTCTTTTTGTATCCTAAGCCAATTTTGGATCATACCCTTCTATACAAAAGTAGAACTTGTAAAAGATGACCTCACCTGCCCCAAGGGAAAGACATTAAAACCCTCTGCTTCTGAAGAACAAAAAGGTTTGTCTACAGATACCACAAACACATGCAGCAGATATCCACACCGTCTTGATTTCCAGTGTTCCATCCACTGTCTCCTGGGGTGAATTCCCTCACAGCGCATATCAGCTGACATATGATCAGCATCTTCAGCTGACATAATCACCAGGTATAAGGCTTGAGGAGAAAAGGTATTGCAGATTAGAAGTGTAAATTGAAGAAATCTGAATGCAATGTTGAAAATCAGAAGACGGGCTCCAAGAACTATGGGAACAGCCTTAAAAAGTGAAACACAAGACTACCAAGACGTTCTGGGAGAGAGTGGGTGTGGCCTGCAGGCAAAGCGGCTGCTCAAGCAGACACCAGATCGAAGTTACACGCAAAGGTAAGTAACTGCAATACTATATGCAAGGATGGTTCAACAAAAAACACCCAATAAATAAATCATATCAATAAAAATGAGGGGGTCATCCAGGATCATTTCCAGACAGGAAAAAAAAAAAAAAACTTGAAAAGTCCAATACCTTGAGTCAGGCATGGCGGCACACACCTTTAAACCCAGCACTCCAGAAGCTGAAGTAGGTAGATCTCTGTGAATCTGAAGCCAGCCTGGTCTATATAGTTGAGTTCCGAGACAGAACAGCCAGGGTATAGAGAGAGAACCTGTCTACGAAAAAGAGGAGAAGGAAGAAGGGGAAGAGAGGAGAAGGAGAAGAAGAAGAAGGAAGATGAGAGAAAAGAAGGAAAAAAGAGAAAAAGGAGGAAAGAAAATGAGAAGAGAAAGGCGAGGGAGGGAGAGAGAGAGAGAGAACATCTTTCTATCATAGAGATGACACACCTATCAGCATCCTACCCTTCAACACTGTACTCAATGGGAAGACAGACAACCTTCCTCTTAATATCAGGAAAAAAGAGGATTCTCCTTGACACTTCTATCCAACACTGCATTCAAATTTCAAGCCGAGGTAATAATCAGGCAAGAAAGGGGGATGGAGGTGGGGGTATCTGTTTTTTAAGAAAAGTAAAAAGCAATGAATTAAAAAATTAAAAATCACCTAATAAGAAAGAAGTAAATCATCTCTACTAGGAAATGACACAATCTTATACTTAGAAAGACTGTAAAGAACAGTGTTAAGATAATTACCCAGTTCAGCAATGATCACCAGACAAAACCAGTTGTATTTCAACACAATGAACAACACAAAATGAAAATGTTTCCACTCAGCTTCAAAAAGAATAAAATGTAGAGGAATATCCTTAACTGGGGCCGCAGCAGACTGACAGGCAAACAATAGAAAACCCTGGAAGATATGGAGGAAGCCCTGAGAGGAGCAGTGCCGGCCGAGCCAGAGGTCCAGGGGCTCGGGAAGGGCAGTCACTGCCTCCACACAGATCTACAGATACAGAACGGGCCATAGGCAAGCAGGGGTTTGCGAGAATGACAAGACAATCCTAAATTACGGAGAACTTCAGAGGGAGAACTGTAAAAGTTATAGTATTAGTAGCTAAATTAATATTGAAACAGAAGACAAAAGTGAGCCCCATTTTAAGATTAAAGTGCTCCATTACAGCACTGAAATAAAAAAGACATAACAGAACAACGGGCAGTAACTGTTACCACAGAAGCAAGAACAAGTCTATTAATATGAACAACGTCTCCCCACAAACGGTGATGGGACAACAGCTACCTCACACCACAGAAAAGATGTGAGCCCCTGTGTCACACTACAGACAAAGAATGTCCAAAGTGTACCAAACACCGAATGTCAGAGTAGAAGCTATATGGAAAGATTTCAGAACAAAATGTGTACATAAATCTTCATTACTTTTCCAGATTAAATATAAAACCAGGAGCAACACAGGAAAAGCAAACAGATAAATTAGACCCTGACAAAATTACTGAATTACTGTTAAAGGAAACCACTAAGGGTGAGGTAAAACAAGCTAGTGAACAGCCAAGAAATAGCTGCGAGCATGTATGTGACAAAGGTCTGCCACACAGAGCTGCGAGCATGTATGTGACAAAGGTCTGCCACACAGGACATGTGAAGGGACTTGAAACCAAACTCAAAATCTGGGCAAGTCTTGAACAGACATTTCCCGAAATATTTACAAATGGCCAATCACAACACGAAAAAGAAAGGTTTAGATGACTCATTATAAAAATCAAACTCACTTTGTAATAGTTCTTCACACCCACTGGGATGGCTGTTTTTTAAGAAAAAAGACGATGAAAAACAGTGTTACAAGATAAGTGTGATCACACGTGTGTGTAATCCCAGCACTTGGAAGGCTGGGGGCCAGAACTGAAGACCAGCCTGGAGTACAAAGTAAAACCATGCATGAACAATAAAGCAACTGTGCACACGCCTGTGTACGAGAACACACACACACACACACACACACACACACACACACACACACACACACACACACACGGTGTTCATGAGAATCTGGAAAACCTGGAGCCTGACTGCTCTGCTCATGGCAATGGAAAATGGCAGCGCAGGCTCGGGCAGCGGGAAGGTGTGTTCGGCATGTGCGGGACTTCTCCCAAGCAAGAGGAAAGGGTTTAAGAACTCCGAACAGTATAGGAAACTGTGTACAGAACCCAGGATTGTCAAGGACACACAGGAGAAGCAAGGGCCACGTAGAGAGTTGTGTGGCAGGCAAAAACAGAAAAGCAAGCAGCAAGATGGGATTTTAAAAAAACTTGTAAGAAATCAATCCACAGGGCTTTAAGTTCATCCACTGATGTCTAAGTGGCGGACGAAGAAGTAACTGTAACCCCATCCAGGCCCAGAAGAACATCCTTGAACAAAGGGAAAAAATTAAAATAAGAAAACTCTAAAATCCATATGGAACCACGAAAGCCCCCAAACAGCCAATAATCCTGAGCAAAAGGAACACTGTAGCAGGGCCTGTCAGTTCAGCCGGCAGGGTGTGTGTCAGGGACACAAAGATGAACAACACTGTGACCGCAGGACAAAACAGACACACATGCGCACACACAACCAATGCGGCAAACCCGAACATGAGCACACGCGTACAGCCATTTGCTACTTGACAAAAATGGCAAACACGTGTGCTAGAGCATGGACAGCACCCCAGTGACTGGCTCCAGGAAAGCAGGCTGCCCACGTGTCCAGCGCTGACATCAGACTCTAATCTGACTGGCTCCGGGAAAGCAGGCTGCCCACGTGTCCAGTGCTGACGTCAGACTCCAATCTCACCTTGCACAAAGACTACTCCAAGGGGATCAAAGACCAAGCATGAAACACTGGGACTGCTCAAAGAAGCCACAGGTGGCACTTACATGATACAGAGGTAGGAACGGACTTGCTGAGTAGGACTCCGTCTGCCCAAGAATTAAGACAACTGACAAGTGAGACTTCGTAAGACTAAAATGTTCTACAAGAGGAAGCCCATAAAGAGAGAGAGAATCTTTGCTAGCTATACATCTGATAAGAAATAACCAGAATGAATGAATATATAGTCATACATATATTCATACATTCATATATATATCAATACACATACATGCATACATACACAGATATACACACACACACACACAAATGACCCATTCAAAAATGGACTTGGGTTCTAAGCAGAGTTCTTAAACAATAAATAAAATTGAGTAAGAAATACCCAAAAACTGTTTATCATCACTAACAATTATAGAGAAATGCATATGGAAACAACGTTGAGATTTCATCTTACCCCTGTCAGAATGCCAGGATCAACAACAACTCCAGCAAATGCCAGAGAAGATGTGGAGAAAGGGTACCCTCATTCACGGTTGGTGGGCTTGCAAATTCCAGACTCTGGACATCAGTCTGAAGAGTCCTAAAAAAGCTAAAAGTAATCTACCAGATGACCGCGCTATAGCACTCCCTGGCACATGCCCAAAGGACTGGCCATCCTCCTTCACAGATCCTTGCTTAGCAGTGTTCGCTGACGTTCTAGTCACAGGATCTAGACAATAGGAACAACCTAACTGTCCTCTACCTGACAAACATTTAGGGAAGATGTGGATAACATACCCTATTGAGAGCTGAAGAAAATAACATCTGCAGATCTGCGTAGCTCATATCCTTAGTCGGGAACATGCATCTTTGTGATAGACAAGAACTTCAACCATTACCGACCACAGTGCAGAGCTACAGAGTCCGCCCGAGTGACGTGCCTACCATGTAACGCCTGCACCTGAGGCTCAAGGCTCACTGAAGAGGAGACGCGGAAAGGGTCTAAAAAGTCAGGGGAGGGGGATTTTGCTCTGAGATTGTCTCTGGGGAAGCTACACCAACATGGCAGTCCCAACACAACCTGAGCATGGACAACCCCCACAGACATGCTAATGCTGAGTGAGGAAGCCCTGTAGGCCTCAACCCTAGACTCAGAACTACAGGCAACCTCGGAAGCCATCAAGAGGTCTATGATGACCTGGGTATGGCATATCCAGGGAGAACACACCAATTGATTACTCCATACCAAACAGCCCTGTGAACATACATACAAATAATCTCTTATGGACTAAGCAAGCTGTGTGTGTGTGTGTGTGTGTGTGTGTGTGTGTGTGTGTGTGTGTGTTGGGGGTGGCGGTGATCAAGCAGCAGAGTCTTTCACTGAAACCATTACCACAGGAGGAACAGTGAGGGAATGAATTCAACTTTAGATTAGGTATCAATAAAACAGACAACCATAAGTGGAGGTAAACTGAAATCTGACAATTATTCATAACCTGCAGAGACAGGAAAAGAGGTAAAAACAGATGAAACAGGATAAGACAGCACCCACCCGCACTAAACACTGCATGTAATCATCTAAAGGCACCAGTGAAAAGACAGAGTGTTATGCCGAATGAAAAGGCAAGAGCCAACTTTATGTTACGTACTGGAAACAAAAGCCGAGACTCAGCTGGCTCAGGCAAAGCAGAAGCGGTGGTGTCCAGGTAACGAGCTGCCAGCCACTGAGCCGTGGAAATCAGTTCCAAGATCAGCCTCAAGACCCAGAGTGTCCTTAAGCGGAAGCTACGCAAACAGGTCACTTCAAGGCAAAACCGTCTGAAAACATTATGGAGATGGCAACCAAAAAAAATACAGTAAGGAGCAAATGGCAAAAAACTGTCTGTTTCTAGGGAACGCCACGCTTCAGTCTGCCACTTGCCTTCATGGTTATTAGATAAACGCAACTCTGCTACAAATGGACGTGCTAGTCCAGTGCTTCTCGACCGGTGGGCCGTGAACCCTTTGGGACTTGAGCAACCCTTTCACAGGGATCACATGTCAAATATTTACCTCAAGATTTGTAAGAGTAGCAAAATTACAGTTATGCAGTATCAACAAAAAAAATAATGTTGTGGTTGGGAGTCACCACAGCATGAGGAACTGTAGAGACCCTTCCTAACTGCTCTAGTCTAAAACCTTCTGAGAGCAGCACCACTGATAGCTACATGCCTTCAAAGGGACAAGAGAGACACACCTGTAGTCCTTCCCCCTTGCTATTTCTAGCACTAGACCTGAAAATAAAAATTCCAGGGTTTCTCCAAATTCATAGGATCAAAAATGTCAACAATGAAACCTCTAAGGGAGATAACAGCACTCTCTGAGGATAGGATAAGATATTAAGTCAGAATCAGATGTTCTCACTGATCAGGACCTCAAGCTTTGTACAGAATTCCTTAGCTCAGACAACACCTACAGTGGCCCTTACATAGGTCTCTTCTTGCCCTTCTACTAAGAACTATCAAACACCTGCAAGTAGAAATGAAGGAGCTGGTGCTCATTTAAACAGGCTGCAATTTCAGCAGCAGCCAGCCAGAAGTGTCACAGGCAAGCAGGTGGACGTACAGACGGCCAGTGCGTAAATAGGATGTCTGTCTCTGCTTTGTCCCTTTCCCACCTCCCTCATCCACCACATTAGTAACATGGCTCTACTGTGGCTGTCTTCAGCATATACACAAATGTCATGGTAGTCATACAGAGGGCTATGATGACCTGGGCATGGCATATCCAGTATACAACTTTCATAATTATATTCCAGTTTAATAATTTAAGCTAAAGCCTTTAAATATGTCAAGTTCCCGTGTTACACAGTAGGAGGCATTTCTTACTGAGCACCCCTGAATCTTCTGCTTTCCCTTATAGAACTTAATTCTAACAGTACAGTATTTCTTACCCGACTTCTAAATACCTGCACTCTAAAAACGATAACATCCAGTGTTATCTGAACTTTCAACACAACCTGAAAATGTCTGCATGTGAGTTTTTCTCTTCTAGGATTTTTAAAGCTTAAAATCATAGCCAAAACATTCAAATGACAACACTGTGTTCTGTAAGTTACTAAAGAGTAACATGAAGACACGTATAAACTTGATGCATTTTCTTTGCTTTATTCTTCTTCAGAAAAATGTACTCTTTGTAAGAGAGAAGCACGGAAATTATTTTTTTACTCTTGAGAAGATGTGAGAAGTTTACAACCATGGCTGTAACTTGTTTCTCTTGGATCTAGACACACACCATTGGCTTTAGGAAAACGCTTGATGGGAATCCTGTATGGCTCTAAGTGATACTTCCTGGAAGTTTCGATGCAGGAGGAAGACTGTAGCAGCCTTTAGCCGAACTAGCAGGGACCTGGTACGTGATGAATAAGTAAAGGAACATCTGATGAATTTATAAGCAACTGCATATAATCGTCGAGTAAAGGCTAGCTCCCCATTCTAAAGACAGCACAGCAAGACTCGGTGTAGGTGCGTTCCTGCCTCTCCATCCGGGCTAACAACTGCTGTGCGACCTCTGTATTTCTACCACGGACCACTTTGTCATTTCTTAAGTCTTACTACCAGTGCCCTGGGAACTCAGCAGCTCTGTCTTCTTGAGGCTGAATCTCCTCAGCCCAGCACGTGGAAAAAAATCAATATAAAAGTGCTTTGTACTGAACAGCAGCAATTACCAAAGTCAGTTCCTCAACTGGGCATCCCAACTTCCCATCATTTCTCTGAGGAATTTACTGCTAGAGACTTGACTGGAGTTGTCTTTAAAGTAAGTAACAAAAAAAAAAAAAAAAAAAAGAACAAATGATACTGCAATAATGCCAAGGCTCTTGATAAAACTTGAAGGATTCTTTTTATGTTTACCTAAAATTATACACAAGGTTGTGTGTGTATGTTTGTATGTGTGTGGTTATGTATGTGCACATGTGTATGTTAAGGGAAATTAAGCCACTTGAATGACAATGCTCCTACAATAGCCCCAGCATGAGACACCTCCTTTCCAATGGTTGGTCAGGGTGGTCCACATGAGCCCCACAGAATACAGATTATGGATGCAGCCTTGGTTGTCTCCCAGGAATGTCTGTCGGTCTGTCTGTCTGTCTGTCTGTCTCTCTCCTCTAGTCATCCACACCCTATGAACCACACAAGCAGTGACAGTACAGAATGTGAACGGGCCAGGCAAAGGGGCAGGGCAGATGGCGGGCCTAACCTGGGAGAGAAGGCAGCAGAACCAGAGGAACCAACAGCCCTGTATTCTGGAAGGCAAGACACTCCCTCCAGATACAGCAGATCAAATAAAGCTGTGAGATTTGCCCTGAAGAAGTAAGGGCTGGTGTGTGTGTACTGAGGTGTATGTACACACACACACACACACACACACACACACACACCTTTCCCCTTTGTCCTACTTGTGTAAACCTTTCCTCCCTCATTGTCAACACTAATCTGATGATTACATATTCAAGTAGTATGGTATGCAAATAACTGGGAACCATATCATATCTTCCCTCCCAATCCTTTCCTATTCTCCTTGGTAATTTCAGTTTGACCAACTAGAATAAACTAAACTGCAAAGTTTTAACTCAATAAGGAATCTGCTTTTGCTATTCTGGTTCTATATGAAGTTAAGCATCCTTGCTCTATCCCAAAGTAAGGAAATAAGGAAATCCAGGTCACTTTTCTCTTCCATAGACCACTGGCCCCAAAATTTTTCAAGTTCCCTTCAGTGATTGATTGATCAACTTGGACCCCAAGTTATACAAGAACACCCATAAAAAAGAAATTTTAATTTTCTCATGGAGTTGGCATATCTGCCTATGCCAGTTTTATATTTACCTTTAAAAAAAAAAAACAGATGGAATATCATGACATGGGGCTTGAAACCACGACAAAATGGCACAGCTGACACCCAGACAGACACAAATACTGTTAACCCCTAAGTCCAAATGGCAAGAGTCAGATCACAATTGTACCAGCCCTTGAAAATCCGCAAGTCAGCTCTCGGGTCCACGTAAAGGCGATGTGATCGGGTCTCTATGTCAATGGTTTCTTAACAGAAAGAACCTGCTCTACTTCTAGGATCTCAGAAAACATCCAGAACGGTAGCCTATCCCTTTCTGTGTCACAACAGTAATCAACTAACATACACACCTGCTAACTACAAGCTTTCAAATGAAGTTAATGTTTCCAAACACAAACTCTACCACAGGACAGTCTGTAGAGCACAGATTTTTTTTTTTTTTTATTGCCCTGTTCTGTCAAAGGAAGGTAAGTTTATAAAAAGAATGCTGTTGTGCTAATCTACACGTGCATATCTACAAACCAAAGACTAGGAATGTTTAACTAAAATGCTAGCTGCTAATTCCAGAAATATGGGCACCAGGAGATCCTGTTCTATTGTAGTTTTCTATTACCAAGTTTTCTGTAAATAATATATGCTGATACTGTAATTTAAAAGGTAGGGTCATCAAGATGGCTCACCAGGTAAAGGTGCTTGCCACTAAATCTGATGTACTGGTCCAGCATGGTAAAAGAGATACAACTCCCACAAACTGTCCTGATATACACAGACATGCACACAAATAAATGAGTGTAATAATAATTCACATATAATATACAGTCCTCAAAGATACGCAGGGTCTTCTCCCTTTGTTTTCCTTCCACTGAGAGTTTTAGAGGCAGTAAAACGATTAAGGTCCCATCCTTACACCAAATGGCACGGTCCTGTGTGCGGGAGATTCACCTGAACACCGAGGAGCACCCACGATGTGTTCCCTGAGATTGCAGGCATACGAACTGCTGGGCTCTAAGCGGCCAAGGCTTCCAGACACTGTTACACCGGGGACTTTCAAAGAATGAAAGGAATTCCCTGCGTTTTATCAAGGCAAATTCCCAGCAGATTTCCGCTTCCAATTCTTTTGAATACGAGGGCTAAGACCACTTGGCAAATAAATTCAGAGACATTTAAAGAGCAATACTTGTCAAATGAGCTGAGAGTCCTTCTCAGAAGTCATTCTAACTGTGAAGTTGGCCAGAGTCACCCRTCTGTGGTCACATCCAAGTGCACAAGGAATAATCTGCTTGGGGACCACACAGGAACACATAACATACATCTCCCAAGGATCAAGGAAAAGTCTGTTTTTGTTTTGTTATCATATAAGAAGTGTTATTGCTTAATTTTCTCTATAACTTCACTACAACACCAACCACAATGCATGCACGATTTAACGCCAAGAGCCGACATACTTTTCAGAACTGCAAAATGGCATCTGTAGAATGTCTCAAGGGAATAACAAAGGCACTTCTTTAGCCTGACAAAGAGCACTGTTTCCACTAAAATACTACAAGGCTGTTGACTTTTGGAGGGAAAAACCAGTAAAACTTTACAAAGCAGAACTAAAAATGCAGAATAGTCTACAGAGAAAAAATTAAAACTATTAGGGCACAAATTTCTCTCATTTCAACATGGAACAGAGTTTAATTAAAAAAAAGAAAGAAAAGAAAAACACTTGGTAACTGCAAATGTGAAACTTACAAAGAGAAACAACTGTAACAGAGTACTAACAATGCTGAAAGTTAGATTTTTAAAAAAGTGGGGGCAAATGGAGGGAATTCATTAGACCTCCATTTTCAAGCAATTCCCGCAATTGGGATCTTATTTTTCTGATACTCGAGATAGTCATGTAGTGATCCCATGGCTCTATTATTAATTAACTAGCATTCTAACGGCACATACACTGTCTCGTCTTAATGAGAAATTGTGTGTCCTCTCTTCTACCGCACATTAGGACATATGTTAGGACATATGAGGAATGTCGGGTATGGATGATGGCTTACACGTGTAAGCTAAGCACTTGGAGGTGTAGACAGGGCCATCAGTTATTCAGCAGGTTCAAGACCAGTCTAGACTATGGAGAGACCCCTCTCAAAGAAACAGCAGTTGGAAGAGGAGGGAAGGGGAGGAAGGAAGGA
>BDUI01000088.1:139803-163291 GCA_002335545.1 Apodemus speciosus | reverse complement strand
GGAGGGAGGGAAGGAGGAAGGGAGGGATGTAAGATGATGGGTTTCCAAACTCAGGTACGCTGAGGCTCTCTCATCAGTGTGCAGCACTGGCTGTCAGAGCAGGACAGAGAGCTTGTTCTTACAGGTCGAGTTGGTATTAACCTTGACTGTACTCGATCAGGTTCTACACAAGCACCTCAGGGAGGGCTGTGGGCCAAACACGCAAGCTCCCCCAATATAAAACGGAATCAATCCCTTCGGACCACCAACCACCTGGGCACGGGGCTACATCAAGAGAGCAGGCTTTCCCTTCAGCCACGCTAGAGATGGAGGAATAAGTGGCTCTGCTAAGACAATGCACCTTCCTCCCCGATCCCCGCTCCTGGCTTCCCCGGGGTACTGAGAGTCACAGTCATGACGCCCGGCAAGTGGCCGCCTCGGCATCGCTCAGCCAGCCTCGCACTCTTCCCTAAGCACGCGCCTCACACTAGCTCGCTCCTGTCCTTCTCCAAGCCGCCCTCGTGCCCTGTGGCTGCCTGTGTGCCACGTGACTGACCTCCATGCCATCCTAATTCAAACAGCATGGCTTCCTCTTCTCCAACTTCTCCTCACAGCGGCTGCCGATCTTTAGTTTGCTGCCCTGCAATTTCTCTTTTAAATCCTATTTAAATTGTCCTCAAACTTCATAGAGTCTGTTCTTCAACTATGGACCCAAAGAAGGGCCCCAAATTTCCCTTATCAACATTAAAAAGGTGCCTGGGAAAGTGGAGGATCACACTCTGGAAAGCAGTTAGAGCTATCACAACTGAGTCGCCACTAGACTCTTCCGGGTCCCTCAAATATAGCAATGGCAACACAGAGAGCATTTAGGACATTGCTGAATAAAATACAACTTGTCTTCAAGAAAACCTAGCCAGCCTAACGACCAGAAAAGCCAACTGTCACAGAGCCTCAGCTGGCTGTGCAGCTGGCTCCTCAGCAGCTGGATACCTTCTCGTGTTGCAACACAACGGCACCCTCTGAGACCAAGTTCAGACGTGCATTCTGCTCGTGCATTCTGCTCTAGAAGAATGACGCCATCAAAAGCAAATGCTGCTCGCTACCCATCGAGCCACCAATCGCAGCATCCCAGGGAGGACACAACTCACATTATCAGTGATGGTGTCCTAAGAGCGCGGGGAGCCCACGCCCGCCGTCCAGGTCTGCAGTCACGGTCACCACCTTGCTCACTGGCCCCGTACAACCCAAGGGCGCCTGGATTAGGATAAACCCCTAAGCAGTGGTGCTGACACAACTCAGTCCCAGCGCTTAAGTCAGAGGCCGCACAGCTCCGGGCCAGGAATAGTGGCGCTAGCTCTAGAACCCAAAGATAAACACGGGCATCTCCAAGAAGCGGTGTTTCCTTCCCATCAGAACATTAACTCCTGAGGTAGCTTACCTTTTTCTCCAGCCACACAGAAAATATTCCAAAATGTCTTAGAGAGTATACACACCTACTAAATATAATAAATCAACAAGATTTCAAAAGATAATCAAGAGATGAGATCACTCTGGCAACAGAGTTTTGCTCCAAAAACAAAGATAAAACAAAAGCGTTTCTATTCTCTTTCCCTTTCTAAAGGTGCGCGCTGTGCACCTGGCCACATCACACGCGTGGGCACGGCCGTGACGAGCCACAGCTGCTTGCGGAGTCAGTCACGCCCGCGACACATCCTGACACCTCCTGTCAGTAAGTGGGGTAGGGATGGCTCCGAGATCTACTCTAACAAGAAACAACGCAGGGGTGTCACAGTGAATCCCAAGGAAGACTCCTTCCAGGGAGAACCGAAGTCTGGCTTAGACTGTCTAAGCCAGTAAGCTGACGTGCCTTCAGCTATGCAGAGTGACTTAATAAGCAAAAGCTATTCAAGAGAAATGAGAGAACTTAAGTACATTATAAGAGACACGGAGTGGTGCCACCAGGTGAAATAATTCTTTTTGTTTTCCCTATCTATCCAACCACTTGGCCTGCTGTGGGTAGCCCTGCTGCGGTTTGTATTTTGATGTTAATCCTGCTTCCTTGAGAAGGGCTGCCCTAGGAGGAGTGCATAGATGACTGACATACTCAGGTGATCTCTCCCAACTCTGACTGTCAAATACTGGGAGTCTCAGAAGAGGAGGTAGGAGGAAAATGGAGCAGAAACACAAGGTCTGGAGAAGCCACAAGTAGCAAGGGCTCTCATAGCTGGGAAATAAATTAGTAAAGTGATAAATCTGCCCAATCTAGGCATATAGCTTAAAAACATAATAACTGGTGGTGGGTTTTTTTTTTATACACACTTATGGGGGTAAGAAATTACCGCAACACTGGCCAATGTGTTATATTTCTCTGATACCTAAGCTGTTAACTCTAGAACTTTCCATACCTATCCCAATCCCTTTTTAAATCGTAAAGGAAATTATATATCAACTTTGCCAAGTGACAACTAGACTTAGACTCACCCCAATATCTGGCTGTCTTTATTTTTCCATCTTTCTGTTCTTGCTCTCTTCCCTACCTACAAATAGACGCAGTGATCCAGTCGCCCTCACTCCCTGCTGATGAAGAGTCTCAAGACCAAAGCATCCCCAGCCTCCCTCCTCACTGCAATAGCTCTCAGAGGAAGACAACCATGCCTGCTGGGTCCTACCTACAGGACCAGTACCCAGGGTACTGGGTGACTGACTGCACAGGGGTCAGGGTGGCCTGCACCAGTTCCAGGCCACAGATACTGACTCAGAAAATAAGGCGGGAAGCCGGAAGCTTCCGCATCTGTTTTCAGATACTCCTCCACGGCTGACCAATGCATGTCCTTGGCACATATACAGTCCTTACGATGTACAATGACTTCAGAGATGTCAGTGAGCTTGAAGCCATAATAAAACTGTACCTTTAACCAAAACGCAAGCGCCAGACTTGCCAGACTTGCCAATGCCTCAGAGATACTCCTTAGATCAGAAAGACCAGTCTAAACCCAAGAACTGTTTCCTCGTGTGCTCCCAAAGTGTCAGGACATCTTTAGTAAGACATGGAAAGATACCCTGACAGCCCCCTGCTCGGAAGAAGGGAGAGGAATGGGGAGGGGCGGACAAGAAGACATCCTGTTCTTGGAGGAAAACCTTGCATGGCTAACAGTGCCGAGTCAAATTCAAGGTAAGAGCAGAGTAAGTGGCAGAAGAGTGTGTGTGAGCAGCAGCCAAAGGAACTAGAAAGCTACAAATTCTTATAGGACTATCTAGGCAAAGCCATTCCAGAGTAAAACAGGTGAGGTGTGAATGACTTCAGCAAAACCGTTTTCAGAGCCCTAAAGTATGCTGGAGAGGTGGCGGCCAGTGAAGAGCTTGCTGTGGGGAGACTGAGTTTGACCCCCCCCAGCACCACACTGGGGGAAGGGGAGGAGAGGAGGGAGGGAGGGAGGGAAAGAGAGAAAGGGAGGGAGGGAGAGAGGGAGAAGGAAGAGAAGGAGGGAGGGAGAGGAGGGGAGGGGGAGGGCGGACACTGTGTGGAGCAAACAATATCCTGTGCACACAAAGCTTTCGGGACTTTAACAGAGAAGAAAAGAAAAATATCCACAAGTCACATGCTAAAGGTAAAACTCATTTTAACTCCAACTCCTTTCAAGTGTCTGTCAATTAACTCAGAGGAGCGACCAAGCAGCCCTGGCAAAGCACTTCTCGAGCTTGTCCCTCGGGCAAAATTACTGAGCAGTTGTGTCTGGGTGGTCTCAATGTTCTCTTTTTTCATACTCAAAGTGATAGAGGGATTTAACTCTGAGGTCAATGAGCTCTGATTCGTTCTAGAACACACAAACACTGACGACCTCCCGGTAAGGAGGCCACGCAGAGCAGAGCGTGTAGGAAGACGTGCGCGGACTGCAGCAACTGGGTGCAGCCGCCTGGAGGACGGCCGTCAGCCAATGCATGCGCTGACCGTCTCTACCCTCTTCACCTACAAAGGGAAGACAACTACTCCTGCCTTAAAGTGCACCGTAAAGGTGCAAGCACTTTCAAAAGACTCTGGCATGGCATGGCAAGCTATAGACAACGTGGGAGTGAGTGGAGAAAGACACCTCAGCCAAACGCACAGTGAGACCCCCTTCCCAAAATGTACACGGATCTGTTTACACAGCATTTACCCCATAAGCCACGACTGCACAGCACAAGGGTAAAGACAGCATATTAATAACGATGACATGTAAAGGGAGGAATAAGATTGGCACATTATTTAAGACTCTGCATGGCAAAGTCTATCTAATACGCCTCCAGGAAATAGACCCAATCTCTCAAGTCCACACCTGACATTTAACAAAGTTCTTCAACCTTTACAAAATAGGCTGGTTATCAATAGCTTTCTCAGAAAAACTGAAAATGTGGTCTTCAGGTGAGCGGGGGAGCAAGAGCTTCAACTGTTTCCCCAACTTCTTGTCTCTGGAGAGTCTGAAATCGCTGTCTCACCCAGTGGCTTCTCCCAAACCCC
The DNA here is from genome assembly GCA_002335545.1 of Apodemus speciosus. Lineage (NCBI taxonomy): Eukaryota > Metazoa > Chordata > Mammalia > Rodentia > Muridae > Apodemus > Apodemus speciosus. The sequence continues at coordinate 158,817 of BDUI01000088.1, read as the reverse complement.
CTGCAAGTGACAAGGCTCACGCCAGAACAGCTAGCTGGAGTTAGAAGCCCATCTGTCATCTCCCTGCTCACACCCAGAACTGATTCCACGCAACATCTCCCTCAGTGCCTCACCACACCGCTTCCTTTAGACAAGGGCAGACCACACAGGGGAAAGACAGRTGATCTGGTCCCGGTGGGGTGATGTCACTCTCAGCCCCGGCTCTGACCGGCTCTGGGAGGCAGCTGCAGGTGCGCTGGACTCCTTGGCCCACCCAAGGCTGCCCGCCTCAAACGGCTCCTCTCCAACCAAACCCTAGAGAGCCTGAGTCAGTGAGCTGCGCTCTGCTGGGAAGCCCTGCACCATCGGCTTCTCGGCTTTCAACTTTTCACAGAATACAGCATAACCCTGCCAAGACAATCTCAGGAGGGCCAACCATTCTCAGCTCTTTTTATTGGGTATCAGGTCTCAGAGGGACTGGGTTTTGCACTCCTATCTATAGGCAGTTCCTGAGACTAAAAACTGATTTGGGGGCCTTTGGGATTAAAAAAAAAAAAAAAAAGCAGCACATCCTTAATCCTTATCTCACCAAAACCAGACAGTAAGCATCTTAGGGAACACAGGCTATGGGCCTCGTCTGTCTCCAGTGGTTTATCTTCATCATCAACTCACCTGTCAGTGTTTCCAGAGATGTGTGGCTGAGTCCCAGCCTTCCCCCGTGCGACGCATCCTAAACGGAAACGCCATGCACTCACCCCCACACTCCTGCTCTCTCCACCGCCCAGGACACACGTGTTCCCACTTGGAAATCAACCTTCTGATGGTTTTCCTCTTCTCACCATTCCCATTTCCTGTTCCCATAGTCACCCTGCCTTCCAAGCTTCCCCAACTGTGACCCAGAAATATTTACTGCCTGATGCAACTCACAAAAACATAGCACACCCCACCGCTGTAACAGAAACCATGCTTGCAAATGAATGACCTTCCCCTTCTCCCTCTCCCTCATCCACCTAAGGTTTTATAAGCGCCATGTGGTCCTGAGTCTCACATTACTGACTGTTCCCCTTTTAAGAGCTGGATCTGATCCTCAAAATAACTCTAGAAAACCCAGTCTACACCTGCAACCTTCCCACAACCTCAGTTTCTGGCTCTCTCCTGTCTTTTCAAACCTTCAACGCCGGTTCCAGCACTTATTTGACCGTAAGGAGTCTCTGCCCTGCCCTCCTCCTGAAGCATAGGAAAAAAACAACAGCCATCACTTGCTCCACCCTGGTTTAGGGCTACCCGCACCCAAGTCATCCAACAAAAGCCAACCTGTTTCATGTATGAAATCCTCAACTAATAAGAAGTGTGTTTTCTGTCAAACCATCATAGTAACTGTTTTCAATCTCCATATTCAGGCGGGATAACTCTTTAGTCAAAACACTCAGGAGGCTGAGGCAGGAGGACTATCATGAGTCCAAGGCCAGCTGGAGCTACAGAGGGAGGTCCTATCTCAAAGACAAAATAAACTATCTAACAGTTACAACCCTTAACAGGACCTTTAGTGATCCCAGAAGTCCTTCCGAGTTCTTCAGTCATACACGTTTCTACAACCACAGACATCAGTTTTCTATCTGTACATAATTTAAAAAAAAAAAGTCAGACACTCAGCCACGATCAAACTACAGCTATCCTTCAATGGAAAACAAATCTAATATCCTGTGCGGCAAACTCTATTACAAAAAACAATGCCAGACACTTGAGGAAAGGAAGAGGGAGGGGAGAAGGGCAGCAGGATTTGCCCATCAGCTGGGGGCTGAATGCTAATGGCACTAAACTGGAGGGGTGAGGCTGCTTAGCGAAGGAGGAGCCTTCACTCTCAAACAGAGGCTCTACTTCTCCCCTCAGGGATGGCAATGTTCACTGTATCCTCTTCCTAAGTAGCCCGTGTGCAGCCACGCCTTGCTTGTCCAATCACTGCTGGATAACAGCTTATTGTTTAACTATAATCTGCCTAACCATGCAAACACTTGGGCAACCAGGCATGGCCAATTTGCAAGAGTCCAATTCAATGCCCTCCTAGCGGGCCTCTCAATGAAGGGACACTTCCCACAATTAATCTCTCATTTGGATCCAAGAGTCTATGCTCTCACATAATCCGAAACAATCAAAATAACACACACGCTTGGTAGTTACTCTAACATGTCATATTTACACACATAAAAAACTACACCCTGGAGAAAAGTGAAGCTGTCTCTCTGAAACTCAAGTCGGTCCGACCTCAGGCTAAGGCGGCAGACCTGCTCAGAGATCAAGTCAAGCGCCACAGCTGAATCTCCTCAGGACCTCAAGGACCGTTTCTGTCACTCTCAGACCCAGATTGCCATCCATTCTGAGAAACAGCTACTACAAAAAGAGACGTGAAAAGCTGCCAAAGTAGAAAGCGGAGTGGGCCAAAACCCGGGCTGTAAACAGGAGAAACAAGGGGGCAAGAAAAACTGGAAGAAAAAAAAATCACTCAAGGAAACTTCACCACAACCAATCAGAACGCAGCATGCGAAGCTCGGCCAAGGGACACATCAACGAAACTATGTCCACACCTCTGGCTAGGGGAGCACTGAGGAAGACTGTCAGAGAGACTGTGAGAGCCAGAGCATCTCTGCTGCAAGACCGTCTCCAGTAACTCAGTGGCTACACACACTCTCTCACCAGCATGGCTGACTGAACTTAGATAACCTGAGCAGGGATAACAACAGACCAGCCAAAACCAGCCCAGGGGAGCCCAGGAGCCCTCAACCCCAGACTGCGGACTGCGGCCGCTATGGAATGCTGTGTGAGCGTGACAGAGCGAATCGTGCGCCCCGGGAAGAGCGTGCTGATTAGTAATCCATACCAAATGGCCAGCCCTGAAGATATACATACAAGGAACACTATACAGACTGAGCAAGTTATACTTAGGAATATGCGGTTATATGCAAATACACATACATGTACACACTTAACAGTGATTTTAAAAGGTCGTAAATTTGAAAGAGAGCAAGGAGAGGTATCTAGGAAGACTATGTAATCATATAATCTCAAAAATAAAATAGAAAATTCACAATCAGCTACAGACTGCTCCTTTCATCTTAATGTAACAAACCCATGAATGTTGTGCTGCAGCACCCACGAGGTGACAATAAAACACAGAAACACCCGTTTCTACTAGCAGGTATACGACAGAGGTATCAGATGAAGGCAAGAAACAGACCCAAGGTCAACTTCTGTTATTTAGCTTGGAGCTGGGGAGCAAAGGATAGACAGCCTCTCCGCCCCTCCCCCCTTTCCCGTAAGAAGAAAAACCTGTGCCCAGAACCGGACCATCTCGCTATGAGAAAGCTTCATGACGTTAGAATCTGGTACGGCGCCTGTGGCCTCTGTGTGCTCCAACTGGACTGCTCAACCTCGCCAGCTTAGACATCTTGCTACGAGGAACAGCCCTGCTCTTACGGGATGCAGCCTCTCCGCTCTGTACGGCCAACGGGCCGGCCTTCCAGTGGGACTCTGCTAGAGGAGGAGAAAAGCTCCTAACACAAATCCAATTGTTAACATCAGTATTGCTGAGGGCCGCGATACATTAAGAGAAATATTTTTTTGCCCTAATTAGCTACTTCCCTGCCTCAGGAAAAGCTTAGGTGCCCTCAACAAAAGACAAATCCAAAAGTAAGGTCAAGAGAGCAGGGCAACATCGGGAGCCTTGAGAAGCGCTGCGACTGAGCGCCTGCTCCTGCTTCCCACCCGCAGAGTTACCGTACGACTCAAGGCACGGGGTGGCAAGAGCTAACCTGAGTCAGCGAGACACTGACCAAACCAAGGCCGCCTTTACTCCGGGTGTCCACAGAAAATCATTCCAGACTTTTATTCTGAAAGATGAGGATCTGGAATAGTAACTACCTAAAATAACTAGAACCATACAGGTGGGCTCCACGTCCCAGTGCCAACAGTCGTTCGGTCCGAGACACCCTCTAACCTGCTCGTGCCCCTTGTCAGGAGCCCTTCAGGTGACATCGCCAATGGACGGACATCAGCACTGTGCTTGGTACGCTAAGCAGGAGCAGGGGGCAAGTTCCAATAGTGACCTTGTCAGACATCAAAGGGAGGAGAGGCCCTTGGTCCTGAGAGGGCCGATGTCCCAGCATAGGTGGATGCCAGGACAGGGAAGCGGGAGTGGGTGGGTTGGTGAGCAGGGGGAGGGGGATGGGTCAGGGGGCTTTTGGAGGGGAAACCAGCAAAGGGGATAACATCGAAATGTAAAGAAAGAAAATATCTAATAAGCTGCAGATCTGAGCTCAAAGGGCTTGTCATATAAGGTTGTAAAAAAAGAAAAAAGAAACAGCAAGTGAGCTTGTGGAAGAGGGTGCTTTCTAATTAGCTTACTGGGGTGAGGGGAAGACAACCCTCGGCCTGTAAAATGCATGTTTACCTCCATACAAGGTAAAGGAAAAATGGGTTATCTCTGATGCTCACTATTAGAGTAAAACCAAGACAAAGATGTTACTTCTAACACCGCACGGCTTTCCGACTTCTGCTAAAGCAACTATTTCCCCAGATTTCTGTCCAAACTCAGCCAAGGCATCATTCCTAGTAATTGAGACTTAAAATTCACCTTATAAACTAAATCTTCTAAAAGGTGTAGTGACAGAGGGAAGGACTCTCTCCCGCACCCACGGCCCGTCTGCAGTCGCTCGCTCCTCTGCCTCACACTCGTTTTCTAACCACGAGCTACTACAAATTGTTCAGACCTTTTGGCAGCAGCACAGGGAACTGCCCTTTTCACCCATTCCCTCTCAGAAATGCAGTCACTTTCCATGCAAACCCTTCTCCCAAGGGTACTGTGCTTTGTGAGGCCAAACGCACACAACTATTCATTGAGCAATAACCCCCAAATATTTTGCATTTTTGTGAGGAAAACTGAAAGTCACCAAAGACATATGGACAAAGCTTTATTGAATCAGCTCAAGTGTGCTATGCCAACATCCGAAACGTATGGGACACTTGGACTCGCAGCTGTTTGTACTTTATACAAATCAGCAAGGATATGGCAGGCAGTGCATGAAGCCATTTCCTGCACTTAATTATCCTTAGATTCCACACTGTTCCCAACACGTCATAGTTTACATTATTCGAATAAGTGGAGTGGGGCGGGGGGGGGGGTTGCTTGTCTTGTTTAAGTGAAGCAACTCACTCACTTTAACTTTGATTTTAATCTCAGTTTTGCTACAATCTGACACACATCATGTAAAGGCATTTGGGCAAGCCACAGGATGAAACTGACGGCCCCTGTCAGCTTTTTAGCCAAAGATGCAAACAACTCACAGATCTCGCCATTTTTTTAAGAAGAGGTGAAAGTGGGAGGTGTTAAATTACCCAACGACTATAAAATATTTAATTTCTAAAAATAAAGTCAACATTGCCTCTTTAATGTAAAATTAAAGACACACTTTTGAAAACCAGGAATTCCTTTGTTCCTCATTTGGCTTAAAAATTTCACACGTTGGTCATTTATTAAAAAGAGAAAGAAGCCAAAATAATAATAATAATAAAAAAAAAAGGCAGTAAAAAAATGAAGTTCAATAGTGCTCTGTACTGGGAGAATCAAGAGCCAAAATCCAATCAGTGAGCAAAATTCATGATTCTTAAAAGAAAAACAAGTATCTGGCCAGTGTCTTTCAAGCAACATTGTCTGTGTCCAAAGATGACTTAAAACGGAGAACAAGTTCCAATAATAACATGATGTGTGTGCGCGCGCACACACACACTGGAACTGTCTCTCTCAGTAAGTAACTGATTTGATCCTGAGAGACCCACTGTACCTTTTTTTTAAGACTGGCCCTGACCTCACGATGTAGTCAACGATGATCTTAAAACATGTGATCCTCCTGCCTCACCTTCCAAGCACAGGCTTCGAGACTAGCTTTCCATACCCAGTGTTGAGCAGTACTGGAGACTGCAGCCAGTGTCAAGGGTAGTAGGCAAGCATTCTACAACTGAGCTCCATCCCTAGCCCAAGACAGAAGACTTTGGTCTAATACAGGGTAATCAGAAGACTATGGCCGCTCAGAGTTCACTACGGGATGCAACAGAAATCCCAAACTCCTCTGCCAAGGAGCTTTCAATCATTTTAAGATATAAAAACAAAAACAAGCAATGCAGATGACAGAAGGAAAAGATCCAGAAGCAGACCAAGGCGCTCCAACTAGAAACTCCAAGGAAAACAGACGGCAAGCAAGTGAAAAAGGCTTACTTGGTATTTTTAGTACTTTTTCTGAGTTTAAAGATAAAGTTCACAGTTGAGCAAAAGATAGTGATCAACACATTTTAATCCACTGACTGCCCTCAGTTGCTAATACTGATGATAGCAATGGACTATCATCTCCATGCACAACGCAGCACAGGTAACTTTACTGTTAGCAGCTTATCCAGGTCTTCACAGGACATCCGTGTCTCTGCTATCTACGAGAACGCTTGTGCGCAGAGGGCGAGTTACTCTGCACTGAGCTGCCCAGCCTGCTCTAAACAGGAGCCGATCCACACCAGCACAATTAGAGGTAATCACTACGAGAGCCCAGCATGCCCTTCTCCGCTGGCTGCCCTGTTCTCACACATCTACTTCCAAGGAAGGGACCAGTGAAGAGCCACTGCCCGAGGTCACGCAGAGGTCTGGCGCGCAAGAACAAAGCTCCAAGTTCAATTTTCAACCACATGGGTTTTTCTGGCCCATGTTAGAAAACCTCAGCCTGGGAAAACCGTCCCTCAGATGTGAACTGGCTGGACAATTGGGGACTGTTTTTCAGTCTTTCCCATTAAAGACGTTTTCTGAACAGCAGATTAGGTCGCCAGTTGGTAAGATCCATCCTGCGTTGTGCCTACATGCAGCTCACACTTACTGTCTGCATTAACCAGGGCACAGTTCACAGTGCCAAGCAGTACAGTGAGGTGGGGCGGGCTCGGCGCACACGACTCGCTCGGGGTGCTGTGTGCCTGTCTGTGTGTCCTGCTTATAAAGGACCGCTGTCTGGGTTACTCTTGACAGCGGAAGTGCTGAGTGCCCGACATGTACCTAGAAGGAAAACCAGGGCCATCTGGCTTCAGTACAGCCAGTGCTCTCTTGAAGATGGGGTCCAGCTATGTACGAATCGGCTGCATCTGAGCGCTGGAAAAGCTAAACGGGGCGGCTGAGCCATCTGCAGTAGCTTGTGCTAGAGAACTAACTCCCTGAAGAGACAACTGCAGCTCCCAAGCTGCCCCGCTGTGGCTGCTCCACAACCATGTGAGGTTTTCCTTCACCCACTCATCTTTCCCATTACAGCGTCTTCAGAGAAGCCTTGGCAATTATACAGTCGTCCGTGCAATCGTATAGTGTGTTTCTACGTGATGCAAAGGCTGACGGCCGACACGCTGGACGCCTGTAACTTCTGAGCGTTTGATTTGCTTTTTCCAGTGCTATCCATTAGCAATTAACTCAGGGTATAGCTATTAAATTAATTCAGGTATGGCACATTCCTCCTGAGTTCATCCTGAAAATGTTAAAGCACTTAATAAGAGAGGGAAGAAAAAACTGAGACCAAGCTTAACTGTGCACACCGCGCCAGATTCTTCACTGAGGAGACTATCATGTCTAGTTTTACCACACAGTCCCACACCGTTCTCCAACAGGGCAGTATAGAGCGCCAATTTCTCTTCCAGCAACGGTGTATGGCTGCGACATCCCTCAGAGCCTGCCTGCTGTGTGTAGACCCATGACGGCCATGAGGGAGTTGCCGTGTTGACCTGCTTTTCCCGATGACTAGAGCGCTTCAGAAACTAGAACCCTTTGGCCTTCCAGTGCTGCCGTTTCTGTGTCTGGTCTGACACCCTGGCAGTTCCCAGGGGTCCCTGTTGCCTTTCTGATAACATGCTAGTTATCCTGGCTATACAGGAGGCCCCTGCAGCCCGTCAGCCCTGTCAGGGAATGAAGCAGGGCCCTGAGTGAGAGCTGCCCCACTCTAGACCCATCTCACAYCCCTTCTCCTCTTCCCTTCCCTTCCAAATGTCCACCTTCTTCCCTTCCCTACCCTTAGAACCTCACCGATACACATCGCAGGCCATATAGCTACTGGCACTGTTAATCCATTAGGCTCCGTTCTCTATACACAGCTTAGCTAAAGCATGCTCCTGTTCCCTCACTCCACCACATATGAAAGGGGCTACACAGGTGTGTGTGTGTGTGTGTGTGTGTGTGTATACACATATATATACACACATATATATGTATATTACATATATGTTATACACACATACATATACATCAATTACACACACACACACACACACACACACACACACACCATGCCGTTTTCTATCTGTCTCAAGGTTGGACTCACAGTTGCTTCAAGGCTTACTGTCACCACTACTTGCAAGCCAGAATCATTAGACACAATCAGCAGCTTCAAATCTGCACTGCGCGCAGCCAGGACGGGAAGGCTGGAACTTAGGCCCACGCTGAAGGCGCGCCACTCCACACGAGCATGTTTTTAACCACAAAGATGGTCAGGCCGCAGCTTTCTCTGCATAGGGCCACGTCCCTATAGACCTGCTTAGTCCCCCGGACACGAGGGACTGGGTCTCAGCAGACCGTTGCCTAGGAAGCCAAACAACTAAGCAGTACTTCACACCCCGCAGTGCCTGCCAAAGGCAAGAAGGCCAATACTGGAAACAGCCAAGGATTGACTGTGTAATGACTGTGAGCCAGTCAGCCACAGCACCAACACCAACTGTGAAAAGTGGGAGGACAGGACGTCACCGACAAGTGGAATTCTTATATGGTTTATGTTCTTGCTCTGGCATTTCTGCTTTTCATTGATTGGTTGATTGATTGATTGATTGACGGATTTATAGTTTATGAGCACACTGCAGCTGTCTTCAGATACCAGAAGAGGGCATCGGATCCCATTACAGATGGTTGTGAGCCACAATATGGTGGCTGGAAATAGAACTCAGGACCTCCAGAAAAACAGTCAGTGCTCTTAACCACCAAGCCATCTCTCCAGCCTATGTTCTAGTATTTATTGTAACTTAATATTAGAGACAGCAGCCTGGTTATCTCTGAAATAAAATGAAATAAAATGAAAAGGAGTCTGTATCTTTACTCAGCTTTTTAAGGTCCAACACACTGATCAAACCTTCCTGTGTCACAACAGAGACCATTTAAAACAATTCCAATCATTTTATTTTATACCTACAAACAATGTAGTATGTAATTTCTTAGATAAGTATGCCAAAAAACTAGTAATGCCTTAAGATAACTCCCACACTGGAAAAACTTCGATTTACTAAGGGAAAAAAAGATTTGTTCACTCAACAACAGAGTATTGAAGTCTTTATCTAAACACAAACTGTCAGTTAATGAGTGTGATTTCCCCAAAAAGTTTTATAAATCATTCTAAAACTGACTCAAGTTGCCAAGAGTTGTTCTTACAATATTCCAGACTGAACCTGTGACGGAGAGGGGGAGGGGAAGAGGAGAGGGAAGGAGAAGAGGGAGAGGTAGAGGAGGGGGAGGGAGAGGGAGGCAGAGGGAGGGGGAGGGAGAGGGGGAGAGAATGTTCCCCTAAATACCTAAATGTTCATTTGGATAGCAAGCCAAACAGACAAGTATGAAAAAATATAAAATGACTTTTTACATCACAATGGGATCTACTCAAGAGTAACAACAGGGCTAAGAGCAGCCGGGACCGCAGGGCAACACGTGTCCCAAAAGGGAGGCTGGCGGGTGGCGGCGGCTCGGCAGCGAAGTGCACTTCTCACACTTGCAGAGAAGCCGAGGCCAGTCCCCAGCACCTACACCGTGGCTCACACACAGTTCCGAGGACCCACGCCTTCTTCTGACCTTTATGGATACCAGGGACACGTGTGGTCCATACACTTGCCTGCAAACAAGCTTATACACATAAAATAATAAATCTAAAAAGAAATTTAAGAAAAGCTGATGAGCGCCGGGCAGCGGTGGTGCACGCCTTTAATCCCAGGGCTTGGGAGGCAGAAGCAGGTGGATTTCTGAGTTCGAGGCCAGCCTGGTCTACAGAGAGAAACCCTGTCTCAAAAAACTAAAAAGAAAAAGAAAAAAAAAGGAAAAAAAGAGAGAGAAAGAAAAGCTGATCAGTATCATCAAATCATTAGGAAATGTCCATCAAACCCGTAGTTAGACACGCCCTACTCATCAGGATGCAATGCCTATGACATGGGAGAGGGATGCAGAGGCGAAGGTCTACTCAAACGCAGAGCCGGCAGGCCACGCCCAGGCCCTCACACACTGAAGAGCCGCTGTGAATCCGTAACAGCAGAGGCAGGAGAACCAGGAGAGAACCCAACAGGTACATGGCTAACAACACGCAGACTGCCCGCTGTGTGCGAGTGCATGACGAAACACTGTCTTGTCTCAAAGAGGATGGAGGTCCCGGCACATGCTACAAACCAGATGAGGCTGGACAACACTCACTGGGGAAGTTAAATAGATCAGACAAGGAACTGCGAATGACTGTAGCAGGTAAGGTTCCTCGGGGCTGGGCGGGGTGAGGAAGGAGGAGTGGTTATTTAATGGGTGCAGAGTCTACACTGAGAATGGGGGAGATGCTCAGTTGATGAAGACATGAGCTCTGCTCCCAAGACCGATGTAGAAGCACTGTGGCAGAGGGCGAGGGGGGCAGATGACAGGCTAGCCAGCCACTGTGGCCAATCAGTCAGCTTCAAGTTCAGTAAGAGACCCTGCTTCAAGAACTGAGAGTAACAGAAGAGGTCACCTGACACGGGCCTCTGGCCTCCACACAAATGTGCACACACTTGAACACATGCCCACATAGATGCACATAGGCATACAAACACACAAATACACACAGAGCCATGTACATAAACCACAACAAAAAGGGGTTGATTTAAAGTTCGGAAAATAGTAACAGCTGCACAACGCTGTGGCGATCTTTAATACCAGTGAAGAACAGTTAAAACGGAAGCAGATTTTGCTCTACAGAAAAATCTCACTAGTAATCCAGGCTAGCCATGTACCCCAGGCTGATCTCAACTTGCCGATTTCCTACTTCGGCATCCATAGTGCTGGGATTACAGGTATGTGCCACCATGCTCAGCCAAAAAGGATAAATCTTATGTAAATTGTATAGTTTTACTGTATCTTTCATATAACTTACCAAAATAAAGATAACATAATTAACTCAAGGGCTAAGAGCTATAGCAGAGATACCACGAAAGCGTTCCCTAATAAACATGGAAGCTACAAATCAGCTGTGCCCCGGAGCTCCCGGAACCACCTGACAACCTAGAGGCCCAAGAGGGTGTACAGTTTCACTCCCACCACAAATAAGACGTGCGTGGGAGTTCTGAGACTAGTAACCACACCGAACGTGGGCCAGAGTGACCACGTCCAGCTCCTTAAAAGCCACCAATGCAGAACTCACCTCATTTTTCCAAGACCATCAACCAACTAGTTAAAGATGAAAAGGGCGAGACAAGCCACACCACACACCGCATTCATTTCAAAACGGCTACTCGGATGTCTTGGAAATTACACTTGGACGATCACCTCCAAGTACGCTCCTGGATCTACTTGGTGCATTCTCAGACGGAAACCAGTAAAGGCTCAGGCTGGCGCCATATTCTATGGGAGTTATTTCAGAAGAACAAAGATCACTGAGCACAAATCCCAGGGGGGAAAAGATCCCAGGAAATCAATATGCTTAATCAGCTTAAAGGTCCCAAGAAGCAAAAAAGACAACAGATTCTTCACCCCAACCGTATGACAATAGACGCTGAACTGTCCGCTTGAGCGGCACCATCACAGACGGAGGCTCTTGCCCAGTTACGGAAGCCTCAGTGCCGTGGACAAGGTGAAGTGCCGACTGAAGATGCATCCGTGGAACCTGCTCATAGCACCCCTGCTGGGACAGCCTCGTCCCTCCTAACTAAGGAGCACCATATGCAACAACGAGCGAGACCAGATGCAGCAATGTCATCTGGGGCGCGAGCACAGACTCTCCAGGTAACTAAATGAAAACCTTGCTTCAAGCCCTAAACAATGGAAGTCAGAGAACTGTGCTGTGCTCTGGATGTCTCCGCGATGAAGGACCTGATGTGGGCCCAGGCTTACACTTCATCTCTCGCCGTCCACTCCCTCTGCCTCTCTACCAATGCTGACACTACACTCAGTGTGACCCAAATCAGACACCCTTCCAATTAAGAAAACGTGTAATGAGCTCTTGGGTGAGCGATGCTGAAAGAGGCACCCGTGACCTAGACCCTATTATTAAGAGCCTTTCAATCAGTGAGAAACAAGACACCTACAGTACACAATTACAAAAACTCCTAAATGAACCTGGCTCTGACCAGACCTGCACGCAAACCTAAACCTGGTCTTTAAGGACTTCACCTCCGAGACCGTCAGACTTTCTCCTTATTTCTTAAGTGTGGGTATCTTATCACTGCTCTGCAGAGTACCCCAAGGTAAGCTCTGAAAGCATCACAGCACCAACAGCACTGTTCGTTACTATAGCAACAAAAGGTCTGATGGTCCTAAAAGACCTAAATGACCTGAGAATCTGGAGCCACACCAGAGCCTTTGCGGAGCTGATGGAGAAGGTATGAGAGCCGTGGGATGCCAGCTAAGACTGAAAAGAAAGAGACCATGCGGAAAGAGAGCGAGGTCTCAGGCGGATCCGGGCCTGGGGCTACTTTTTTGGCCTAGGTGACGGCTGCTTGGAATCACTTAAAAGGTCAACATCCTGGGGTCTCCATTTGTAAATTCAAGGTTCAATTAAAGGATGGTTATAGTTTTCAGCCACTGTAAATTCAGTAACTGCTGTGGGAACTCTAAAGGAGCAATTAAGATGCAGTTTACGACAAGGCCAGAGAGAGAGCTCAGGAGCTAAGCGCATTTGCTAGCCTTCCAGAGGACCCAGGTTCAAGTCCCACCTCAGCTCCCACATCAGGTGGCTCACAACCATCTCTAACTCCAGCTCCAGGGGAGCTGATAAACGGTTCTGGACCCTGAGGGTCCACACGCACTCACGGAGTAAAGACACCCACACACGTACAAGTGATCAAAAATAGAAATTTTAAACTTTCTTAAAACCAAAAGAATGTCTTCGAGTCTGGAGAAACAAAGCTAGGCAGCAGCCAGGGAAAGTCCTGCGGCTAGAACAGGGGGGCATCTCGTGAGGGGGGTGCCAACTGCTGGCTCTGACTTCGGACACTTGAAAGGGGGCCCTTACCTGCTCCACAGTAGGGGAGAGACATCGGGAGGATAGAAAAGAACACCGAAGGGGACAGAAAAGAGCTGGAAAGTAAAAACCAAGGATGGGGTTAACAAAGGGCTAAGATGGGGCTTGACACTGCAGCACGCAGGATGCGAACAAAATGCGTGAAGAAGAGTTCTAAGTATCCAAGCTGTTGCCCTGGGGTTTAGAGGAAATGGTTCCAACTCTTAGAAGAGGCCCCAGAACTCGCTTTCCTCTCAACGCTTTCCTCTCTCGCCACGCTACTATCCAGTAATTCTGAGATTCTGACACTTTCCCCCTTTTAAAATCCCCCAGAGGATTCTAACATTGCCAGGACTGAGGACCACTGCCTACAGCAGACAGGGAATACTAAATAGTTGCAGTCAACCAATAGGACACCTGATTAGGCCAGAAGTGATAGGAGAGGATGCTAGAGCGCCACTGGAGCAGAGCCGCTGAGAGGAGACATTGCAGGAGGCCACCACTAAGAAGGGCTACAGGAAAGAGGCAGCTGCGTCGGTACTCTGAGGAACAGCACCTACCCCGCTCCACTTCCACGGAAGAACCCGTCTAAAGTTAAACTATGAGACAGACCACGTCACCACCGGCATCTAAACCTTCTACACAGTAAAAGGCGCATCTGAATCAGTCAACGCACTCACTCATTACTAGCCAGGAATGAACAGTCTGTGTTGGACTTTCCTTCACTGTGACAAGCACCGTGCACATTCTAGCTCAGGTCTGGACATTTGGTCCACGATGGCCAGGAAAGCATGCATGGCAAGAAGCTCACGCCAAGGCACCCAGGAAGCAGAGAAGAAACAGGAATGAGGAGGAGGCCAGCACGGCCTAGTGACCTGCTGCTCCCGCGAGACCCCATCTCCTAACGTCTCTACTGCCTCTCAGAACAGGGCCTCCAGCCCAGGCCCCGAGCATTCAACTCATGAACCTGTAGGTGACACTTCCATCCAAACCAGGACATAATCTGAGCTTCATTAAGACTTGTGTTTCATTTACTAGTTTTTATTCTATCCATAAGTACCCAGACAGTGCTTTAACACATGCAGATCACTGGGAACAGGCTAAAGTATGTCTGCTGCTCTGGGAAAAGGCAGGAACTGGAAAAGCCGGCACATTCAGCTTTTAAAATGGAACCTGATAGATGTTGTGCACATCCAAGAGTGAAAGAGACAGCAGTTAAACCTACTTGTGGGAATCAGAGATTATCTGTTTTAAAAGGATCAAGAATTAGTGAAGAATTGGCTCCAAAGTATAGAAATCATTTAAGAAATAGAACTTAGAAAAGTCTCAACTACTAATCTTTTTGTTTAAAAAGGTCTCACAGTATAGTTCAAGCTGGCCTCAGACTTGCAGCAATCCTCAGGCCTCAGTGTCTGGAGTGCTAAGATTAACTTCCCTTTTACAAAATGGTTTTGTCTTATCAAAGGATCAGGAAACTCGCTAGCAAGATGTCTGCATCCCGAGATGAAGGAGCCGAATGGAGTTCAGCCCCCAGAAGCTGTAAATAGAGAGTACAGAAAGAAAGGACGGCCACCATGCTCTCCTGCTCCTCTGCTCTGAGGCGCTAAACTCCGCATGTCTGAAGTCTCCTGGTCAGCCAGCCCGACTTGCAGGGCAGTGCGAGAGCCCATCTCATTAAAAAAAAAAAAGTAGACAATGCTTGAGGCACAACACCCAAGGCCTCCAGAGACATGTGCACACACATACACATACATGCATCACATACACATATGCAAACACACATTCATACACAAGAATTTCAGGACTGAAGGAAGGCAATGTCTTCAATAACTTTCAGCAAGCATTTCTGAAGAATAACAGTTAAATCAGGAATAAATCAGATATTCTATTTATGTATGTCTGTTTGCTAATTGTTATAGAACAAATACTTTTGGGGGGCTATAAGTCATTAACCTCGTAGTATCTCTTATACAAAAATAAAGAGAACAAAGCAATTGAATTAACAAAATATCTTGAAAACATATGCTAAGCCACAGTTACAGCTGCATGTATAGATACTCTCCTGGATGTTTCTTTTAATTCTTAATTTACCCAGCCCTAATTGCTTTTTAAGAAATTTTGCCATAGGGCTGGAGAGATGGCTCAGCGGTTAAGACACTGGCTGCCCTTCCAGAGGTCCTCAGTTCAATTCCAGCCAGCACATGGTGGCTCACAACCATATACAGTGAAACCCTGGGTCCTCTTCTAGCATGTAGGTATACATGTAGACACTCATACATTAAATAAAAACTCTTTAAAAAATCAAAAAAATTATCATCAATCGTAACTGTAAGAAGGGCTAAATTCATTGTATGGTAATATACAAAATAACTGCCATTCAAACTACAGACACTTGTACTTTCATATAAGAAAGATCATGTTCTTATAAAGGATAACCCTGGCCAACTTAAGTCGAGCTTATTCACAATTCAGTAATATTATGAATGTGAGAGAAATAACCAAGTATTCATATTATTCTTGTTGCAGCCACATCTGGAAGAGCCACAGAAAAGCTTTATCTGCTAGAAATGACAGTATTCAGTTTCTGCAGTTTATGCAATTTTCGATATTTTTTAAGTGCTGGTTCTTTTCAAAATAAGTTTCTTATAGCTACAAAAATGGTACAGTTTACAAACCTGCCATAACGTAAACATATAAAGACGAGCGTTTCTAACTCGAGTATAGTAAGGCTTCTTTAATTTACTTTAAAACTTAACTCCCTGGAGAATAAACACAGAATTCCGTTACACTAGTTTCTATTCTTGGAAAAGAAATGGCTTTTCAAAGCACAGCATTTGGTTTGTATTAGTATGGTATGCAGCTGTAGGACTTGTACGGCTGCCCAACACGCAGTGAGTGCGTGCTCCAAGTCCTCACAAGCTGGAGGCTCCTATCTAATGCTTATCGAGAGAGAGAGAGAGAGAGAGAGAGAGAGAGAGAGAGAGAGAGAGAGAGAGAGAGAGAGAGAGAGCGCGCGCCACGGCGGCGACGGACCGGTGAGAACAGGGAGGAACCAAACCACATTTACTCAGAGTAGCGAGCCTGCAAAGCTAGACAGAACTATGGCCTGCACAGCGAACACGATGTGCATGAAACGCCCCTGTAGGGAAGAAAAGGAAAGTCACGAGCCAATGTGTGTTTTAAAATGTCGGATACTGCTTTCCCAGAGGTGTGGAAACATGCTGTGCCCATGAAGACTTTATTCAATTACTGAGCAGTCCTTTACAAACTCATACATTTCAACTCCTAATATTTACTCCAACCAGAGGAAACGGAGCTGCCCGCAGGAAACTCTCAGCAGTCTGTTAATCCAGCGTGTCGGGCAGAACGCTTAGCGATGCTTTAGGACGAAATGAGAGGCAGAGGTCAGCATGCAAACCCCTCCTGGTTTCCTCTGAGGATGGAGCTTGTGACTCCCGGATGCCGGGACTCCCGGGGCTCCAAATCGAATCTGTGGCCTGGAAAGTTAACTGACCGGGGAACAAATTATGACATCTAACTCAAACAGCAATACACAAACTCTTCAAATACTTTGTTCCAGTAATGACTAAATAGCAAAACAACATTTTAAGCATTAAAAGACCACAGACCATACAGTGAGGAGAAGTCCTGGGCTTTCATTTAGCTCCCTCCTAAGTGCTGATAACTTGGTATCACGGTGTAAGCACTCTGCTTTACGTTTCTTTATTTCACAGATGGTTTTGTGTTAAAGCTGATGGGAATTTGATGGTATTCTAAATTTAATTTTAAAAAAAGTACTTTAAATAAATTCATTCCTTTTTTTTTTTCAACATTTGATATGGTTAAGTCAAAAAGACAGAGCCAGTGTAAAAGGACTCAAGGGACAGGGGAAGGCGGGGAACAAGATCAAGTATGGGGAGAGACAGGAAGGAAACCCAGGGGGGGCAGAAGAATGAATCAAAATATACAGCAGTGGAGGGGGGCGGGGTACATCGAGACCATCCCAGAGACCTCGGAGGTGAGAGGCTCCCAGGACTCAATGGGGATGACATTAGCCGAAATGCCCAACAGTGGGGAGATGGAATCGGAAGAGACCACCTCCAGGAGATAGACATGGCCCCGTTGAGGCAGGGGACTACCTTCCCATCTTCAATTTTTTTGACCCAGAATTGTTCCGGTCTAAAGGAAACGCAGGAACAAAACTGGAGCAGAGCCTGAAAGACTAGCCAGTCAGTGACCTACCCAGCTTGGGATTATCCCATGGGCACCCACCGAACCCTGACACTGTCACTGATGTCACATTGTGTGTGCACATGGGAGCCTGGCATGGCGGTCAGTGCTCTGAGAGGCTCTACCAGTAACTGACTAAGACAAGTGCAAAAACAAAAAGCCAACCATTAGATTGAGCCACCAACCAAGGAGGATGCATGGGCTGGTCCGTGGCACCCACCTCAGGCACACGTACGTACGTATGTGTGTGTTTGTGTGTGTGTGTGTGTGTGTGTGTGTGTGTGTGTGTGTGTAGCAGAAGACTGCCTTTGTCTGGCCTCAATGGGAGAGGAAGAGTCTAATCCTGTAGAAACTCGATGCTCCAGGGAAGAAGAATGTTGGCAGGGGGGAAGGGCAGGGGTGGGGGGATGCGGGAACACCCTCTGGGGAGGAGGGTGAAGAAAGGAAGGGGACCAGGTAGGTGGGCAACATTTAGAATGTAAATAAATAAAATTAAATTTTAAAAAAAAGAAGAAAAATTAAAAGGACTCAGGAAATGTGGCTATCACACAAAAACAGTGAATGGCCAATCACAGCGTAATCTAGCATCTAACAATACCCTGATTCAGGAAGTTAAAAAAAAAAAAGTCTATGTAACCACTTGAAATCCACAGAATATATGAAAATTCTTAAATCAATGAAGAAAGCAGCAGCCTGCTTCTGGTGAGTTTCCCATTGCTGTGACAGTACCTGAGACAAATGAACGTGTAAGGATGAACGTGTAAGGATGAAAGCTTAACTCTGGCACACCAGCATTCCCAGGCCCACAACAGCACAGCTCACGGCGGTTGCTAGAGTGGAGTCTAGCGAGGCTGCGGCAGCCGGGGGCACGCAGAGGAGGCGAGACCCCAACAGACCTCCGTGTAAGCCCGGCTTGCTTCCTGCAGGCCACATCCGACCACTCACCCTCCTCCCACACGCCCAGGCTGTAGAAGTCGACGCACATGGACATCTGGCAACATTTAAAGCTCTAAACGTTTTCTATTAATACAGAAAAAAAGGAACAGGTCTAACTAGTAAGCCCCCTTCCAAACTGCAAGAAAGCAAAAAATTAAACATTTACCCAGCGTTTCCTATTTTAAAACTATTTTATGGTAACCAAACAGCCTGCATTGATAAAGGAAAGCTACTCAGCAAAGAGCGAGCAAATAAAAAAGAGAAAAGGAGCTGTAAATCCCACAGCTGGGAAGCTGGCTCAACTGGGCGGGACTTGCTGCTCTTGCATAGGACTGGGGGTTCAGTTCCCAGCGCCAAAATAGGAGTTCACAACTACCTGTAAGCCGTGGTGCAGGGCATCCGACACCTCCTGGCTTTCAAAGGATATATATACACATGGTGGGTGCACTATATACAGGCAGTCAAAACAGTCACACATAAAATAAATCTTTTTCTAAAAGCATTCAAATACCCTTTCAGAATGTACAGTTTCAGTGCCGTGAAGATCGGCACATCACAAAAGTTTGTCTTTTTTTTTTTTTTTTTTTTTTTTTTTTTTTTTTTT
>BDUI01000088.1:123761-137874 GCA_002335545.1 Apodemus speciosus | reverse complement strand
GGGGGGGGGGGGGGGGGGAGGGATGCCTTGGCATGGGTCCGCTGAGGCACCCCCTTCGCCCACACACCCATAGAACATATTCTTACGCGGCTTTCTCTTTTTATGATCACAACAATCTCTAACCCATCTTCCCACTTTAATCTTTACATCCAACTGCCAAGGGGGAAAAAAAAAGAGGAAAAAGTGCTTAAGGATAGTTAGTAGCTTACTGGGTGGGAAATCGAGGCAACAACGGGACCATCCCTGGCATGGCGGGAGAGAAACCAAGACTCGTTCGACCGTAAATCTCTCTCTTTACTGAATGCCAGGCCTCGCTTCTAGTGTGTGTCTGGGTGTGGTGCGGCAGGCCATTACCTTTCTCATGTCTGTAAGTGGTTCCATCTGTTTTCAGGGGAAATCTGGGTTCGGCCGATGTCAGAAGGAATCTCAGAATCCTTCCAACTGGTTTTGGAACCCGCCCATAGTGGGATTGAGAAACAACAAAACTAGAGAGAGTTCTGGAGAGAAAGCCCTGCACTCAGAGGACTGGCTGCTCTTCTAGTCGCCCAGATTTGTTCACAGCACCCACAGCGTACTTCACAACTGTTTGTAACATGGTCCCGGGAACTCATCCCTCATGGCACACATGTGAACATCCATGCATGCAGTCAAAACACCCATACACACAGAAAAAAGAAAAGACAAAACGGGGCTGGAGAAACAATGACTAGGACCTGGTCAATCCCCAGCTCCCGTCGCCAGCGGCTGGTAACCTGCTGTAACTACAGCTCAGAGGATCCGACGCCCTCTCTGGCATCCCCAGGCACCAACCATGTGCACGGTGCAGAAACATACATGCAGGCAAAACATCCATACACATTAATATACCTCAAAGGCTCAAAAAGCCTCAAAGACTGTGATGGTTTGTGTGTGCTCGGCCCAGGGAGTGGCACTACTAGAAGGTGTGGCCCTGTTGGAGGAAGTGTGCCACTGTGGGGATGGGCTTGCAGATCTTCCTCCTAGATGCCTGAGCATGCCCAGTCTGTTCCTGGCTTCCTTTGGATAAAGATGTAGAACCCTCAGCTCCTCCTGCACCATATCTGCCTGGATGCTGCCATGCTTCTGCCTGGATGATAATGGACTGAACCTCTGAGCCTGTAAGCCGACCCCGATTAAATGTTGTCTTTTATAAAACTTGCATTGGTCATGGTGTCTGTTCACAGCAGTAAACCCTAACTAAGACAAAGACATTACAAAACAAGATGATGAGAAAAAAATAAAACTGTTTTTTAAAAAGCTTCTGTTTATTCCTACTGACGTCAAAGGGACAGAGGAACAGGGTACACGAGAGGTAAGTGGCACCCCAAAAACCGTGGGGATGGTTCAGAACATAGACCCATCACTTCATACAGGTATCTGTGAGGAAGCAGAACCTTTCCGTTAAAGGGAACTGAGAACTATCACCAATCACAGCACGGGCCGATTTGGGATTCTGATTCAAACAGTATAAAACCAGCCAGAAAAGGCGCACCTGCAGTCCCAGCTCTGAGTGCTCACGCAGTCTCTCCAAGTCTAACTTCCAGCACAGCTGGTAATACTCGCTGACAAACACACTGCCCACAGCCACGAACTCGAGCCCCGCCTCTCGGTGCCAAGGCTCGGCAGCTATCCAGGACATCTATGCCTCAGCTAGAGCTCCTGGCGATTCTCACAATACCAAGTGCAGCCAGGTGGTAGTGGCGCACGCCTTCAATCCCAGCACTTAGGAGGCAGAGGCACGCGGATCTCTGAGTCCAAGGCCAGCCTGGTCTACAGAGTGAGTTCCAGGACAGCCAGGACTACAGAGAAACCCTGTCTCGAAAAACCAAAAATAAATAAATAAAAATAAAAATTAATAATAATAATAATAATAATAATAACAACAACAACAACAACACCAAGTTTGGCTGCCAGCCTGAGATGCGGTCTTGGTCTCTTCTGAAGCACAGCTTCTGCCGGGCTGACTCTGAGGACACACTCCCAGATCTGTGATTCTCGGTGATGCTGGTCTCTGAACCACTGCTACTTTCTCAGCTCCACTAACCAGCATCAACTGTCCCAGGAAAGCCAAGGTTTCATTCATTTCAGTGGTGCCAGCCTCCTGCTAATCACAGCTGATTCTTCATCACCAGCTAACAGGAACTGCAGATTCTTAATTCAAAATATCACATCAAGGGCACCAGTAGAGTCCTTGCTTCCTTCTGAAACTTTGTCAGCTCTTCAGTCTCTTATAAGCTCCAACAAAACAGCCCACTGAGCTCAGAGCACTCAATGGCTTTCGTAGCCCCTAATTCGATTGCCATAACAATCCTCCCCAAAACACGCGGTCAGGCCACCATAGTCAGCCCCACTCACGGTGCCAATTCCCATCTTAATTAGGGTTTCTGTTGCTTTGAGAAATCGCCATCACCCAAATCAACGTGGAGTGAAAAGGATTTATTTCATCTCACAACCTGTATGTAGTCCATTATCCAAGGAGGCCAGGGCGGGAGGTCCCCGAGGCAGGGACTGATACAGAGGACATGGAGAACACTGCCTGCCGCCTTGCTCTGCGTGTTCCTGCCTTGGGGACCCACCCTAGCTGGATGCAGTATTCCGTTTGCAGCCTTAGACGAAGGTGTACAACACTCAGCTCCTGTACGGTGGATGCTGCCACGCTTCCGCCCTGATGATAATGGACTGAACCTCTGAACTGAATACAACTCAAATACTACAAAACATACATACACATGTGTCAAAATATCACACAATTCAACCTCTTTCTGGGGTGGTTTTATTTCAAGGAGAAAGAATCTCGGGTAGTCTGGCCTTGAACTCACGATTCCCCTGCCTCCACCTCCGGAACAGTGGAGTGGCATGGTGGCATGTACTGTTAATGTCAGCACTAGGGGGAGAGACAAGAGGCTCTCTATCACTTCAAATCCAGCATGGTCTACACAGCAAGCTACAGGGGTGCATGGTGAGAGTTTATCTCAAAAGCAATTACAATAATAAAATTTAAAATAAAAATCCTAGTGGAAGCCAGGCGGTACTGGCACATGCCTTTAAACTAAGAGGCAAAGGCAGTTGGATCTCTGATTTTAAGCCTGCCAGGTCTATACAGTGAGTTCCGTGACAGCCAGGGCTACACTGGGAAACCCTGTCTCAAAAACTCCAAATAAATAAACAAACAAACAACTCCGTTAGTGGAGAAATTACATTGGTCAAGAGTTGGTCAACGTTAAGATTTCAGCTTACCACCAAAACTGTTTTCTACTCATTTTTCCAAAGTTGCTATAATGATACCATAAAAACTATCTTATTTTTCATAAGGAAGGACATTTTACAATCACGTTCTCTACAGAGATAGATTCATGAGTCACAACCGTATGAGTGAGGACTGTTCACCGCACCGGAGCCTGCAGAGAGAAAGCAGACACGAAGCAGTGCGGTGCCCCAGCCCTGGCCTCGGTCATCGCTGCGCTGGGACTGGAACGAGGGGCTGCAGACTCTACCTTCTTCTGTCAGGAGGAAGTGACCAGAGACAACGCCTATTACCTGTTCCGTGAAAATCCTAGACTCAGGATGAACTCCTGCGAATGATTCCAGCACTGGCCAGCCACAGCCTGTGCTCCACTAACACACTTGCCAAAGCCCTCAGCTGAAGACAGGAGATCTCTCCGTCCACAGCCGCCGTCCTTCAACAAGTAAATGGCCTTCAGCAGGGCCTTTGTGACTGCTCAACATTCCAAATGGAACCCTGAGGCAGTCACAGGACCGGGCACACCTCAGCCACTGCTTCCAAGCTGCTGAACAAGACTGTCCTCTGATGAACAAATTACTCTCCAATGCAATAAAGCAGTACTGGCTGGGGTGGGGGAGGGCAGATACAAACAGGTCTGAAGGGGTTTCCATCCTCTTATCAGTATACAGGGCAGTGACTGAACAGAAGACTCTAGAACATAATGCTATTCTGTTAATTAAAGTAAGTAAGTTCCTGAAATTTGAGGGGCCTCAACTGTAGGATTGCTCCTGCAAAAATCAGTTTCTACCAGACTGAGCTGCTATCAGGACAGTAAACCTAGGTCAAAGTTCAATGCCAGGCACTAGGAGGAATCAAGAGCGCCATGTATTACCAATGCTGCCTTTACATGTAACTTAAAAGTGTAAACTATTTCCAATACAAAAATCCCACTTATTAGTCAAGGAAAGCATTGCAATATCAGAGCCTCTCGGCTGTGGCTTTGCTGCTAGGGACTGTGTTTCTAAGCCCAGCGCAGGACAGTGTTTTAAGTGGTATACTTTTCACCACACTGCCGGGCAAACGTAAGAGTAACAACTTTGCCAACAGAAAGAAAAATAGCTCACTTGTTTTAGTTCTCACAACAACAACAACAAAAAAAAAAATAGAACAACATAAGACAGAATGGAAGAAAGGAACAAAAAGGAAAAAAATCTAAACAAGTTGGAGGCAGGAAAAATGCGCATATACATAGACATTACCTTAAAAAATGCTGTTTTAAAAAAACACCCTTGATCCCAGCACTCGGGAGGCAGAAGCAAGAGGGTCTCTGTGAGTCTGAGCTAGCCAGATCTACACAGTAACTTCAAGGACAGCCAGAGCTACACTGTGACCCTGTCTCAAAGATAAAAATAAGCTACAATTAGATCTCGTCTGCTCTGACTTAGTGATCATTCAGAACTTTCCTGTCACTACTTGCTTCTGCACTGCAGTCTGTTTCATTGCGAGTACTGGCTAAAGCACACACGATGCTATAGTCACACAAATCTGCTTTCAGAGACAAAAACAATACTCCATATTTATTTCAAACACACGACAACTATGTTATAAATGAATGACTTACACAAATGGAATCAGCTGTCAACACGAACCTCAGACACCGTGTAGTACATTACAGGGCTTGCACATTGTTTACACGGGAAATTATATACTGTTTAGGATTTGCTTCAAAATACTTCGGGTGGGCTGCCGTGGGCTGAGCATCACAAGGACACATGAAGCTCTCCAGCACAGCACTGGGAGAGGCTGAAGCCACCCGCACAGGCGTGTGGCTCTTTATCACTGTTCTACAGACGAACATCCTGGAAACTCTGCAAACAATGGGCAAAGGGAAGCAGAGGAAGCCTTGTCAGCTCAGGTCTCAAATCCCAGCACTGGAGAACCAAGGGGTTCAAAGCCAGCCTCAGCTGCAGTCCAGCCTGCGTGACGTGACGGTCTTTCTCAGTAGACAGACTTCTGTTTTCTGTAACGGCTAGTGGTACGGTAGGTAGGAAGTACTTCCAAAATAAAAAAGAGCGTCAGATACGCATACACAAAAAAATATGGCTTCGATAAATTACATACACAGATACAAAGATAGGTTCTGAAAACAACCCATCTTCTGCTGCTGTCCTGTGTGTTGCAGCGAACAATTGACAAACAGGTCCCAAGCTACAGAATGGTCTAGAATCCACACTACAGTCTCTTAAGCTCACAGCGCCAAGATAAAAGTAGACTGGCATCACCTGGACCACATGTGCACCAATCACAGTCCTTTACAGGGCTGCAGAAGTTAGGAAATGCCCTCTCCAGACCGCACCCTGCTTCCGGGTTAAGGCGGAGCCCCTGGGAGAGACACCAGTGTTTCACAATGCGCCTAATTGAAAACAGACATGCCTGGCGTTAGGAGAGTGAAGCCACGAGCTTTACTGATGTTAATTTTAATGGCCATGATCCAAAGACAGTTCCGGCTACAAGTGCAGGGGGAAATCTTGATTTCTTTTTTTAGACAGGCTTAAATCACTACTGGACACTCTTAAGTTTTCCGACATTATTTTATGGAGGGAGAAAGTTTTTCTTTTCTTCATTAAGAGAAGTGAATTGAAGGAAACGTCTCCAGGAAGATGTTCGGTTAGCTGCTTTCTTTCCACTGCAGAGCAATTAAACAGAGGGTACCAGGAAGACACAAAGGATTATCATAACAAATATAGCCTCCCAGAGCCTCCGCTGACGATGCACACTGTCTAGAGAGCACCAGGGCCACATGTGCTTTGCAAACACTTCTGAAAGCATTTGGCACCGTCTCCCGATAACCCCCACAGTACCAGACTTCCTTGTTTTTTCAGTAGTATTTCAAAACCTTGACACATTTATTGAGCTATTTCTGGAAGACTTCGGTCTGTCTACCTTCAGGGCTCATGATGCAAATATATAAAAGCTACAGGACATCCCTTTAGCCACAAAACTTGGCAGGCTTCCTGGGTCTCCAAGAAAACTCCAATTAGCTACTTTATTACCAGCAAAGGAGTAGAATGGAGAAGGAATCACTGACCGCAGGAGCCTGGCCAGGCTGGCTGCCACTACTGAACTGCTGAGTGGCTTCCATTTAACCTCTTCCTGGCTTGCCCCTCTTACCTGTCAGAGCTCCTGAACAGAAGTTTAAAACAAAAATCTTAAATATAGAATGACAAAAATGTCCTAGAAATTTCTGTTGGAAAAAAATTAACTTTAAAGCCAGGCAGTGTCGGCGCACGTCTTTAATCCCACCACTTGGGAGGCAGAGAGGCAGGAGGATTTCTGAGTTCGAGGCCAGCCTGGTCTACAGAGTGAGTTCCAGGACAGCCGGGCTACACAGAGAAACCCTGTCTTGAAAAACAAAACAAAAAAACAAAACAAAATTAACTTTAAAATTAACAGATATATATGTCTCTACTTATATACATACACACATTTTTTTAAGAAAATAATTAAAGAAGCGTGCTAGGTACACACATAATCCCAGCACTAAGAAGGCTGAGCCAGAAGATCTGAGCTGCTAGAGAGAGCCTGTGGGAGAAGAGAAGGGAAAGAGAAGTCCGTCACAGTCAGCACATGGCTTTCTATGTTACCAAGAGAAGAAAGGACTGTATAAAAAGGGCTAACAAAGAAACCGTCCTCAGAACCTATCGGAGGGAACTCTGGGAAGAGTTTGGTCTTGTTGGGTTCTTTATTTATGTGTGCGGATAGATATTCTGCCCACATGAGGGGCTCAGATCCTCTGTAACTGGAGCTACAGACATTTGTAAGCTGCCATTTGGGCAGCTGGGAATCGAACCCAGGTCCTCTTAAAGCAGCCAGTCCTCTTAACCTCTAAGCCATCTCTCCAGCTCCAGGTCTTGCTTTTATTTGAAACAGGATCTCCTGTAGCCAAAGCTAACTGAGACCGTGCTACGAAGCAGAAAATGACTTTCAATTCTGCCTCCATCTCGAATTATAGGCATGCATCTCTTTTAGCTTCGGTCATTTGTACAAATTTGTGCAACCATGTTATAAGTTTTCCAAATCCTGTATTAACTACTTCATGTCTGTATCTAGGTCACTTTAAAATGCGTAGCTGCTTCCAAGGTAAGCTAAGTAATAGAAACGAAGTAAGAGAAACAATTGTACACCTGCATATACAATCAAAGGGTTAACTTCGCAACACCTCAGTCATTGCTACATTTCAGGATGACACTATACTATTTAGAACCTGTACTATCTTCTCCTAAATATATATACATATTTAGGATATATATATGTATCCTATATATATTTAATATATATAAATATACATATTTATATATATTAAATATATGTTTATATTTAGATATATAAGATATATAATATATATTTAATATATAGGATATATATATATCAGTGCTTGAATTTATAAACTTCTGAAACCCACTGAGCAAGTTAACATGAACTCCCACCCTTGCAGCCATTCCTACTTGCAGCCACTCCCTAGGCAGCTCAGCCACACTGCCAGCCCCACTCGAGGGTCTATACAATTCCTTTTGTGTCTTAACATCCCCAAATCTACTCACAAAAACCCTTGACACCCATATTCACATGCCATAAAACTTCCACTCTACCTAGCAATGAAAATTTTCACTTGACAGTAGTACAGTTGTTCTAATCCCCAAATAATATCCAAATGTCTATATGGTACTATGAATCAGTTCAAAGGCAGATAAATTAAGAATTTACTATTCTAAAATAAGACTCTCATTTCTGAAAAGTACATATTCACCAAATCGCCACTGTGTTTTGATAAATTGATGGGAGATAGCTAATTTTAAGCTTATACTAAACCAATCCTGGAACAACCACAGGAAGTGTGTCTGTGTGATAAACAATGCGTTTCCTGACCTCTTCTAAGGAAGAGCAGTTCTCTCCCAGTTTCCGTCACACGCTGCAAATACTGACTTGTTAATCTGATTTTTCTACGTACTTTTAAACATAAGTCAGAAAATGGGGAAAAAGAAATAGGTTTACTATGGCTGCAATAAGTACACATTGAATACCACAATAATCCTCTGAACTTTATTTTTAATCAACATAAAACCCTAAATCCAGCCAATTGAACATGGGTTAATTTCCACTTTTCCTTAGTAAACTAACAGGAAGAAAATAAAACAAATATTACAAACAAGACAGGAAGCTAGGGGTTAGGCAGCACACCCCTTTAATCTCAGGAGCCTAAAGCAGAGCTACTGAGAGTTCAAGGACAGCCTGGGCTAAGACCTAGTCTGAGAGTTCAAGGCCAGCCTGGGCTAAAACCTGGTCTCAAAACGAAACAAATGGGAGGCGGGTGGAGCGGAGATGAGCTATGCCGAAGGATTGTAGGAATGGAAAGCACCTGACTGAGGAGCAGAAGTGGCAGCCAGGCTCCAGGCTTTGGCAGACCCAAAAGGAACCAGGGCTGAAGTCCCTAGCACCTCAGGCCTGCAGGTTCCAGGGCCCTCTGGGGCCTGAGGCTTGACTAAGAGCTAAGTGCAGACTTGAGCTGCAAAATATGTCCTCAGGCTTTGAGGGAAAGAAATCACTAACTCAGAATCTGACACAAGCCAAACTGTACAAGCTGTCAACTAAAGATGGCAGCCCGTCGTTAAGACATCCCCGGATCTGAAGAAACGGACCCCCCACTTCCCATTTCTAACTGCTAGCTGGGCTCATGTGAAATCAGAGTTAAATCAAGAAACAAATACAGTGTACAGGAAACACAGAAGCCAGGGGGGAAAAAAAAAAAAAGATGGTTAGAAATTCCCAAAGTGCAGTGATCTAGAGAGGTTCCGGAAATAAAGCCCAGGATGACAGAGGGCCCGGGAAGGAAGGGGAGCCTGAGTATCTACGCTCAGCCCCTGGCACCCACACAAAGCCACATGTGGTGACCCCACTTACTGTCCAGCCCAGGGACACAGCTGGATCCCGGCAGCTCCCTGTTCAGTCTAATGTGCAAGGGTGGAGAGAGACCCTGTGCACAAAGTGGGAAGCTCCTGAGAACACGCAAGGCTGGCCTCTGCTTCCACGGGCACACAGACCTGCACACGTGTGCACACTCACATGGGTGTACACACACACACACACACACACACACACACACACACACACACGAGTGTAAGATGGAACTGAGAAACTGTTTTATGCTTGAGCTTAACAGCAGGAATTTTATAACTTCCAACACAGCTGAACATCACCTAAAACGACTCTCGATGCTCAAAAATACCTCCACATGGTCCTACGACACCAGACAGTGGCTGTTACACGTCTGTGGAACCAAGTTCTTGACTCCCAGCCTGGCCTGTTCCCTTAGAAAATAACAGAAGACTTTAACAAATAATAAAATGAAAAGTATTCCGTCATTGTCTTCAACTCAAGGAACAGAGATGGTTATGTTTCTTAGAGACCAAACACACCCAAAAAACAAAATCAGAAACATGGAAAGTAGCGGCCACTGGGGAGCTGACAGCTGAGAGTCAGGGCACTGGCCTGCCCGCTGTCTCCCCTGTCTCCCCTACAGCATGCCTGGCGCTCTCCACCATGCCAAAGTACTCCAGGGACTGCCGTTTCCACTGGAAATGAAACAGCAAAAGTGTAAAACCACACGAAGGAGAGAGCTGGCTGGGAAAGGGAGAAAGCCGCGCTCTATTTTTACGCGTGATCCTCTGGCACGTTTTGCTGACGGTGGTGCTCAGTCATGGGATACTTGTTACTCGGTGCTTCAGGATCACACGGCAGAGAAGTGAGGGGCCCAGGCCCAGCCAGGAAAGCAAGCCTATCTCCTACAAAAGCCAGACGCTGGAGACACCAACAACTTCCAAAATGAAGTCCAGTTCTTAGGCGCAGCATCAAATAACTTACGTAACTGTAACTACTGGCCCCAGTGGACAAAACTAACATTCAGCCAACACGTCCACTGGGTGCCATGAAGAAGTCAGCCCTGCCCTTCATCTGTAGAGTGAACTGCATTCCACGCTAGCGAGGATAAATGAGGTCCAGTCTTCCCTCTTTTGATCTGTTTTTCTGGGGCTTGCTTCTCTCTTTTCTAACACGCTATTATTGACTGTGACCGATTCTGCCCTCGATTATGTACACATAGAAAGAAGGCAGCCCCTAAGACTGAGTGACCCCATCTGTGCTGTCCTGCATGAAAAGCTTGAGGGACACAGACCAGGACTATGGCTCAGTGGGTAAAGGAGCTTGCAGCCAAGCCTGAGGGTCTGGGTTCAACCCTAAAACCCCCAAGACTTAACTCCGCGAGCTGTCCTCTAACCTCCGCAATGCTCTGTGGGATGTACAAGCCTGCACGTAAGCGTAAACCCACACAAAAACGAAATAAACGTAAAAACAACATTCCATAAAAGGTACTGAATAAAAGCCGACACCTAGGAAATAATCTCAGAAATAGGAAAGAGGGAGGAAACTGGATCATTTTTCTCGATCTAATTATAGATCGAAGAGAATACAGAGGACAGGAATAGGTTAACTCCACCACAGGGTTGAAAAGAGCAAAATTCACTCTGTGCTTAGCACAGGGACAATCAATTATGTCTTCAACAAAATACACTGGAAAGGAAAATAAGCAATGAAGACATAACTAAATCTTAAGGGTTATAAAGACTAATTGTATGTACAAATCTTAACTGCATCTTCATACAAAGACTTTTTTTTTTTTTTTCAAAAAATGGCACTTGAAAGACTGGAAAGATTAATGGTTAAGAGCACTTGCTACCCATGCAGAGAGCCCAAGCTCTGTTCCCAGTAGCCGCGCGCGGTGTCACTACTGTCTCTAACTCTAGCTCCGGGGGATCCAACACCTCCTCCAGCGTCCATAAGGACTAGTAACACAGGAGGTACAGACATACATGCAGGTAAAACAGCCAGACACATAAAATACAAGTTTCGAAAATGACATTGATTAAACTGACACTTAACCAGCTGGGTATGGTGGAGGGAGGGGTGTGTGTGTGTGTGTGTGTGTGTGTGTGTGTATTCACACATATACCTATAAGTAGGAAAATCACAAGTTCAATGCCATCTAGGGCTACATAAAAGAAAGTGAGACCAGACTGAACTCCAAAGGGGATTAGAAGCCTGTGTGGGCTACAGAGTAAGGCCCTGCCTGTCTCAAAGCCTCCCACTTTAAAAATTGACACTTAGGAATATCAAAGACCAAGGGGCTGAAGAGACGGCTCAGCAGTTAGAGCCGACTGCTCTCACACAGCTCCTCAGCTCGGATCACAGAGACTACATTAGGCAGTACCGAATCACCTGTAACTCCAGGTCCAGGGGACTTTTACAACGTCTTCTGGCCTCCAGAGACACCCCCAAGCACTGCGCACACACTAGCATGCAGGCACACACACAAGCATGCAACTTAAATACAAACCATTTTAACAAAGAAAGAAACTGGGAATCAAGACTTAAAATGCTGACAGACAACTTGGGAGCTTCAAGGATCATTCAGTGTAATGATGGTATTCCAATTAACATTATAAAAGTGTATTGTCATGTAAGACTGAAAATGAAACAAAAATCACAATTAAAACCACGCTGAAGTTTTTCAAGGGCTGGAACTGAAGCTCAGTGGGTAGAGTTCACGAGGCCCACGTAAATCCGGACTGGCGGCTCTGAAGCCCCAGGACATTCTGAACACTTGGGGCTCATGTTCATCTTAGTCTACATGGTAAGCCTGGGACACAGGAGACCTTGTCTCAAAAGCAGTTGTTTTTGAAATCGTAGAAGATACGGAAATAAGACTTAACCCCATATCAAGTTGCTGCCTCAAAATATGAACCTTGGTTGCTCCAGACTTTGACTATGACATCTGGTGATGATCAAAATGACCAAATAACCAGATAATTAGTTCATTGTGTCCAGAGATGCAAGAGGTTGCCAGACTTGTTTTGTGAGTATTCCTACATGGTATACACACTGTCTTCTCGAGCCTTTGTAAGTCACGTGACCCCGTTCTTCCTCGGCATTTGAAAAAAACAAAAACAAAACAAAACAAAAAGCCAATGACATATAAATCCGGCAGGGCTGTGAGCTAGGGGAGTCTGAAACCGAGCTTTAGAGAAGGAAGCAAACGGTTTAACAGTACGTGAGGAGGTCTCGAACCAAACCCGAAAGGAGCCGATTCCATACATCATCACTAAGGGCTTACTGCACAGCGAGCGTTGATCATCTGTGGCCCTGGATGGTGACCCAAGAGTCACACCTCACAGAGGGAGAGGCCCAGTAGGAAGGAAAGCCCTAGGGTAAGCAACCTTCGCCGTAAGGTCACACGGCCTTACCGCAGTCAGTTCAGCCACTAGTCAAGAGTTGGTTCACACGGTGCATATGAAAAAGAGTTTCTTAGCCTGTGGGTGGAGATCCCCGGAGCCTGCACATCAGATATTTACATTACAATTCATAACAGTAGCAAAACTACAGTTAGGAAATAGCAACAAAATAGTTTAATGGTTGGGGGGGGGCACCACAACATGAGGGTCGCAGCTTTAGGAAGGCTAAGAACCACTGCTCTAGAGGTAACATGAGAAGGAAATGGGGAAACTGAGTCAAGTTATCATTAAAAATAATGTGAGCTCTGTCGGGCTGGCAATTCTTCCAGCAGAGGTGAATGGAACCAGTCCTCAGTTCCTACCCAAAATAAAAGTATTTATAGTAGATTTATGGTTTCGTAATACTGGCAGGTAATTTAAAATTAAACACTACACTGGGGGACTATATGTCTGCAGGTTTATTTCATATATAATATAAGGTACTGGATCTATAAAGGTTTGCCAGAGCTTAAACAACCAATAAAACACGAGCTTACTATGAGCCTTACTTCAACTGCAGAGAAAAGAAGTTGTGAGACTGCATATGCACACTTCAGACTCAGGATCCGTTACCTCTAGCAACACCACAAAAAGACTACATTCTCCCCGTATCGTTGAAACCAGATCCCGAGACCTTCGCCACACACATGGTACTTTGTGCAGTATTTTTTTTAAAAAAGGGGGTGGCACTATGAAGTTAATAGTTTTGTAAAAGTTTAGAAATTCTAAAGATACTGTAATAAAAATAGTTTTTAAAAGGCATTCAAAGCGGGGGTGGGGGGAAGAAATCCCAGCCCCATATCAGACTCTGCTTCCACACAGATTACCGGCTCCTGACGACAGCAGAAAATGTGCTTACCACAGGCAACACACTAGCCCTTTTCATAACCGAACAAACAACTCTCACAGATGCCAGGCACTACGTGAAGCATTTTACAAACACTGGCTCATTTAATTCTCATATCACTCTACGAAATAGGTATGATTTACACACACACACACACACACACACACACACACACACACACACACACACGCACACAGACCATTAAAGAAATGGCTTTGTAAATTATTCTGCACCAAGTCCCTGGTCAGAATGTCAGCCCAGCCAACACCACCCAGCGTGGACATAGTCAACCCCCAAGAAACTTCTGAGGAAAGAAAAGCAGTCGTTAAACTCACAAGTACCAATACAAGCGGCTAAGAGTGAATATCTGAACTTGGTTTCACCTTGACAACAGCACAGGGGAAGAGAGAGAAGAGAATAGCATCTCTGCAGACTCTGATTTGCTAATCTCCAACATGTAGGAAATAGGTGCAGGACGCAGCTCGGCCACACGGTATGTGTCCTGGGTCGGTCCCCAGCACCGCATAAACTGGATGCTCAAGGTCCTCCTCCACCACATCCCATGTTCAAGGTCAGCCCTCTCTACCTGAAAGCCAGTCTCATACAACAGTAATTATTTCTTAAAAATAAGTGCGGGGGGGGGGG
>BDUI01000088.1:112247-123681 GCA_002335545.1 Apodemus speciosus | reverse complement strand
GTAATGAGATCTGACGCCCTCTTCTGGTGTGTCTGAAGACAGCTACTGTGTACTTACATATAGTAATAAATACATCTTAAGGGGGGGGGGAAGTTATCAAAAATAAATAAGTGCTGGATTAGATCAGCAGTTTGAAACCTCTTCTGATCCCCCAAATGATCTCATATTCCCATTTCCTCCTTCTCTGTGCTCCCCTTACCTCTCAGCCCGTTCCCTGCACTCACTCAAACACAGATGCTTCTCACCACGCCTGAGGCAGACCCAAGCAACAGGCTCTCACAAAGCTCTCAACTTCAGATCAAGAGCATAAAATCCCCTAAGCACCTCTGACCAAGTCTCCCCAGAGTGGAGATCGTGGGTGTGTACATGTGTAGATTCTTTAAAAGCAGCCTTTTTGGATAAAGAGGAAAAAAAAAAAAAAACAAAGAACAGTAGCAAATATCAATCACATCTGAGTACCTTCAAACTACGGAGATGAAGACACAGGCTGTGGAGGGCAATGACTGGGAAA
The DNA here is from genome assembly GCA_002335545.1 of Apodemus speciosus. Lineage (NCBI taxonomy): Eukaryota > Metazoa > Chordata > Mammalia > Rodentia > Muridae > Apodemus > Apodemus speciosus. The sequence goes on along the minus strand of BDUI01000088.1, from coordinate 123,170 downwards.
CAACGGGCGACCTCAACACTGCTGTCATCCAGGGACCTGGAGACCGGAGTTAGCATCTGAAAAATCTAGAAAACACGCCTGGATGGTGGATGAGCCTACATGCCGTGTTTCAGTTCATCGTAGAGGGCGATAAAAAAAAAAAATCAGTTATCTGAACGAAACATACTTAACATCACCGAGTGTGTGAAATCAATTCAAGGCCCATCTGAGGGGGGAAACCCAGAAGGGTAGGAAGGCACTGAGAGGCTACAGAGATCTGACTTGGGCTCTGAGATGACGCTCTATGAGTTTCTGAGAAAACTCAGAAATCCTCTCGGGTTTTTTGTTTTTTGGGAGTTTTGTTGTTGTTTTGTTTTATTTTTTGTTTGTTTGTTTGTTTGTTTAAGACAGGGTTTTTCTGTGTAGCCCTGGCTGCCCTGGAACTCACTCTGTAGACCAGGCTGGCCTCGAACTCAGAAATCCACCTGCCTCTGCCTCCCAAGTGCTGGGATTAAAGGCRTGCGCCACCACCGCCTGGCTGTTTTTTTCTTTTTTTAAACAAAAATTCTAGTTATAACAAATCAAATGTTATTCCTCAAATCAGGGAAACGGTGTATAGATGATTTATCATCCTAAACATGAAAAACGCACATCTAAACCCCTACACTGACCCCAAACCCAATCATAAGAACAAGGGAAAACCATGCCCAGTGGTTTTTTTTTTTTTAAAGTAAGTCCTCTTTATTATTTACGTGTTTCTACGTAAGCTGTTACCAACCTCTATAAAGCTGACTCAAGTGTTTAAAGCATACAATTGGAATCCTAGCAACTGGAGACAAGAGGACCAGAAGTTCAAAGCCAACCTCAGCCACATCGTAGGACTAACACCATTCTAAACTATATGAGACCCTGAGCTTTGTTGTTGTTTTGGGTTGTTTTGTTTTTTTTTAATTTTGTTTGGGTTTTTTATTTTTGTTTTTTGTTATTGTTGTTGTTTTATTGTTTGCTTTGTTTTGAGACAGGACCTTCCTACATAGCCCAGGCTGTCCGGGAATTCACAACATAGACCAAGCTGACCTTGAACTCACAGAAATCTGCTGGCTTGTGCCTCCCAAGTGCTGAGATTAAAGGCATTAAAAATCTACTCAAGAAAACTTGCTGCTCTTACAGAGGATCCGGGTTTGATTTCCATCACCCACAGGGCTTACAACTGCCTGTGACGCCAGTTCCAACGGAACCAGCGCCCTCTTGTGGTCTGTGTGGACATCAGGCACCCGCATGCTGAACACAGCAGCACTGAACATGTCAGTGAATTAATCTCCTACTGCCGATTTCGCCACCTATCAGATATATGTAAAATATGTGGTGTGTATGTGGATTCCCTTCTATCTCATACAAAATACACGGACTTCATAGAAAAACTACCCTCGAAAAGTTATAACTGTCGAGTTTTTCAAGATGTATTAGAGATAGCTTGCGTGTGACCTCTCCGCAACTACATTACTAATAGGTGCTGTGGTGGCCATGTCCTTTAGTTAAATGACACACATCAGTCATTCAATCTTAGATTTTAGTTTGGGACGCTGCCCAGAGAGACAAATGATAGAAATCTTATGAATATCAAGTTACTGGCTCATGCTAAAGCACGGTACTCCCAAAGGATGCTCTGTCTACAATCTGTGGAGAAATCATATACAAACCCCTTATTTATTCAAGGCTTCCAAAGAAGCTAGAAATGTTTGTGTGGGAAGAGGGAAAGGGACAGAGCTCAGAGTAGATTTGCTGACTCTTAAAATTTCAACCCTGAGAGTCCGAGATTCTATCAAGAGCAGTAAATTAGGGTTTGCCTAGTATTTGGTGACTATGGAAGCCAGAATAAACATTGACTTGAGGCTTTTAAATCTGTGAGTGTACCCAGAGGTTAGGTACAGCAACTCTAATCTGGAAAGAAAACAAAACAAAAGACAAGACAAAGACAGAAACAAGCAAATGTTTTTTAAATAAAGATGGGGTGGAAGGAACAGGCACATTTCCTTTGTCTCGTCCAATAAACACTTCAGAAAAGCAACAAGCCACTTGGTGAAATTGATCTCTAGAAACGTATGCTGCCTTATTTAAAGAAAAAAAAAGAACTAGCAATTCATATTTTTCAAGAATGTCTACCCACAGCTATCTTGGTTCAAGTAAAGAAAAAGCCCATGTTTTACTGTGGAAACAGAAACAAAAATCAAACCTCCCACCATGTAAAATGTGAGTCCCCATTCCTAAATAATCTGGCACAGACACAGCTTCTGCAATCACTAGCCACAGCATTATGGGGTTACGATTCAGAGCAGAACTGAATGTTAAGGAGAACTGCACAGAATTGCTAGTTATGGAGAAAATTTACCAATAAATATTTTAGTTGAGGGCTGCTTTCTCATCATAACTATTTTTAGTTGAAAGTGTGGCTGGGTAGCCCATGTGGATATGGTTCTGATTTTCTAAATGTCTATTTTTTACATCCTGGTCACTGGTTAGGTTTTTCTAAACTCGGATTCTTTGGAACTGGTCATTTGGAAGAAGAAAGCCACAAGAACATCATATTAAAAAGCACGAGACACCAGGCTTACCAGCTCAGGTCAGCTGAGCTAGAAGGCTCGAGTCCTCAGAAACCTAAAGATGGGCCCTCTCGTCCAGACTCACACTTAACATGAAATGTACACAAACAAAATGCCCTCAAGTCATGTCTCCGGGTATAGCAAACTTGTGATGTTCCTTATTCTTCCATCTGCAGTTACTTTGGGGTGGGTGTGGGCATCCATTCAGATTCTTCCCAGTAAGCACCAATTGGATGCTTTCTAATTGGACCTAAAAATTTGGATGTTAAAGACTCATAGTCAGTTATGGCAAAACATCCCACAGCTGTTTACATTTCTTACACAGAAACGTGTCACTGAAAATCTAGTGCATGGTGTTAAACAGCAGCATTGCGTCTGGTTCTTTTTAACAGTCCCCCTCTAATTAGACTTCAAGAGGGTGATAGCTCAATCCATCCACACTTTTTTTGCCTTGCACACAGTGCCCTACTTCTGCTAGAGGTAATTGACTGAAGAACTGTTAGGACTAGATCCTACTTAAAGGGGATTGTTTTAAAGAAGAGAAACTGTCCTCTCCTATTAATGAGCAGCCTCTTGTCCTCAATAGGCAGTTTGCAAGCAAGACCACTGCTGGCCTCAGTGGGAATTCTGCCCCAGAAGTGAAGAAGACAGAATAGGATTAAAGTAGGCAAACACTGCTCCAACTCCCCCAGTTCTCCAACGGGTACCAAGACCTCTGAGGCTTGACAGATCTCAAACCAAATAATAGAAAGGATGGCCCTAGCCCCCCAACAGGTGACAGGTGACCATAGCCTTTCTCTCTCTAAAAATTAATGTCAAACTAGCAGCCTCATGAGAAGGCGGCTGGCGCTTACCAAGATGCAGGTTAACGCTGCAAGGCAGCCCACCAGTGGCTGCAACAGAAAACCAGAGATTTCTCATAGCAGGAGCCTGCAAACAAACTGCATAGCACAGGAGAACCTGTGCAAATACTGAGACTGCTAAACCCCATCTCCCACAGCCAAGAAACGGATCAAGTTTCCCTCAAATCCACAGGAAGGTCTGCCAGGGTAGACTAAAATGTTGTCAGCGCAGCGTTGTAAGGCAATAAAGAATACAGGGATAATGTACGCCCATTAGAAAAGAAAAGAAGAGGAAAGAAAAGAAAAGAAAAGAAAAGAAAAGAAAAGAAAAGAAAAGAAAAGAAGAGGAAGAAAGGGAAAGAAAAGAAAAGAGAAAGAAAGATAAGCAGACAGGACTGAAGAAAAATGAGTGGAGAAGACTGAGACCGCTTTTGCTTTGTTTTTTAGCTAATCGCAGAAACAAGAACACACTGCCCTACACACCCCACATTTCACATGCAACAAAGTTCAAGAGAAGAGAGAATCTTGATTCCCAAAGGAGGAAATATGTGTACAACTCCCCTAGACGCCACCTCGACTACTACTCTCCCAGGGACCTTAAAAATCAGGGACAGCTCAGGTGACAGATTTACTGAATTTACAGATTTCCTTTTTTGTAAGGAAGGCTCCACACAGACCACTCCTCACTCCCCACTGTGGGAAGGGGGCGCTCTTCTAACTTCACCCCAAATAAATAAAACTTGGCCCCGCCTGAGGCTGGCGTCTGGGGACACTTAATGACTAACGCCCACCGCAGACGTCTGGGGTTGAGGATGGGGGATCCTGAGATGCCAACCTCCACGCCACCGACTCCGCGATTTCCTCCTCCTAGCCCCGGCCCTGCAGCAGCTCACCTAAACTGCTCCCACCCCTCAGCTGCCAGCGCCCGAGGAAAAAAAAAGCCATCGGGTCGGATGGCCTGGTGTCCGGGCTGGAAGGCTCGCCGCAGAAAACGTGCGAGCGTGCCCGCTGCTCCAGAGCGCACAGCCGCCGGCGGGGGCGGAGGGTCGCCCGCGTGGGCCCGGACCCGCAGTGCGTGCGGCTGGATGGCTGGCGCGGCGCCCTCCCTCCCGGACTCCCGCAGAGCCCACGCGCGCCACGGGCCCGCGTCCGGCGACCCCCCCCCGAGAGGGAGGGCGCGGCGAGCCCCCCGCACCCGGGATGGAGCCGCACGCCTTGGCAGGGCCCGGGCGCGTAAGCCCGGGGACGGCGCCGCAGTCCTCGCCCGGGAAGGAGCAAGGAGGGCCCGCAGCCGCCCCCTCCCCCGCCCGGGATGGCCGTCCGGGCTTCCTGCCGGGGTCGGCTTCCCGCCTGCAGCGTGTCGGGACGCCGCCCGCCACCCCGCGGCCCGCTCGCCTCCTTACCCGGACACCGCCCCTCTCGAGCTTGCTCGCCCCGGGGACGCGAACCGCTCCAGCCTCGGACGCCGGTTCTCCGCGCCCGTCGCCTCCACCCTCCGCTGGGTTTCAAATTGAAATTCCCTGGCTGGGGCCGTCAGAGAACTCACCGCGCAAGCCCCGCCCCCTCCTTGCGGAAGCCCCGCCCCGCCTCGCTCCGCTCCGAATCCCCCGCCCGGCACGCCCCGGGCGCGGAAACCCCCGCGGGAAGGCCACGCCCCCGCGGCCAAAGCCACGCCCCCGGCGCCGTCTGCCGTGGGAGGGGGGGCCTTCCCGAGGGGTTCGCGCGGCTCACGGGCCCAGTGCCCCGACGCAGGGGTGTGTTCCGCCCTCGGAGCGACCCTGGAGATAATGACAGCCAGTGCACGTGTGCGAGGCGTTCTTTCTGAGAATCCTGGCCTTAAATGCCCTCTCAACTTCTTAAAAGTTCTTTCTTCCGAGTGCTTTCATTAACCAAACCTTCACTGGGTGCTTATTTCATGGTAGACGGTAGAGCAGGTCCAGGAAACCGAATAAGGAAAAAGCTGGGTCCCCCCTCGGTCTGCAGTGAAAGAAGTGCTTTCACAGGAAAGGCTTGAAAAGAATCCATTTATTCTTCCTGTGGGAGAGGCAAGAGAGATTGGGTAAACCCCGTGGAGGAGAGGAGCTTTGATGCTCAGCCTTAAAGAGTCAGGATTTCTCCAGGCAGAGGATTGAGAACCTAGGGCGCAAAGTATGATGGGGATAGAGTTTCCTCCGGGTCTTTTGTACAATTAGACCTCAATCTCTTCTACTTATTTCATCTTTTCTGAGCATTGCATGTCAAACTGTCAAGAGTGGCAGCCCACTACCTCCCACCCCCGTGTTCCTCGAGTCATTTGCTTCCTCCCACCTCTAATAAAATCTTTAATGATTCACCTCTGACAATTCCTTTCCTAAACATCGTAAAATTAGCAAGATCAAATTAACTCTCAGTAGCAATGCCTTTTGCCTGTGGATAATACTTCCCAGGTAATGACGACACATGCAGGTCCTCGCTATGCAAAGGGTACCTACCTCAAAAAAGAAAAGAGTTGGGGAAATAAATTTCTCGCTAAAATCATCCTTGTAAATACTAAAATCATTGTGATAACAGCATTGCTGTTGTGTGTCAGGAACACGGGTTGACTTTAGTGGGCTGCAGTCCCAGATGCTCAGTACATAAGGAACATTTGATAAGGTGTGTCACGCATACTAAAATTCTGATTATATACATTTCTAGTCTAAAGAAGGCTTGGGATAACTGGTGTTCCTTTTCTGTTGCTATGAGGAAGTATCTGAGACAGACAACTTAGAAGAGATTTGTTCATGACGCCATAGGTTTCCGTCGATGGTCACCCAGCCCTTTGCTTTGATGGCAAGGTAACCTGGCTGGGAGCACATGGAGGAAATTTCCTCATGGAACCTGAGAAGCAAAAATTGAGAGACCGAGGTCCTAATACACCCTCCCCTGACATACACACAGTGACCTAACTTCCTCCAACTAGGACCCACATGCAAAAGTTCCCACCTCCCCCTCAGTATCATCAACTGGAGACCAAGCCTTTCAACGCAGTACCTTCAGAGAAAGAATTAAAGAATTGAGACCTGGGCCACAGAGGCAGTTCTCATAAAATAAATAAATAAATAAATATAAATAAATAAATAATAAAATAAAATAAAAACAAACTTCGAAGTCCAGTACTTTCCAGGACCTTGAAACTAGATATCTGTAATTTTGATTCCATATTAAGAATAAGTTGTCTAAGTTGTTTTCATTTTTGTTGAGACAGATGTCCCCTATGTCGACCCCTGTACTGGCTGGGTTTGTGTGTCAACTTCACGCAAGCTGGAGTTGCCACAGAGAAAGTAGCTTCGGTTGGGGAAGTGCCTCCATGAGATCCAGCTGTGGGGCATTTTCTCAATTAGTGATCAAGGGGGAGGACCCCTTGTGGGTGGTGCCATCCCTGGGCTGGTGGTCCTGGGTTCTATAAGAGAGCAGGCTGAGCAAGCCAGGGGAAACAAGCCAGTAAGAAACATCTCTCCATGGCCTCTGCATCAGCTCCTGCTTCCTGACCTGCTTGAGTTCCAGTCCTGACTTCCTTTGGTGATGAACAGCTGTGTGGAAGTGTGAGCTGAATAAACCCTTTCCTCCCCAACTTGCTTCTTGGTCGTGATGTTTGCGCAGAGTTCCTGGACTCAAGTGGCATTCCTACCACATGTAGCTAAGACTGCAGGCTCACACCACGACGTCGACCCTGAGTTCACCACAGAAGTTTGGGGCCCATAAAACCTTGATCCTCAAAGCTGCAGAGGAGGCTTGGTGAGGAGCGGAGATCAGAGGCCAGCATCCAGCTATTTCTTTTGGTCCTGGTGTGCTTTATCACAGCCGTAGGAAGCTAACGGAGACAGTAGCTCATGCTGGCCGTGAAGTCTGCTTGTAGCAAAGGTTGCCTCCATTTTTTACAAGTTGGAAGTATAGGCATGTGCCATTGTACCCAGCCCTGTGCCACTTTTAAAGGATATTAATAAGATAATTATATCCATAAGTGCTTTTATGTGGGAGCCAAAAAGATTTAGCTTGAAGAAATAATTTAATGTCATTAAAAAGTTATTACCTTTGTGTGTGTGTGTGTGCATGTGAGAGAGAGAGAGAGAGAGAGACAGAGACAGAGAGAGAGAGGCAGTGAGGGAGGGAGAGAGAGAAAGAGAGAGAGAGAGAGAGANAGAGAGAGAGAGAGAGAGAGAGAGAGAGAGAGAGAGAGAGAGAGAGAGAGAGAGAGAGAGAGAGAGAGAGAGACAGAGAGAGAGGCCAAGCTGCCGGCCTTGGGAATTTCAGATATCCATATAATAATCTTTTGATCAAAACATTCCATTCCCTCCCTCAGTTCTCTCTCAATGTCATGGCTTCTGTGGGAACAGGAAACAGGAAATAGGGAGTAAAGGGAGACAGAATCCACGATGATGCCAAGGATTCAGACTCGGAAGACCAGCATCAGAGTTCAGATCCAACCGTATTGTTTATTACATAAGCTTATATACAGTTTTTTAGCCAATTAGGGTATGTTTATACATGCAAGGGCAAACCGGGGCACACCAGATGTTGTCTAGCAGAATCTGACTCGCCTGCCCAAGAGCCTGACCAGGAGCCTGCCTGTAAGGGAGAGCCCAATCTTCCGGGATTTCTTTGAAGGCAGGGACGCAGCCGCCTCTCTGGCCTAGGGTCCTATGTGTTGTGTCTCCGGCTTGCCGTGACCCATGTCAGATCCCTCACTGTGGACAGTGGATGAGGACTATCCGAGGAGTCGCAGAAGCTTGCTGCGCCTCGCTCTCCGTCCTCCGACTTCCTCCACATCCCCCACAGCCTCTCTCCCTTAAAAGAAAAATGTTTCCTACTTTTAATTTCATGCGTTCTGCCTGCGTGATTGCCCGTGTAGCATTGTGCACGCAGTGCCCACAGAGGTCGGGAAGAGGTAGCAAATCCACCGGGACGGGAGTTACAAGTGGTTGTAAGCTGCCAGTAACTACCAGGAATCAAACCCAGGTCCTCTGGAAGCAGCAGCCAATACTTTTACCCGCCCAGTCATCTATCTCGCTAGCCTTGTGGGCTCTCTTTTTCATCTTAAAGCTCCAGAGTGCACTTTGTCCTGCCAGTGTTTGCCCACGGGCTAAGGGCCGCTTCCTAAGCCATAGGGATGAGCTTCTAGACTAGTGCGGGTTTGAGTTCTCTGTGTCCTGTGACGCCAGTACTCAGTGTCTTCAGTTCGGTAGCAAACACCAAATCTGACTCCGCAGCTGTAGACCAACCCTCTAGGCAGGCAGACCCCACACATGAACCAGCAGCTGTGGTTCAATCCTGAAGGAACTGCCGGTCTTGGCAACCTCAGCAGAAGTTCAATGGAGTCACCAGTAGTGGAGATCAATAACACTACCTAAGGCCAACCAATACACCTGTGTCATTATCAAAGCCTAACTAGGCAAGGCCAACCAAACCAAGGCTCAGTGCCCTTCTCCCACTGTCTGTGGGGTCACAGTTAGACTCCTTCGTCACGGGTCTTTACAGGTGTTTGCTATATCAAAGCATCCGTTCACGTGTGTCTATTTCAGGAAGACATTCCTTCCTGTATCTGCTCCAGCAAAACATCCTTTCGCTGTGTATCCCAGCAAAACATCATTTGGCATAATTGACTTTCCAAAGAAACACACACACACACACACACACACACACACACACACACTAGGACTCTTTCAACAGTCGGACATTTTCATGTGCGTACTTCAAAGGTCTTCAGTGTTACTTAGCTCTCCTGTGTTCCCACCTCTCCCCTGCCCTCCCACACCAGCTCACTTACCCCCCCCCAGCTCCATTATTTCCCACCCGGCTTTATACCACTGATGTTCTACCCCTCCTGATTTGTCCTTACTAGCTTCCTGACTTCTATGAGGACTCCAATGTATACACACATATCTAAAGGCCCAAAGCTAACACCCACGTACTCAAATGGACACGTGGCGTTTGTCTTTTGGAGTCTGGGTTAGCTCTCGCAGAATAATTATCTTCCAGCTTCATTCATTTACCTGCAAACTTCATTTTATTTTCCTTGACAGATGAGTAGTATTCCATTACGAAGATTTTCACTCTTCGTTAGTTTACCAGCATCTAGGCTGTTTTCATTCCCTGGCTATTGGGAATACAGCAACGATGAGCCTGGAGGAACAAGTGTCTTTGACGTAGCATACAGAATCCTTGGGAATCTGCCCGGAACTGGTATAGCTTGGTCACATGGTAGATCTACATTTCTGAATGAGCTCGACAGTGATTTCCACAGTTTGTACTCCTATCAACCATAGATGTCCCGTTTTCACCCAGGCCAGAATTTGTTGTCGTGTGTGTGTGTGTGTGTGTGTGTGTGTGTGTGTGTGTGTTATATTAACCATTAGTATAAGACAAAAATCTCAAAGTAGTTAATTAGTATTTCCCTTGTGGCTAAGAATGTCCAATTTTTTGAAAATAGTTCTTAGTCATTTGTACTTTAAAAAAAAAAAAAAACTTGCCATTCAGTTCCATGCAATTAGTTCCAACAAATTAGTTGTTGTCTTGGCCGAGTGGTTTTAGTTCTTTGTATGATCTAGACGTTGACTCTTTATGAGACATATAGCTAGCAAAGATTTTTCCCCATTGTATAGGCTACCTCTTCAATAGATTGCTGTGACTTTTGCTGGACAGATGTTATTGTTTTGTCTTGCTTTGCTTTAGTTTCCTGGGGTCCCACTTGTTGGACTTAATCCCTACACTACTAAGTCCTACCCAGAAAGTCCTTTCATGTTTAGGTACGTCAAGCCATATTCCCTACTTTTCTCCAGCAATAGATTCTGGGTGTCAGGTCTGGGGCTAAGATCCTTGAACGGTTCTACCACCAAAGTACAAGTGCCGGAATTACAGGCGTGAACAGCCACACCCATCTTAGGTGGTGCTGGGGGTGGAACCGAGAGCTTTGTACATTTGTGCTGGGTTATTTTTTTAAGACTGCATTAGAAAGAGGTCTATAGCACCAACTAACATTCAGTTGTTTTCTTGTGTGCGTATTTGCTTTATGAATTAGTTAATTATTTTATAGTATGTGTATTAGTGGTTTGCCTGCACATATATCTGTGTATCACCTGTCTGCCTAGTGCCCATGGAAATCAGGAAGAGGCATCTGTGGAGGTCAGGAGAAAACACGGGATCTCCTGGAAGTGGAGTTACAGACACTGTGGGCTGCCATATGGTGTGAGGAGTCACACCTGGACCCTCGGAAAAGACGGAAGAACAGCCAGTGCTCTTCACAGGGCCTCTCTCCAGCCCATTTTCTTTTTTCTTCTTTTTACTCTCTTTCTTCTCCCTTTATTTTTCTTTTCTTTTTTTCTTTCTTTTTCTTTTTTTCTTTTTTTTTATTGGATATATTCTTTATTTACATTTCATTTCCCTTTTTCTGGTTTCCCCGCCCCCCAGATGTCCCATATGTCTTTTTCCCTCCCCCCGGTTCCCCCATTCACCCCTTCCCACTTCCCTGTTCTGGTATTCCCCTG
>BDUI01000088.1:70014-83926 GCA_002335545.1 Apodemus speciosus | reverse complement strand
AGAGGAGAACATTTGATACATTGGCTCTTGCCTCAAGCAACCACAGGTACTCCATGGGATATCAATCTCTGTGCTTCCTGAAACATCTGGTGTGTGCTTGTTTGAAATGTTAAATAGGTCCCCTGAAGACTTCCTAGCATTCAGTCAGGGAAGTCCTCCTTTTGAGAGAGAGAGAGAGAGAGAGAGAGAGAGAGAGAGAGAGAGAGAGAGAGAGAGAGAGAGCAAATAACACACCTGAGGCTAATTGCTACGAGGCAACAGTGGCAGAAAGCTGCCAGCTTTAGTGAGATGCTTAGAGGGTAGGAGACAAGACATCAAGAATGTTCAGTGCAGGTAGTTATTGGAGGAGAGGAGCCAGGCCATGAATTCCAGTCCCCATCCCTAGCTCCAGTCCCAGGCCTCACTCCAAGACCTTTCCTTCATTTCTAGCCTTTGCCGACTAGAGTTGGCTATAGTAAGAGAGCTGATGGCGCTCGCTCGCATACAAAGCCACTCATCTCTTATCTCCTACACTGTCTGCAAGGGGACACATTGTTTTAGAAAAACAAGGTCAATTGTTTTACGAACAAAATAGAAAAAAAAATATCGTAGCCAAGTACAGAAAACCGTGAGAAACAATTCAACGTCCAGACGGCATGGCAATTTTGAATATAAATTTTGTTTTCTTGTTTTAATTAATCATGCATAACTCTCCTTGCTCATCCACAGAGTGCGAGGTTAGTTTCATCCAGAAATGGGCCACAAGAAAAATCACTATTGTTTCAGAATTGTGCAAATATATTACATACTTGCTATTTCTTTACTTTGGTATTTTACTACTTTGCCTCCATACTGTTCCTATTCATTGACTACTGTTTTCTCCTTCTTAGATACTTTTCCTAGATCAGGGATTAGCAATTTATACTCTGCTATAGGCCTGTCTCCCTCCCTTCCTGCTGGATAAGCCAGGGCTTTGCATGTTATAGGCTAGCAAAGTTCACACTCACTGAGTGAACTATACCCTTAACTCTATTACTTCCTTTTGTGTGGTTTGCAAAATAAGAATGGTTTTTACATTGTGGGTGTTTTCTATGGAATGAAAAGAATAATGTTTTTGTTGCCTGAAAAATTATAAGAGCTCCTAATTTGTGTTCATATATAAAGTCTTATTAGAACACAACCACACACATTCATTTACATCTTGTCATTGGCTGCTTTTCTAAGAAGGAGATTAAATAATGACAAAGAGTTGAGGATGTGACTCAGCCGGGTAGGTGCCTGCTTAGCAAGCATGAAGCCCTCCCTGGGTTTGCATCCCAGGACCGCCTAAAACTGGACACAGTGGTAAATATATGTCATCTCAGCATTCTGGAAGTGGAGGCAGGGGGATCAGCAATTCAAGGTTATCCGCAGTTACATAGTTACATAGTGAATTCCAGGTCAGCATAGGTTATAGGTGACTCCATCTCAAAACCAAAAAAAAACCAAAAAACAAAAAACAAAACAAACAAACAAACAAAAAACCATTTATTAAAAGTGCCACAAAGACTCATCACTCTTCGAGTCTTAAAACAGTCACATGTAGCCCTTTTCTGACCCCTGTACTATCTGACAGCAGATAACTTGTATATTATCTAGACTTAAGTTTTTTTTTAACTACTTCTTAATGAAAATAATTTCTATGTTGGGGCTACAGCTCAACTGATAGAGGGCTTGCCCGGCAGGCAGAAGTCCTGTGTCAAAATTTCAGCACCATTTAAACTTGAGGTAATGATGGATGCCTGGAATCTTAGCCCTGGGGAGGTGGACACAGGACGGTCAGGGGTCCAAGGTCATCCCATGGACTCCGTAAGGAGTTTAAGGCCAGTCTGGGTCTGTGAGAATTTAGCACTAAAAATTTACATATATCACTGGTAGTGCTTTTGCATTAGGGCCACCAAATCTGTGATAGATGTTTTTACTAAGTTACTTTATGTCATCACAGGTCTAGCACATCATTGCATGTGGATAGCATGTGGATAGCATGTGGATAGCATGTGGATGGATAGCATGTGGATAACATGTGGATGGCATGTGGATAGCATGTGGATAGCATGTGGATAGCATGTGGATGGCATGTGGATAGCATGTGGATAGCATGTGGATGGCATGTGGATAGCATGTGGATAGCATGTGGATAGCATGTGCTTATCAGGTAGCTTAGTGAGGGACTGACTGACTCTGGTAGACGTGGCCGAGTGTGGCTTCAGACAGATGCCAAGGAAGAATGCATTTGCTCTTGCTTCATGTTTGGATAGAGCTTAGTGACGCACTCAGAGCATGCCCGTGTCAGAGATGACACACTTTCTCACGAGGGGCTTATGCAATAATGAAGGGAGGTGCCACGCTTAGAGAGACCACATCCTCATGAATAACCCGCCCATAAGGAAATCCTCACAGGGCTAATGCGAAGCAGAATTATCCTCAGGTCACTCCCCAAAGACAAGTTCACTATTTAATGGTAAAAGTTATCCATTGATACTTGACAGTTTCCTGGGGTTGCCTGGCTCAGAACATCACAACATCACAGCTAAATTCTTCACTGGGTCTTCTTGTTCCTTGGTTTAATCCTTTATGCTGTGATATGGGCAGTGATAAAGCTTGCTCTCTCTTTCCTCCTCCTCCTCTCCTTCTCTACCTTTCCCACCTTCTCCCTCTCCTTTCCCCTCCCCCCCCCTCCCTCCCTCCTGTCTGTCTGTCTGTCTGTCTGTCTCCCTCTGTGTGTGTGTGTGTGTGTGTGTGTGTGATGTAGAAGCTAGAAGAGGTTGTCAAGCTGTCCTACTCTGCCACTGTCTGCCTTATCCTGAACCTAGAGCCAGGCTGGCAGCCAGGGATGTGGGACCTTTTGATCCCATAGCCCTGGGGTTACAGTGCTGTGCATGGCCATACCTTATTTTTTTTTAAAGATTTATTTATTTATTATATGTAAGTACACTATAGCTGTCTTCAGGCACCCCAGAAGAGAGCATCAGATCCTGTTACAGATGGTTGTGAGCCACCATGTGGTTGCTGGGATTTGAACTCAGGACCTCTGGAAGAGCAGTCAGTGCTCTTAATCACTGAGTCATCGCTCCAGCCCCTGATTTTTTTTTTAATGTGGGTCCTGGGGATTTGAGTTCCGGTCTTGCTGCTTGAGCAGCAAGCATTCTTTCCTAGTGCATTGTGTCCCCTGCCCAGTCCTCTCTGCTCTTGTAACATGAAAACGGTCAGATCATAGACAGATGGATGGGCACGGCTGTGCTTCCATCACTCTTATTTATTTACAACACAAATCCTACAGGCCAACCTGTAGGGTCTAGCTTTCTGACCGCTGTATGCTACCAATAAACTAAAACCACCAGGGACTCCCTTCTTCCTACAAAAGAGTAAACCTCACGCAATGCTCCTGTCCCAGCGCTGGCTAATTCTCCAGCTTTCTGCCTTCGAAATACCCTATAGGGACTTCCATATCTTTCCATTCCATAAGATTTCACACTGTCCCATTGCATTGGCGACATCATGGTGATTAGAGCAAGTGATGGGAATGTATAAATACTCTTTGTGTTTCTGAAAATATGTCATAGAGCATGGAATATAATATTCCAGTAACCCTCAGAGCCTGCCAGCATGACCAATGCCTAGGGTGCCTCCGAGATGAGCCATTCCTGATGTGAGCTGAGGAAAAAGCTTCACTTCTGCAGCTTCTACCCCTACAGTTGAGGAACAAAACCAAACTGGACTGGGCATACTCTCAGAAATGTACCTATATTTTCAGTCAATCAGGGAATAATCAATTGCTGACACTCGACGCCACTTCTGGTCCCATCCCCCACATCCCTTGCGTCAGGGGTCGACACACAAGAAGCGTGGTTTCCACAGTCTCTTACCCTGTGTTCTAACTATAGTTTACATTCGGTTCCTGAAGTGCCACGCGCTTGAGTGTGAAGTCAGAGGAGAGGCGGAACTGTTCCTCTTTCTCTACCCAGAGTGGTAGATTTGCGAACGTGAGAGGGGAACTTGTTCCTGGAACTCCAGCAGAAGGAGGCTGACTAAGGAGACTCAGGCACTTGTGGCCATGCTGAGCTATGTAGCAAGACCCCGGCATGGAAGGACACACACTGAGGAGATGCTCAACGGGTAAAGTGCTTTATGTGTAAGGATGAGGACCAGCATTCGGATTCCCAGGACCCCTGCACATGCTGGGCAGATACGGTGGCCCATCCGTAATGCTAGCACTAGGCAAATGGAGACAGAAACCCCAGAGAAACCCTAGAGCAAACTAGCTGGCTAGATTAGCCATAATGCCAAGCGTTGAGTTTAAGGGGAAGACTCTGTCAAAGAGTGTGTGGTGGAGAGCAAGAGAGGAAGACAGTTAAGACCAACAGCTAGGCTCCATACATATGTGCATGTGTGTGCATATGTGTGCATGTGAACCTGCAGACACACCCGAGTGCACCATAAATACATACGATGAAAGAAGAAAAACTGCAAGAAACAAGAGGCGGGGAAGGAAGAAAGAGAAGTGGGAGGGAAAGAAACAAAAGTCGAAGGGAGAAAGGAAGGAAGGAAGGAAGCAAACAAGGAAGGAAGAACAAGAGAAGAAATGACCAACCCCAGAGCTTCCAGGCCTCTTATTAGTTTTAGGCTGTTGCATATTCCTGATTTCTGCATGAAAACAAGTTGGTTCAATATTTTTGGACTTCAGTAAACATGAAATCTGGATACAGCTTCTATACCTTTATTCCTTAAGAACCTTCAAAAAATTTTAAAGATTTATTTTATTATCATATGTAAGGACACTGTAGCTGTACACACCAGAGAGGGCTTCAGATCTCATTACAGATGGTTGTGAGCCACTGTGTGGTTGCTGGGATTTGAACTCAGGACCTTTGAAAGAGCAGTCAGTGCTCTTAACCAGTGAGCCATCTCTCCAGCCCAACCTTCAAGTTTTTTTTAAGTATTATGTTCTCTGTAAATTAAATGCCAATCTGGGCTTGGTGACACAATTCTGTGATCCCAGCACGCAGGAAATGGAAGTGGAAAAATTGAATTTGAAACCAGCCATAGCCACATAAGCTTCAATCCAGACTGGGCCAAAGAGCCAGAGTCTGCCTTGAGAAACGTTTAAAAAAAAAAAAAAAAAAACCCAAACACTTTTATCTTTAGGTGGTCAAACGGGTCCCCGGTTCCTTGGCTGAGACTCAACCACGTGTAGAAACAGGACCAACTTCATGGTTTCATTTCCTATAGTACCTAAAGGCATTTGTGGGTAGAATACAACAGGAAAAGCGAGTCGATACTTTGTATAGCATACTGTAATACTGTGATCATTTTATTTGGCATGACAATCTTCTTGGCATCATGTTTTTATTTTATTATTCTTACATTTTTTTCTTATTCTTTTAAAATTACACTTATCATATAACATTTTGGTACATATGGCATTCCTTATAAACAAGCCGGATCATTATGTCTATGTCTGAACCCCAAGCAATCGAGCCTTCCTAAAGGATTAGCTCATCGCATTATCAGTCCTGGCCATCTGGCTGTCTGTTACAAAGATATAAACAAGATATTAGTTGTGGCAAACAATCCTGTGATTTTAATATTACACACAACTTGATGCTATATTCTGGTGCTATTTGGAAGTCATTTCTGATTATGTAACCCCAAGAGAACAGATAAAAATAAAATGCTTGTAAAATAATCACAGAGTGATATTTTATATATTTATATTTTTGAAATTATACGCTTATTGAGATAGAATTCCCATGCCATGAATTCACCTATGCAACTCATATACAATTCTACTGTTTTTCATATATCTATGTGATTGCATAGCTATTATAAAAATCTAACTACAGGACATATTTCTCCTTCCAAAACCAACCCACAACAATACGCAGTCACACCCTTCTCCCAGGCCTAGGGAACTGCATATTTACTTTTTGTTTTGAGGGAATTTGCTTAGGCGAAGCTCTCCAATTTTCTTTTCTTTTTTTTTTTTTTCTTTTTTTCTTCTTGTTCTTTTTTTTAATCAAAACCATTCTGGTGCTGGAGAAATGGTTATCTGTGGCTTTGATTTGTACTTCTCTAAGAGAATGGCTTTGAACCTCTTTTCATGTGCTGTTCACTTGTCTATCTTGTTCAGTAAAATCTCTCTTCCTATCCTTTATTGTGGTTGTTTTAATTAAATTGTCTTTTCCTAACCGAATTATGAACATTTGTATTAGGGGGTTGAGGAGATGCTTGGCATATCAAAGTACTTATCACAGAAACCTAATAACCTGAATTCAATCCCAGAACCCATGCAAATAAATTTGGTGGCAAGCATTTGTATTCCCAGGATTCCTATGATGAGATGGGAGATGGAGACAGAGGGCCACCTGGAAACAGAGACCCTGCGTCAAAAGCAAGCTGGAAGGAGGGATCGAACTCCCAAAAAGTGGACTCCTGTGTCAGCGCACAATAAGCAAATAATCTGTAAAGTTTTCCTCTGTTGGGTTTGGTGGATGCCTTTTCAGCGTTTGACAGGATGAACTAGGAGAAATGACCCGAGCTCAAGGCTGGCTAGGGCTACACTGCAAGACTGTGTCTCAAAACAAAAACAAACAAACAAACAAACAAAAAAGAAATAAATATTTGGCAAATACAAGCCCTTACCAGGTTCTTGATTTGAAAGCATCTCCCCGCTCCCGCTGTGTAGGTTTGTCTTTCCATTTCTTTCGCTCGTTCTACATCCTCAGAGACTGAATCCATTGCTCCAGGATGTGGGGCGACCACTTCCCTACCTCAGTGGCTCCCAACCTCCTAACGTCTTCACCCTTTAACACAGTTCCTCGGGTCGTGCCCACCCCCAACCATAACAAGATTTTGTGCTACTTCCTAGCTGCCACTTTGCACTGTTATGAATTATACTGTAGATCTGTGTTCTATGACAGTCTTAGGTGACCCTTGAGAAAGGGCCATTTGACCTCCCAAGGGGTCTCAATCCACAGGTTGAGAACCATTTGAAAGGGTTAACTCAGGAATGTTGGAAAGGTCATGGAACACTGGCCCCTCCCAGAAGGGAGAGGCTGAATTAGTTCCTCAGACCACAGGGAGGTCCCTGCAGCTAGGAAAGGCCCAGAGTCCACTGGCCACCTACCTCATCCCCTAACAACCAATTAGTCTAAAGGTAACACTGTCCTGCCAATCACATTGTGCCTAATGGCGGCTGTCCTGAGGACTGTATAAAGGCCGGCTGTGTGATCATTCTCTCCCCATGTGCAGGGTGACCCCAGCATGCTGGGTTGAATAAAAATCCTCTTGCTTTTTGCATTGATTCCCGTCTCTGAGTGGTCCACTCAGGGGGTCTCCCCGGCAAGCTCAGGCTCCCGGAGTCTTATACATTGAACCTTTGACTTAGTTCCTCATTTTCTTGATAGTATCTTTGGAAGTACACACACACACACACACACACACACACACACACACACACACACACACACATTTTGATGAAGTCCAATTTATCAGTGTTTCTTTTGTCATTTATACTTTTGAGGCTGTAATATTTAAATCATTGCTGCGACAAGTACAAAGATTTTTTTGTTTTTAAAGTTTAACTTTGGGGCTGGTGAGATGGCTCAGCCGCTAAGAGCACTGACTGTTCTTTCAAAGGTCCTGAGTTCAATTCCCAGCAACCACATGGTGGCTCACAACCATCCATAATGAGATCTGACACCCTCTTCTGGTGTGTCTGAAGACAGCTACAGTGTACTCACATATAATAAATAACTCTTAAAGTTTAACTTTGTGTTTGGGGAGACAGAATCTTCCTGCGTGGACCAGCCTGGCTTCTAAGTCACTAGCTTTTTTCTCCTCAGCATCCTGAGAGCTGGGATTACAGTCGTGAGCTACTGCACACAGCTCTCCAAGTAACAAACACTGACTCTCTTTCCTCCCATGTCTGTGAATGTATAGATTTTGGTGCAAAACGATATACACACAATGATCTTCATCCAACCACTGCTTTTCAGTAGCAAAAGACTGCAAACCAAAACATCCATAACTGAACCATGGACCCCAGTTCATTAGACTTAGGCCATCTAATATCTGCAGTTAGGCAAAATGTATGGGGTACAGTCATACACGCAATACACTAGCGGTGTGATTAGATATCGGGATCATATCAAGGACATAATCAAGGATTCTTATGCTCAGGTTCTCCAAGTTTTATAGTGTCTACTATTGATTTAATTATTAACATTAGTACATCTATACAATTTAATTTTTAGCAATAATTGTTGTAAATAACCAGTTCTCAAAATTCTCGAAGCTCTAACAAATGGTCTAGTACCGTCCAGCAGCTGGTGCTGAAGGCGGACTGTGCAGGAAGAGGCCAGGATTGGAAGCGAGAACGGGCTGGGAGGGAGGAGAAGGCGGAGAGTGCCCCGGGAAGGCACAATTACTTGGAGGCACTAACCCCACTCTGGAAGCCAGTCTTCCTTGAATTGAAAGCCAATCTTTCTATGAGCAGCAATAAAAGTTATCCAGGGCTAATTCGACTAGGAGGAGCCCCAGGTGTGGCTCCAGAAACCGTGGCTGTGAAGCCGCACCAGGTGCGGGATTCCTGTGGCCTGAGTCAGAAGACAACAGGCGATGGGCAAGTCCTCCATGGAATGGCTTTGTTCTAAGAAATTCCCCGGGGGATTATGTTTGTAATCCTTGTACTTGGGGACTGGAGTCAGGAAGGTCAGAAGCACAAGGTTATGGTGACTTCAAGACATGGATGACATGACTGACTGTATCAAGACAAAAACAATAGAGAAAATAAAAGAAGGCGAAACTGTCAAAAAAAAAAAAAAAAGTAGCCACTCACAATCACAAAATTGCTAAAACACCAACTTTAAGATGTTTTAATTTGGCCAGCCTGGTCTACAGAGCAAGTTCCAGGACAGACAAGGCAGCAGAGAGAAACCCTGTCTCTAAACATTAACAAAAGAGGGAAGATGTCTTAAATTTATCTAGACATTTTCTAGAATTGTCACTTTACTTTGAAAAGCTTTAACACAGATTTGACTAGGTCTTAGTGAGTAAATGCAGAGCAAATGTACTGTTTGCTAAGAAAAACAAAACAGCCAGGCAGTGGTGGCGCACGCCTTTAATCCCAGCACTTGGGAGGCAGAGGCAGGTGGATTTCTGAGTTTGAGGACATCCTGGTCTACAGAGTGAGTTCCAGGACAGTCAGGGCTACACAGAGAAATCCTGTCTTGAAAAACCAAACCAAACCAAAACAAATCAACCCGCCAGCCATGGCTACATAGTGAAACTCTCTTTCAAAACTATAAATGAAATTAAATGTGCCACGTGCTCATCAGACAGTTAAGTATCCTCGAGGCGCTAAATATGCGACGACACGGAACTTTAGTCATCCCAAAGGAGGTGAAAATACAACACAGGGATTTCCAAGTAGGGAATCGTCCCCTTGGCTGAACAGACAAAGAAATGAAGATGAAGGAAGGGCCGGAGGTTCTTCAAATAAAGAGGACATTGCAGGTAATAGCAGTCCCCGGACCAACAGTTGCTCAATGACCTCAAGGGCACTTAAAGAACAGACAAGCACTGAGTTTACGTGGCATACTGAAGGTTTTGGAGAAAAACAAAAAACAAAACAAACAAACAAAACCCCAACTTCTCCCACTTCCCCACTTGCTGTATCTTCCCATTCTTACGGTTTTCAAAGAAAACCTCCTAGGATAATTGTCAGTTATGCTCTATGTAATACATAGTTATGCCAACTACACAGATTGCAAATACAATTCAGCTCGCCGATCCTACACGACTTCTACTGCAGCCGTGGGTCACACGAATAAAGAACAAGCAATACTTCTCACCAAATGCGTGGTTAGATGGCCAACTGTAGAAAGAGGCAAAATGTGCCCACAGACGCTAACCTTCTGCTAAACAGCCCCGTAACCTGTTCTCGAATAAGGAACTATCACAGCCGTTGAAAATGGGCAGCGGGAGATTTAAACACAACTGCACCACTCTCCGGCTGATGAAAGCTACACAGTACACAGGCCAGGGGATCCAGACGGGGGAAGCTGATTCTTTTGGTTTTTCGAGACAGGGTTTCTCTGTGTAGCCCTGGCTGTCCTGGAACTCGCTCTGTAGACCAGGCTGACCTCGAACTCAGAAATCCGCCTGCCTCTGCCTCCCAAGTGCTGGGATCAAAGGCGTGCGCCACCACCGCTCGGCTCTGACTCTGCTTTTAACACTGTCCTTTGAATTGTCTAAAATGTCCTAGCAAATAATAAGAAAAAAAATCATAAGAGAATGATTTGTCAGCAAATAAGTTGATTAGGTTTATAATAAATGGTTTTATACTAAAAATGGCCAGAACAGACGGCACTGGGCTAAGCGATCCTGTAAGATGTAAATGAGGAGATAATTCCCAACATTAAGCAAGTGCAAGAAACATAATTAGAACTGCTGAGCCCTGTCGGCTGAGGCTTGTCCGCTGACCTGGCGTTTGTTCAAAACTTGGTCAAGAAAGGGAACCGTTGAAAATAACGATTGCCAATCAGGTCTCATCCTGGAGGCCTCTCACCCTTAGTTGGTGGGGAGGCTGGAGGGGGCTGACAGGCAGCCTGGGTGTGCAGTGAGTTCGAGGCAGCTTAGTGAGGCCCTGTCACGGAATGTGAAGTCAAAGGAGGGACACAGTCCAGTGGAAGGACATTAGCCTAGCAGGTACAAAGTCCTGGGCTCGGTTCCCAGTGCCACAGAAATAAATGGATGCATGCATGCGTGAACATATAAGTAAATATACAAACAGGATAAATGACTGAATTAAAACAGAGGCTTCCTTTAAAAAAAAAAAAAGTAGCAACACACCCTTTTGTCTTCAGAGTAGCAAAAAGCACCCACATGTGTCTCCTAAGTAAATGCTCCTTTTCCTTGGAAGAAAACCTCACCTTGTCAGGTCAATAGCCAATATCCTAGATGGAAATTCTTACAGGGGCTTTCTCTCCCCTGCCTAAAAAGTAGGAATGTGCTAAGAAAGAAAAAACAACCAACCAACAACAGCAAAATGGTAGTTATCCAGGCGATCAAAGAAGTAACTAGAGAAAACAATCAGATTGTCATTTAGTTCCCTAAACCGGCTTGCTCAGAGTGAAACCAGGGAGTCCTGAGCGCGTGCACAGCTGCAGCGGCCACGCATGCGCGATTCCTACTTCCAAACTGGAAGGATCCTCCTTTAGCTCTTCTTCCTTTGTCCGCGGATGAACTTGTCAGTCCTGAAGTCTCAGGGCTGGCGATGTCGTTTGGCTGATAAAGTGATTGCCCAGCGCATCCACCGCCTTTGGCTCAGACCTACTGCCATTCATCCTAGCTGTGGCGGAGCTGTTGACTGTTAGGGAGTTCAAAGCCAGTCTGGGCTCCTGAAGACCCCGTTTCAAACAAACAAACAAACAAACAAACAAACAAACATTGAAAACGACATCCCTTGCCGGGCGATGGTGGCACACGCCTTTAATCCCAGAGGCAGGTGGATTTCTGAGTTCCAGGCCAGCCTGGTCTACAGAGTGAGTTCCAGGACAGCCAGGGCGCTACTCAGAGGACCATGGTGGGAGGATCGCTTGGGCCTTCTGTGGAACTTCTAAGCCTGTCTAGTGTCCAGGCAACAACACAAACAAAAAAATACCCAAAGAGGGGGAATAGGAATATAGATCCGTGCTTGGGTAAAACGCACGAGGTCTAATCTTAAATCCATGGGGCTGTAAAATAAATAAACAAAAATCAAATAAATAAGGACTCGGCGTTGTGCTGCTATTCAGATGCTGTCCAAGAGCGTCATTGGGCACTTGCTCCCCTGCGGGAGGGTCTTCACCTCCGCTGACTTGGTCTCCCCTCCCCCATGACACTCAGTTCTCCCTAATCTCTTCAGTGCTTCTGATCCTTAGATATAAAACAGAGCCAAGCTCTGTGTCCTACTTGCCCTTTAAGGTCTAGCTCGGCCTGCCGCAATCCTGCTGGTGTGTGGAAGCCTATCCCCTCACCGAGATTTCTGTGAATTCTTAGGGGTTTATTGTCACAGCCTCTAGGCACAGCCGCATCTGTTTGCTCTCTGCATCTCCGCTCAGTGCGATGGCTAGGATTCATGAATTAGATTGTGGGTTCCACTAAAGACACCTGAGAGATCAGGGGAAGGGTCCCATCTCCCAATAGGTTTTCCATCATCTTGCTCATTGAATTCACCTCTCTTTCTATTATCCTTCTTTCCTTTGTTCTGGGGTGCTCTGAGGATCCCCAATTTGTTCACGTTAATGTGTTGGTACCAGTCAACTTATTTTCTCTTTCTCCACATTATCAGTTGCTGAATTATTTTGCACACCTTTAAACCTATTATTTTTTTTTTTCACTTAAGCCAATACTTCGGTTTGTGTTTCTGCCTCTAATGCTGAGATTATTATAGTATTGCTGTGAACTTGGTTTCGGCTCTTCAGTTCTTGAACCCTATTAAAAGTCCTGCATGGTCCTGAAAGGTGCCTCTTTCATAGCAATCCTTTACCGTGTTTGTTCTTTAAAGGAAGACTTTTCTAGTAACCCACTTCTTAGGCAGAATGGTCCTAGTTGCTTAGCCTGGCTTTGCAAACATTTTGTAATATGGTCCCAAGCTCAGTTTCCAGGCTGATCCCCGCCCTTCTGTCATCTGAACCAGCCAACCATGTAAATGCATCTCCTGTGCGGCTTCTTGCATAGTCTTAACTTCATAACCCTGGACTGTGATAGGCCTGATATTATTCCAGTTGGATTAATTCATTGTCAAATCTAATCTCACATATCAAGGCCTCTTGCACACCCTTCCTGGCACTCTCAGCTCGAAGGGACCGGCTCCCTTTTGCTGATGAGATGCAGCTTGGTGGGTGGAGGGTCTGTCTACAAATCCTTTCTGTTTTGACCCTCTGGACTAGTTCCTTTTCTAGTGGCTAGTGACGACATACCTGGTAAGATGACTTCAGGGAAGGGTTGACTGTGACTCACACTTTGAGGGCAGAGAGAGAGAGTAGGGCAGCAAGAGCTAGAGGGAGCTGGTCACATCACATTCCCTGTCAGGAAGCAGGGAGAGATGGACGGTTAGCTAGCTGTGATGACTTGCATGTGCTTGTCCCAGGGAGTGGCACTATTAGACCGTGTGGCCTAAGTGGAAGAAGTGTGTGACTGTGGGGTAGGCTTGGAGATCTTCCTCCTAGCTGTCTGAGGGTGCCCAGTCTGTTCCTGGTTTCCTTCAGATGAAGATGTAGAACCCTCAGCTCCTCCTGCACCATGCTGGCCTGGATGCTGCCGTGCTTTTGCCTTGATGATAATGGACTGAACCTCTGGCCCCGTAAGCCAGCCCCAATTAAATGTTGTCCTTTATAAGACTTGCCTTTGTTATGGTAGACACCATAACAAAGCAGTAAAACCCTAACTAAGACACCAGCCTTCTCCTTTTGGTGTGCTGCCTACAGTGAGGGTGGTCTCCCCGCTGCAACGAACGGAATTTAGACAACCATTCACAGGCGTACCCGTGAATGCCGAGAGCCTTGTCTCTTCAGCGAGTCTCAATCCTGTCCACAATTAACACTAACTGTCGCGCCAATTTCATTTCTCCCAGTATGCATTAGGGTGATAATGCTGAGGGGTTTCTCGGAGCACAGGGCTTTCAGCAGTGAAGTGGAGTGGTCCGAAACACACCAGGATGGATAGTTGGTCATTCTACTTGTAATACCTTGGCAAAGACCCTCGTGGCAGAAAAGTAGGCTTTCTTGTGGCTCCCTCTTGAAATTTCGCAAAGCAAAAAAAAAAAAAAAAAAAAAAAAAAGGCCACACCATCTTCAGGGCGGGGCTGGGGTGGGGCTGAAAACCCCGAGACCTGATGACAGACCCGGGA
>BDUI01000088.1:43314-59898 GCA_002335545.1 Apodemus speciosus | reverse complement strand
TGTGTAGCCCTGGCTGTCCTGGAACTCACTCTGTAGACCAGACTGGCCTCGAACTCAGAAATCCCCCTGCCTCTGCCTCCCAAGTGCTGGGATTAAAGGCGTGTGCCGCCACTACCTGGCTAATTATTGTTCTTTTGAAGATGGTGTCACTGCGTAGGTCATGTTGAACCCGAGGCAGGTTGGCCTCGATCTCTAGGGACACACAGCTCTGGAGCGCTGTGATGAGGGTTGTCCCACCCGGACAAGTTGTGTTAGCTACTGAGTTATGTGGACGCCTTCTCTGTTCTCATCCCCATTCTACGATATATTCCCACTAGGTGACGTGTTCTCAAAGTGGGCTGGGTCAATTGATTATTGACGATACACCACCATATTTTCTTAAATTAAGATTACACCCCCCCCACGAACCAGCAATAATACCACCATTTGCCCCCAGCCCAGAAAAATACTAGCATTCTTTTCTACAAGGCATATTCATATTTTAACTATTTTTTAAAAAAGTAAATTGTTTTCTCTTATTTTACTCAGATACTGAGGAACCTAATCTGCAAAATTTTTCTAGATGATTTCATTTAGCAATTCCAACTTTTAGCTATTGAGCTGCTGTTAAAAATGTTATTTTTGGAGGAGGGTGTAATGCCAAGTAAATAAAAGCATCTCATAGAGACTTTCAAGGCCTTGCTATTGTACATTCCGCTCAGGCCGCCTATTTTGCAATCGGATCTGTGTTTCCAAAGCTCCACGCTAAAGCAAACACACGGGTTCTCAAGAGACAGCGGGCCAAGGAATGCTCTCCTGATCCCAGGCTCGCCCCTCCAAGCATGGGACGGGAAGGGCCGCGCCACAGGAAATAACCGAGGGCGGCCAGAGGTCGGAGCCCAGCGCGGCCCCGGGGACCGCCCCGATCCGGGTACCCACGCCCCGCCGGGCCGGCCCCTTCCGGCTCCTCCCGAAGCGGCGGGTGCAGGGGATGCTGCGACTCGTGGGGCTCCGAGCCTCCGTAGGCCTGGCCGCCGCGGCCCGCGCCCCCGCCGCTCCGCGCGCCCCGGGCCCGCGCCTCCGCCTCCGCGCCGCCACCATGGAGCGCCCCGCCGCGGGTGAGAGCGCGCCGCCCTGCGCGCCCCGGGGACGGCCTCTGCCGTGGGGCGTGCTCGCCCGCCCCGCTCCGCCTCCCGGGCCGCCCGCAGCCCCACGCCCCTCGCGCTCGATCCTCCCCCTACACCCCGTGCGCCCCGGCCCAGCCCCGTAGTCCAGGCAGTTTGGTTGCATCCCTGGGTCTCCGTGCACCACTCCACACTGCGAACGGAGAGGCGTGTGATCCTACGAGTTGTGGTTTCTTTTACCTCTTCCTGTCTTGTGGCCTGTGGCCCAAAGTTTTGCAGCTCCTCCTTTCTTACTGTGTTGGGGAGGTTAACAAAATCAAGGAAAAAAAATCTCCGTTTTATTTATCTACTTATTTTTAAAATGGTAAATAGAACCCTCTGAACACCGTCTTGTCTCAGTTAGGGTTTTACTCGAGTCCTGGCAAGGAGTACTTTAAACGGGTGCTAGATTGGCACCCAGAATCAACTCCGGCTTGGGTCGAACCTGGGTAGGAATTAGAGGCTGGACTTGGAGGGAAAGGAACCGAGAAGTAACAGGGGAAAAAAGGAGTTCTACAAGATCATTCTATCCTCCATGTATACAAAGCCTAAGAATATTGAAATAGGCGCCCCAAGCATGCTATGCAAATACTTTATATGTAAATATAAATTATGTGAATAATGTACATGTGTTTATAACTTTCATGAGAATGCAATTACACATATCACGTGGGGAGATGCCCAAAGCGTCCCTGCTTGAGGTGTTTTTATAAGGTTCAGGAGTGTGGGTAATAGGAGGAAGGAAATAGGAGAGGATTCCTCTCACCTATTTACACCCGCGTCGCTTTGCAGTTTGGGATGCTGTTGGCTTATCCTTTCCCTACAGTGAGAAAGCTTAGGGCGTTTGTCCAGTTTACTGGGTCCTTCCGTTCACGTAGTGTCGACTTGTCGATTCTCCTTTGGATTGCTCCCTCTTCTTGAGGAGGAAGTGGAAGCACGCCGGCCCCGTGGGCGTGAAGTTTAAACATTTCTGGAGACCTAGTGTTTACGGAGCTAATCGAAGCGGGTGGATGACGAGCCCGTTCTATAGCTGTTAAGCTGTTCAGAGACCAGAAGAGAGTCTCGCCTATTGGAGCTGTGTTTTGTGGTTCAGATAGGAAACTTGTTTTGTGTGACTCGGGCAGTCTGTCTTTTATGGTTTCTGTTTGCTTGACTTTGATGATGCTTGCTGAAGTGTATCTGTGATTTGAGTATTCGAGTGTGTTTATTGGCTTTAGAAGATCCTTTGCATATACATTCATGGCTTTTCTTACAAAAGCAATATTCACTCTAGGAACAGCCTAGTACTGTGGTTGGAAAGCGTTTAGCATTCGCAAACACTCCAGCCTTTATTTTACCCTTCCTAACTGTACATCTTGGGAACGTGCGGTTTTCTGGCTACTTTTTGATTTATCTTATGCTTGTTTTGTAACACTGAGGATAAAGCCTAGGGCGTCGTGTATGCTTAGTCAGCGTTACTTTCCAGCTACACCCTGACTGCATATCCGCTTGTTACAGAGTCGCCTTTTCCCCTGTTGTTAGACTCTTCATAACCGTGGTTTTCTGTCACGGGAGTGAGCATGCGCTGTTTAACTGTTTCTCTGCTAGGCATTTCAATTACTCTCCTTTTCCTCTCTGCTTCAAGCAAGGCGGGTGAGGAGGCCCGTCTGAGTGTATGTGATAGGAGCCCAGCTTTTAGTAAGAAGAACCTTAGGCTATCTTCAGTGCTCCTCACCTGTTGGCACGTTGCTTCCTGCCTCAGTTTACAGTGCTGCCGTCAGTGTATGGTAAAGAGTGCAGGGCCTAGTTGGTTCTGGAAATTGTGGGCCATGTAACAGGGTCACGTGATCCAAATGTTAGCTTCCAAATCTACTTTACTCGTGGGCAGGTTCCTGATGTCCTTATAGCCTTCCCTATAACAGAGCTGTTAAGATTTAAATGAGTTACTTATCCAAGTGAGTCTGCCTGGCGTAAAGTACTCATTGAAATGTTGGCTGGTAAATGCTGGTAATGCTGACTTCTAATTAGCAAAACAGTAATGCTAGTGATGCTAATTTCCAGTTTTGCTTCATAATTATTAGCGTAATAACTTTTATTCTTGTGATTATTTGGATTTGTAAGTGATACATTTTGTTTTTAATGGCAGATCAAATTTGGGGTGACTTTAAAGTTCTTTGTGCCATGTGGCTCAGGCTGAGGATAGCCTTGAACGCCTCGTCTTCCTGCCTGCGCCACCCTGGGATTGCAAGTGCGACCTAACATTTTGTCATAGATGGGTTTACTCTGTAGAGTCTGGTACGTGGCAAGCAAGACCTCTCTCATGGTGGCATATCCCAAACTTCATTAACTTTAAATTTGAGATAAAAATCTCACTAAATTAGTTGTATAGGATTTTTTTGTTTGTTTTGTTTTTGGTTTTTTCGAGACAGGGTTTCTCTGTGTAGTCCTGGCTGTCCTGGAACTTGCTCTGTAGACCATGCTGGCCTCGAACTCAGAAATCCGCCTGCCTCTGCCTCCCAGAGTGCTGGGATTACAGGCGTGTGCCACCATCGCCTGGCAAGGATTTTTTTTTCTTTAAATTTATAATCCTGCCTCAGCTCTCAAAATGCCTGGGATTACAGGTCTGCACTACCAGGCTCAGTTTATTTAAGTAACATTACAGCAGCCAAAACAATGAATGTGTGCTCTAAATGCTTAAAGATCGACTGTTTTGAGGCAGTTCCCAGAGAGAAGTATTTACACCTTATGTCAGGGGAAGTGTGGTTTGTGATGGATGTGTTTAATTATATCCCTTAGACTTTGCCCAAATCCCAGCACGTAGAGACCTGGAGCAAGGTTCCCGAGATTTAGTTTGAGAAATATTGTTCTGTGGAATGATCTTCACTTCCTCCGAGATGTATGAGACAGATACAGTGATGCATACACCAGCCCTTGGTGGCTAAGGTAGGAGGATTGCTAGTTCAAGGCCAGCCTGGGGTCCGTGGAAAGATTGTGTCTCGAAAGCAAACAGACACAAGAACTAGGATGTGGGGGAAGATGAACCCTGTTGACAGGAAGGTGAGCTTGTGGAAATGGGCATAGAGGTTCCTCAGAAACGGAAAATATAACTACCCTATGGCTATTCTTTATGGCTATAGCTGTACCAGTGCTGGGCATACACGCAAAGGATGCTTAAGTCAGTGCATCACGAGATGCCCCCACATCCACATTCCCACAATGCTCACAGTAGTCAAGTGCTATAACTAACCTAGAAACCCATCCACACAAGAATGGAGAAAGAGAACGTGGTACGTTTATAGTCTCCAAAATTCCATCATGCAGCATTTTTTTTTTTTTTTTTTTTTTTTTTTTGCAGTTGCAAAGAAAAGTAAAGTCCTGGCATTTGCAGGAAAAGAGATGGAACTGGAAATGATTATCCTAAGAGAAATATGCCAGACTCAGAAAGATAACATGTATGTTTTCTCTTATGTGTGGGACCTAAATTACATTATATATGTAGATATACGTATGTATTTATGTATGTATGTGTGTTTGTAGGTCAGGAAACTGTAAGAGGGGATGTTGAAGGGGAGGAAGAGATAGATTCTAAAGGTGATGGACAATAAAGAAATGAATGAAGTGTTTGTAACAGGAAGGCAGAGAAGTTCAGGAAGCCGCTGGAGGTGGGCGGGTTGGACTATTACGAACAAATGATAATGGCACACATGCACAAAGATGCCATAGAAGAACCCAGTGGTCGTCTGACCCCAAGGCTAAAACTGTAACTCCAGTGTCACACAGAATAAAAGGCAAAAGAGACGTAGTTGTCGGTGGCATTCTCCTTCTGGAGTTAAGTCTCGTCTAAAAACAACAACAACAACAACAACAACAACAACAACAACAACAAACCCTCCATTTTGTTCTCTAACAGTGGAAAGTAGTTTGTCTTTTAAGTTCTTGGCTTTTGTGAATTTTGATAAAAGGTTGCATCTGAGTTTACTGTTTAAATGTGTAAAATGACGGCCATTGTTTTGAGCCCTGTAATCCCTGAGAGGTGGAGGTGGGAGAATGAGGAACCCGCAGCCATCCTCAGCTACGCGTTGAGTGTGAGGCCAGCTTTCAGTGTAGGAGGCTTTGTCTCGAGACCAAGGAAGCAAACACACAAACACACACAAAAGGATGCTCTAGAGTAAATGATAGTATGCGTTCATTTTTTTTCTGATATTGGTCGGTTTTAGTTTTGATTTTGGTGTGTAGGATGGCAGCCCAGGCCTGGGCCCAATAGACAGGTGGTCTGTGGTAAGCCACATCCTCACCCCTCATGTCTTAGCTTTCATTTTTATGCCTTTTACTGAATCTTGTGAAAATGAAACAACTTGCTGTGTTCAGAGACGGCAGTTAAATCCCGTTGGTGTTCACGGATATTGAGACAGCCGCACTGCAGTGAGATAATAGCCACTCCTGGGTCTGTATTTGCTTTGTCCAGCCATTTGGTAAAAGTTGGTAGGATACCTGTAGGTGAGCTGGCTCAGTGCTCAGAGTGGAATTATCCCGGGGGAGCCAGACGGAGCCGAGGGAGTGTTGAGGACTGTATTTACTGACGGTCGTTCAAAGTTCCCCCTTTCACCAAGTTTCCCGGTTAGAGTAGTAGGTAACTCTGCCACTTTCAAATCTCATGGAGAGGACGGGCAAGAGGACAGCTGCATCGCATGCATTCCTGGGGGGCCCTTCTTAGGTACCTGGAAGGAGACTGGGTCGCTAACACACTCAGAGAAAGAATTCTGGAGGATAGCCTGGTCTACATCGTGTAGACCTGGTCGAACTGGCCTGGGGGCGAGACCCATCCCTGGATAGGTTTGGCCCAGTGCCTGGGATCATCGCGGCTAATTTAAAGTTGTTCTTGGCTTCATCGAGTGACTCACTGAGCATACTTTGCTTGCTCAGTAGTGATGCTAAGCGATCTTAAGACAGACTAAACTTTAAAGTGCATCAAGGACTTAAAGAATGACTTAAGTGGCTATCTAATGCTATCCCCTTGCTTTCAGAATGTGTGAGAACCCAGAAATCAGTTTCCTCTATTTCCTATATTGCCAAGAATGCATGCTGTAAGCATTCATTCTAAGTGGCAAATACCGTAAGGAGAAAATAGGCCTTAAAATGCACCAACTCTGCTGAAAGTCATCGCTTAGCAACACAGTCCTCTTGAGAGTTTTGTTTCTTTCGTCTGAAGATCTTGGAGCTGTATGGAAGCTGGGGATTACTGCTGCCCCCCACCCCCACCCCCCAGCATCACGAGAAGGAGCATCCATCGTTTCAGTGGCCTGGGGAGAAATCGATGCTCAAAATTTGAATGTGCTTTCTACTAAATGACACTGTGTTCCTGCACAGCTGACAGGAAGGAAAGTTGAACAGAGAACAAGGTTCAGACCACTTTCCACAGACTCTGGACACGGAACCCCACCCATGTCCTGGCGTCACCTGTGTCCTGACCCCACACCCTGCCTCTTTGGTTGTGAGAGCCTTAACCCCACCCCTTGCCCTGCCTCCTTGGCTCTGAGATCATAAATCCAACCTCACACCCTGCCTCCTTGGCTCTGAGATCCTGACCCCGCTCCACATCATGTCTCCTCTAATAGTAGTAAGAATGATAGCTTTTGTACTACCATGAGATTGAAAAGTTTTCCCTGAAGCCATTGTAAGCCGGGAACTTTCCACATGATTTGTAGTCTTGGGAAATAGTATTGATACGATAGTATCATGTTGGCACTATCTCCTGTCACTAAGTGCTAGATTGAGAAAAAGTTAGGGGAGCTATAGTTGGGTTTATTTATTTCTCCAATTCTGATTTGTATGCAATCTTCTTATATGTTATAGGTGGTGTATAGGTATGTTTAATTGTGTAAGTACTTAAAAAGTTGCATAATCATTGATATTGTTATTTGGAGTCAAGATCTCAGTCGATAGCCAGGCTGGCTTTGAACCCACATTCTCCTGTGTGCTAGCACTAGAGGCATGTTTGTGCTCCCACGCCAGGCTGACAAGTGCTGCTTTGTTAAAAGCTTTTTGGAGTGTAAGCTGCTGGTGGGTGATGGTCCTTTACATGGAATCATTAAGGTTCAACATAAGTCAACTGCACTTGTGTTTCTAAAATGCTTATATCATACATGGGAAGCTAAACCGGGAGGAGAAGAAGGTAGAAGACTTAGAGGATGTATTTTTAAAACTAAAACCAATAGTGTCCAGGCTGGCATTGAATTCACACCATAGAAAGACTTGAAACGGGCTGGAGAGGGCTCAGCGGTTAAGAGCACTGAGTGCTCTTCCAGAGGTCCTGAGTTCAATTCCCAGCAACAACATGGTAGATCACAACCATCTGTAATGGGATCTGATGCCCTCTTCTGGTGTGTCTGAAGAAAGCAATGGTATACTCATTATACATAAAACAAATAAATCTTTAGAAAAAGAAAGACTTGAAGTTGAGATCATCCTGCCTCAGTCTCCCCATTGCTAGGATTACAGGCCTGAAGGGTCCCAGTTTGCAGGCTATAGTTTTTTGTTTGTTTTATTTAGTGGTGTGTGTGTGTTTGTGTTTGTGTGTGTGTGTGTGTTTGTATATGTGTGTGTTGCTAGGGATTAAAACTAGGGCCTTGTTCCTATGAGACACTATTTTTAAGTGTCTTCCCCAATACCCTGTAAGTCATGGTTTAAAAAAGATTTTTTTAGTATTTCTTGTGCATGCGTGTGTGAGTGTATGTCTGTATGTGTACTTGCCTGAATGTACATATGGTGCATCATGTAGATGCCTGAAGAGTCTTGAAGAGAGTGTTAAATCCCAGGTAGTGGATACATTGCTATATATGGGTGCTGGGACTTGACCCTGGAAATGGGCCTGGGCCTCTGGAAGGTGCAACAAATGCTGATACCCACTGAGCCTCCTCTCTAGCCTCGCAGGCCACCGCCCCCCTCCTCCTTTTTCAGCTTTAGTTTTATTTTGTGTGCATGCCTGTTTGGCCCGTGGGTTATGTCTGTGTACCAGATGGTTGCAGTGCCTTCAGAGGTCAGAAGAAAGTTGATTCCTCTGGAACTGGAGTTAACAGACATGCTGTTGGCCATGCAGGCACTCGGGAACTGAACTCAGGTTCTGTGGAAGAGCAGTCAGTGCTCTCAGCTCCCCAGCCCTCTCTCCAGCCATCTTACATATTCTAATGGAATGTGTTCTGCAGTTATTGCATTTGAAAATAGAGGATTACAACAGAGGGAGATACTTTTTTTTTTCAATAGTCTGCAAGGCGAGTTAATCTTCAATAATATACTGGCTGAGCCGGGCGGTAGTGGTGCACGCCTGTAATACCAGCACTCTGGGAGGCAGAGGCAGGTGGATTTCTGAGTTCGAGGCCAGCCTGGTCTACAGAGTAAGTTCCAGAACAGCCAGGGCTACACAGAGAAACCCTGTCTCGAAAAAACCAAATCCAAAATAAATAAATAAATAAATAAATAAATAAATAAATAAATAAATAAAATATACTGGTTGAAAAATATGTAAGTATTCCAGGATTTTGTTCAGTACAAATGACATTTATGTCTGCTAATGGAGGCACAGTGAATGATGGTCCTGGGGAGACCACCAGCAGATGCCTTTAGCAATTAGCTGTCAGATCTGGTCTTTCCCTTAGCCTCCACCTAGCATTGTGGGTGTTCTCCCCATGTTCAGAAGACAAAGGCCAAGTGTGAAATGTGGCTTTTAGGACATGACACGGGAGGGCCGTTACGAAATACCGTGAGGGTGATTTGTTTCTCATAGTTGAATTTCAAAAAAAAATGCATATTAGAGCCATATATTTAAATTCTTAGTGTGTATTTGGGAAAGCGTGCATACATGATTTGGGTATGGAGGTCAGAGAACAATTAGAACTGGTTCTCTCCACCTGTAGATGGGTTCTGGCCGGCCTATGGTTGCCAGACTTTCATGGCAAAAGCCTTTACCCAGGAAGCTATCTTTCTGGTTCTGAGAGTCAAGTATTTTTAACTAGATTTCCAGTGTTAAGTGTAATAACGGAGTGGAAGAGTTTATGGAGAAAAAGAAGGCAAGAGCTCATGCAAATTAGAAACACAGCGAGGGAGGAAAAAGGGATGAGAGGTGAAGTGTGTGTGTGCACACGCGCATGTGTGAGTGTGAGTGTGTATGTGTGTGTACATGTGCATGTCTGTGTGTGTGCTCGTGCGTGTGTGTGCACGTGACTGTGATCAAAATACACTATGTTCATGTGTGAAAATATTACAATGAAACCTGTTAGTATATATTATATACTATGTGGTATATAATATATCCTAACAAAACAAAATTAGACAAAACATATTAAAATGCCCCATGTAGCTGATATCACTGAAAATAGACATGTGAAGACACAAAGAACAAGTCAACAAACAACCTTTATTAGTTTGTTGTGAAGACACAAAGAACAAGTCAACAAACAACTTTTGTTAGTTTGTTGTCAATAGGTGAAAAAATACGGCTTTTAGGATTAAGAAAATGTACCAGTGAAAGAGGTAAGATGATTGATGTATTTGCCATCTACGTCTGAGTTGAACGTACTCAGGAAAAGGGTTAAAGTCTTAGCTTACTGTTTAGTGTAAAAAAGGTACCTTTAAAAACAACACTATCGAAGCACAAAACAAACTAACAAGCAAACAAACAGCCAGGCGTGGTGACCCATGTCCACCCAGCACTCAGGAGGGAGAGGCAGGTAGACCTCTGTGAGGTCAAGGCCAGCCTGGTCTACAAAGACAGTCCAGGATAGACAGGACTATTACACAGAGAAGCCCTGTCTTGTCCAACCAACCAACCAAAGAACAACAACAAAAACCAAGCTACATCAAATCAAAAACCACCCAAGACTCAGTGAAGGGAGCAAATAATAACCTCTCTTTATGGAGACTCCTACGTATTGAGTTCACTTGGCTGGGTTGTTTTGGTTTTCACATTGGAGTTTAACAAATAACAATTCAGTAACCCTTGTTTATGTTTCTGGTCTGTTACAGGAGAAATAGATTCCAATAAGCGTGGACATATATCCAGAGAAGAGGAAGAAGAGGCAGGGGAACTGGAATTCAGCCCTGTCGGTTCTCTGGCAGACATGCCGTTTGCTGCTGTAGATATTCAAGATGACTGTGGAAGTAAGTTCTGTATTCCAACACAAATGCTTAGAAGCAGTGGGCACTACACTTAGTTATACATTCATTCCCTCTTTCAGTTTATTCATTTTACATATGCGTCACGCTTTTGCGTGCTGACAGTTATCGTTATCGGTGCTTTGTTGTCCGAAGTGTCACAGATGAGATGAAGGCACAGCTCACAGAATTTTGGACCAGATTATTCTGTGGTTGCTACTGAAAGTCATGGACCTGCCAGATCCGTTTCGTGGTTTACAACAACCCACTTTAGTTCTTTAGAACCGTCTGTGGTTTCAGAACCCATCCCTTCATGTAATAAATGGTTGGTGGCGTTTGGGTGTGTGTAGGCACTTGACTATGCATTGATCAGTTCTATCTGTTAATGAGCCAGAGAAGCATTATCAGTTTAGTTCCTTAGAGCTTTGTCTACAAACTCTGTGAAGCCAATACTTGATTGAAACGTTAAAGTAGAAATTTCATGTCATTGTGAAAACAGAACCATCCATGATGATTGGGACTCTTTTCTCTACCAAGGTGACAGATTTCTGTTATTCCGGAGCAGGAGATGAAACCTGTGCACTGTCCAGCTGTTGGCACTTCCGATCTTCCATGTCTTACTCCTATTTAGTATATCTGAACAGCTTACAGTAGGAGTGAGTAATGAACACTTCTGGATTCCCAGAGAGCAAACTGTTGTGTGGCGTCTGTAGTCTGACCATTGATTGAGAAGGTTCATGACTACTGTGTACCGGGGAGAAGGACTGGGGCGAGTTTGGGATCTCTGTTCTCTTCATGACGAAATCTGTTCTTGACTGTGGAGTATTATACCATTCTCTGATATTGTAAGTCTTAGGAGCTTTAAAACCGTTTAAATGTTAGCCTACATTTCAAACCACAGAACAGGAGCTTTCTTCTGTGGGAAGATGGCTTTCAGATTCTAAGCTCCAGTTTACTGCATGGGCCCTTTGGGATAAGAGGAGAAAGAGAACTGGGTTTTCAGGTTTGTTTGTTTGTTTGTTTGTTTGTTTTGAGACAGGGTTTCTCTGTGTAGCCCTGGCTGTCCTGGAACTCACTCTGTAGACCAGGCTGGCCTTGAACTCAGAAATCCACCTGCCTCTGCCTCCCAGAATGCTGGGATTACAGGCGTGCGCCACCAACGCCCGGCTGGGTTTTCAGTTTTGATTACTGAATTTTCTTGTGTGACTTTGGCCATTGAAAGTGTGTGAGTGGGACTTTAACTGTGTAAAGAACAGATTTTAATTCCTTCCTGCTTACCTCATTATGATACTGTACAGATCAAAAGAGGAAATGTGTTTAAGAAAAGGGTTAAAGTGTAGCTACATATAATTGCTATTTTATAAACTCTTTCTTTGTGGGCGTGAGTACATGTTTTCAGTTGTATGTGCTGGTACACGTGTGCATGTGGAGGCTGGACAATGGCATTGAGTCTCTCTGTTGATTCCTTTCTGCCTTGTTTTTTTTTTTTTTTTTTTTTTTTCAGGCAGTCTCTCATAGATCTGGTAACAGACTATTTCAGGAGGACATCTGGAAAGTGTATCCCTTGCCAGAGAAAACACTCTTCCTGACTTTTTAGATGATGTCCCTTGTAGTGACGATTTTGGCCGTTTGGTTTCTTTAAGAAACATGGAAATATCATAAGAATATGTTTTCGTTTTAATCCTGGGTATGGGATATGGGGCTGCTTCAGACTGTCCACAGCAGCTGACTATGATTTGCCTCATGCTCTAGCAAGGGCATGATTTTGCCAATGGCAAATACTTTGTGCAATTATATGGTATTTGGAATTCTGGGGGCTTTTCAGAGGGTATACAAACGCTAGGGCCCCCAAGGGGTGGAATGGTTGTGGTGGTTGGGTGGGTGCTATTGGCCATTGTTGGCCATTTGTTAAGTAGTTGCATGCAAAGAAGAAACAAGAAGAATCCTGACAGCAAAGATTAAACTCATCCCAAGAAACTCAATGCTGATGTTACCCCCTTTCCCCCATCCTCTGTTCTCTCCTATGCAGTGTTAGAGTCTTGAAGGGGTAGACAAGAAGGAGTTCAGAAAGGTAGAATCGAGAAGGACTCAGGAAGTAGCCAAAGACAGTTACAGTCTTTCTCATTGTACAGAGTCATCTTCCTTGGGTCTGCCTGGCTGAAATGGGGTTTTGCATTTTTGGGGGGTGCTTTTATGTAAGAGGATGTTTCACTAGAAATATGCAGGAATATTACATGTCTGAGATATTATAATAAAATATAAGAATATTAGATACATTTAGGGTTATTTATCCTAATACAGAGGTAGATAAATAAACCGTAAATGTATAAATGAAAGAAAATCTGGGACCCAGTGAGGAGATAGAGCAGCCCAGATCACACCTTTGTTGGTTAGGCATGTTCTAGCAGACAAACATAACTCAAGAGAGGACATACCAGGACTTGGCGTGTTCCTTCTCTCTATAAGAGAAGTGTACTGTGGCTCAATTGGTTTGACATCCAGGAAGCCTCCAGAAAATGTTTCGCGGTTTTGTTGTTTGCCTCTGACAGTGGAGTGGGCGTTAGCATGGGAGAGTCATTTTGCTGATGGGACTAGCCCAGTCTGCTTCCCACAGAAGACGGGGTGAATTTTAGTTTCACTGACTGTTGTTACGTGAGATCGTCAGTCCCTAACAACCAAACATTTTAAAAATTACATTTATTTATTTGTGTGAACGTATATTTCTGTAGATAGATAGGTACATGTGTGAGTGTGTGCGTCCAGAACACGCATGGAGGTCAGAGGACAACGTGAGGGGATCAGTTCTTTCTCTCCAGTATTTAGGTCCTGGGAATTGAACTCACATCATCCGTCTTGGCGGCAGGCACCCTTACCTCCTGAGCCATATTGACAGCCCTCAAAGTAGACTTCAGTTCGGATAAAGGAAGCATTTGAGAGTTGGTTTTTAGTTACACGACTTTCCTGAATGTGAAGCTCACTTCTGTAGAAATTACTAATTCTTATTTTACGTCCTCAGAATTTGTTTTGTTTATGTGGGTGTATGTTTTGAGACAAGGTCTCATGATGCTCAGAGTGGTTCTGTAATTATTGTGTGGCTAGGGCTGGCCTTGAACTCTTGCCCTCATAAGCATTGGCAGCATAAGTTTGCACCACCACGCTGGGCTTTCTCACACAGAGTTCTAATACAATTATTAGAGATTTTTTTTCCCCGAGATAGAGGAAGTTATCATTTCATTACCTATTAACTAGTTAAGTCATATTTATACATTTTAAAAATATCAAACAAGATTCATCTAAAATTTTTTATAGAAAAGATTGTATTTTCGTACACACAGATATCAGTGATTATTCTTTGTCAGTTAAAAGGAGATTCATTATATTCAGTGTCCCTTATATAGTTAATTGGAAAGGCGAATATTACATACAGAAATGCACGGGTAAGTTCTGAGAATTGCTTTACTAGGCTACGTTTTGTTTGCGTTGTGTACACCATGCAGGAAATGTTGCAAATTAAGAGGGCTGTGATGTCACTATTAAAATGTTTTAATATTTTAAATGTATTTACTTTTTTAAGATAGTGACTCCACGTTTAGCCCAGGTTGGCCTTGAACTCAGGCTGCCTCAGCCTTCCCAAGTGCCGGGGTGTCAGGAGTGCATAGCCACTCCCAGCTCACTTGAAAAAAAAAATATTTTCTTAATCTGCTTAAATAACGAGAAAGGAAATACCAAAACAAACTCTAATTTATTCTCAGCATTTTAATTAAGAGCAAGTGTGAGAACAAACCACAATAACAGATGGAACGCTTAATTAATTTCTCTTCTAATTCACTCCTTTGTAGTTTTGGAGGAATAAATAGAATTGAGAAAAAAAATTAGATGATTTACTTAAGACGACTAGTGGCTCTTTTGTTAAAACAAAAACAAAAAACCTGCAGTTGAGAGAGTAACAGCCCTTGTCAGTGACATGGAGTTTATCAGCGCATAGTAATGGGCTACTGAAGTCATTGTGAACATTAACAAGTATAATAAATTAGGTTTATGGGTTTACAAGCTGCACTTCCACAATGGCTTTGTGCTAACTCCTAAAATTACTATACATAATCTGGTGAATGATGCAGGGCACATGGCCAAAGATTTCTGCATTTTGTGACCTTAAGTCACCAACCTTTAATATTTTTATCTGTAAGCTAGATGATTACATAAATCTGTTTTTTTTGGTTTTTTTTTTTTTTTGGTTTTTTTTKTTTTTTWTYTTTTCACGTGTAAGCGAGTAAAAGGAATATCAGCAAATTTTCTTTCAGGACACAGATGTGATRGCAGAGCTGGAGGAACGTGACACTCAGGGTGAGACAGCAGAGAGATACTCTGTTCTGGTTCCACAGATTTCTGGTTCCACAGATAAGTGTGGTAAACACAGGAAGACTCTCTGCAAACCGGAGACAATGGGACTGACCTCAGCTCAGTGTCACCGGTTGCCAGTGTCAACAGGACACTGGAGTAGGGGACAAAACTGCAAAGACGCTACAGGGTTATGAAGTTGTTCCATGTGTGTACTGGCTGGTCTTGTGTGTCAACTTGTCACACACTGGAGTTTTCACAGAGAAAGGAGCTTCAGGTGGGGAAGTGCCGCCATGAGATCCAGCTGTGGGGCATTTTCTCAATTAGTGATCAAGGGGGAGGGCCCCTTGTGGGTGGTGCCATCTCTGGGCTGGTAGTCTTGGGTTCTATAAGAGAGCAAGCTGAGCAAGCAAGGGGAAGCAAACCAGTAAGGAACATCCCTCCATGACCTCTGCATCAGCTCCTGCTTCCTGACCTGCTTGAGTTCCAGTCCTGACTTCCTTTAGTGATGAACAGTAGTGTGGAAGTGTAAGCGGAATAAACCGCCCCCCCCCACTTGCTTCTTGGTCATGATGTTTGTGAGGAATAGAAACCCTGACTAAGACAAATGGATACCAGCATAGTGGGGTATTCCTGTGACAACTTGACCATGTTTTGGGGGAGGACCGTGGAAGGACTTTGGAACTTTGAGTTAAAAGAGCCATTGCAATGTTAAGAGCTCTGTGGGATGTTCTGTGGAGCTTGGGAGATAATGTTGAGAACAGTGCAGAAAATGGAGGCCTGGCTTGTTGCAGTTTTGATTGTGAAAATTCTGTGGTTTTAGTTAGCTGGGGCTGAAGAATCAGCTGTGATTAACAAGATACCAGAACTACTAAAGAGACAACTTTGCATTACGGGGACAGTTGATGCTGGTTAGCTGGAGCTAAGAAATTAGCGGTGATTAAGAAGAGACCAGCATCATTGAGGTGACATCTTCTGGGAAGTGTTTTCTGAGAGCGCAGAGGCTGTGTTCCAGAGATAGCCAAGGTGGTACCTTGTGCTATGGCTGGACTTGGTACTGTGTAGGAGTCACCCAGGTGGTACTGGTTTTGAAGGCATGAAGGGGTCATGAAGAGCATCTGAGGCTTGGCCCTCGAGAGGCCATGGAAGGCTACTGGTGAAGGCGCAGCCTCAGTTGCAATTGATGGCCCAGGACTGAAGGGGTCATGCAAAGGAGCTGAGGCTTAGCACCATGAAGAGAGCCTATGAGAAGCTTTTGGTGAAGCCTAGTTACAGAGGAAGACAGCAGTGTTTTGGAAATACCAGTACCATGAGATGACCACCAAGAACAGCTGCAGCAGTGGAGTACAGGCAGCTGGAGCCTAGAAGACAAGGTGTGTGCTACAAAGGGCAGAGCTGGAGAAGTGACCCAAGCCCTTGGAGGAGACCAGAAGATTGTGAGTTGGATCCCAGACATTGGACAGTTGGAGTCTGATTTTGCTTTTGATTGTGACTATGACCTGATATTTTCCCCTCTTGAAGGAAGTATTTTAGTGGAGCCCACAGTTAAGAGACTTTGAAATTTTAAAAGACTTTGTATTTTAAAAGATATTGAACATTTTAAATTGGAACTTTTAGTATGTAAAGACTGTGGGACTTTTAAAATTATTTAGATCTTGAGGATGAATAAGAAAGTAAGGGTTGAGGCTTAATAGTGATGTGTTTGTGTGTCAAGTTGACAAGGGGTCAATTGTACTGCCTGGTTTTGTGTGTCAACTTGACACAGGCTGAAGTTATCACAAGGGAAAGGACCTAAAGTTGGGGAAGTGCCTCCATGAGATCCAGCTGTGGGGCATTTTCTCAATTAGTGATCAAGGGGGAGGACCCCTTGTGGGTGGTGCCATCCCTAGACTGGCAGTCTTGGGTTCTATAAGAGAGCAGGCTGAGCAAGCCAGGGGAAGCAAGCCAGTAAGAAACATCCCTCCATGGCCTCTGCATC
>BDUI01000088.1:8745-23475 GCA_002335545.1 Apodemus speciosus | reverse complement strand
TGTAAGGCAAAAGACACTGTCAAAAGGACAAATAGGCAACCTACGAATTGGGAAAAGATCTTCACCAACCCCACATCGGACCGAGGGCTAATATCCAATGTATACAAAGAACTCAAKAAGTTAGACCCCAGAAAACCAAATAACCCTATCAAAAAATGGGGCACAGAGCTAAATAAAGACTTCTCACCTGAAGAAGAGAGTTTAAATATCCTCTCCAAATGGCCTGTGTTCATTTCTTTTTAAAGTAATTGCTGCCCTCTAGTGGGAGTTTAATTTTTCTCATGATAAGGTACACCCACCAGAATTCTTTTCGAGATGGAAGTGATTGACCTTGCACAGTTTGCTGGTAACTGACCTGAAGTATAAAGAGCAATGAAGATCTGAAACACAAAGTAGCTAAACAGCTTTAACAAATCCAGTTTAAAAAATCATATCACAAAGAGTGTTGTATTTTGAGAGAGAATGTCTATTTCAGTTTTAGTGGCGTGCACTGCAGTGAATCCTGTTTTTGATTTTTGATCTTATCTAGGACTTGGGCTGGGGACATTGTGTGGTTGGCAGAGTGTGTGTTTGCTCTGTCAGACACAGCCTGGGTTCGCTACTAGGCACCGTGCGTGCCTGTCACCCTGGCATCTGGGAAGTGGTAGTAGGGTGGCCACAAGTTCAGAACTGTCCTTCCATACGTGAGAACCTGCCTCAAACCCCACTCCTGGAACCAAAAAACAAACAGAAGTTTAGAACATTCTCACAACCTAGCAAAGTTCTTGTGTGTGGTTGGTTGGTTTGGGACATAGCATTAATAAAAAATAGAAATAAATAAAAATAAAATAGAAATAAATAAAAAATAAAAAATATAGTTGTAATTCTTTCTCTACCCCAGAGGGTACTGGAGATTGAATCTAGGTAGAACCTCGTGCACAGTAAGCAGGTGCTCTATAACCGAGCTATGTATGTAGCGCTTTGAGTTATTCTGGTAAGGTTTCCTTGGTTAGCAATTTATTATTTGTTTGTTCATTTTGAGTCAAGGTCTTATTGTAGTTCACTACTGTGGTCCAGGTTGGTCTCAAACTCAAATTTGCTTTCCCCCTGCCTCAGCCTCCAGGGTGCCATGTTTACAGGTGTGTTCTACCACATCTGACTTAGAAGTTTCTTGATGGATAATGAAATGGTATCTTCTTTTTCGTCTGTAATAGTAATTATAACTAGGAAAAGATTAAGTCACTTCCATAGCTGTCCAAAGATTATTATTGGTTTTTAACCATAGGTTAGATTTAAACGATATTTTGAACTTTGAAATAATTATTATAATATACAATTTATCTTTTAAAAAACTGGATTTCTTTATTCCCTATTTATTTATTTATTTATTTCTATTTTGTCTTTTATTGCATCACTGAAATGTCGTCTCTCACCAGCGGTACCGATGCGCTTTTGGAACTGAAGCCTTTCGTTGAGGAGATCCTTGAAGGGAAACACTTGACTTTGCCCTTCCAAGGGGTTGACACTTTCCACGGTCAGGTTGGCTTTGTGAAGCTGGCAGACGGAGACCATGTCAGTGCGCTCCTGGAGATAGCAGGTAAGACAGGCGGCCCTGCACTCGGGAAACCACACGTGTGTCTATCGCCAGTGGCCCTCGTGGAGATCTGACGTCTTCTAATTTGGAGAGCCAGTGTAACCTCACCACACATGAGCTGCCTTGGTGTTTGTTGTGTGAGCAGTGGCTAAAAGCCTGGGAGGGTCTCTTGAGGAGACTCATGATTCTGGAGCCTTCTAGGGAAATCACTAGACTGGATTCAAGTATGAACTGTTAAGTTCAAGTGATCCCTTTGCGTAGGAGATTCAACATATAATCAGCCCTTGATAAGCACTGAAAGAGTGGGAGACGGTCACGGTGTTCCTACTCAGAGGCCTGTGGGAACTGTCACCTCTATCACAGAGAGCCAGGCGATGGATTAGTCACGTGTTCACTTGTGCCCCCTCCTTCCTTTTGGCTACTGTTTGCTGAGGAGATTGTCTACTTAGGAGAGTCTGAGGCCTCACATTCATTATAGGCCACTTATAGCAGATACACTCCATTGCAACAGAGTTGGGGCTGGACGGCCGGGCGAGTTTTGGGTTTGACTCGGAGAGGATAGGTTGGGTGTTAGGCCGCACGCTGCACGCGGTGCTGTGTAGAGTTCTCTTTCCGCCACCGCGATTGCTCACTCCTCTCCGGTCTGAATCACTATCAGCCTTCCGTCTGTGTGTGGTTTACTCTTTATCTTTCGACTTTTTCCATATCTTGTCTCTTCTTCTCACCTCTCTTTTCTTTCCTCTCCCTCTTCACCCTTCTACCTACCTTGTCTCCTCTCCTTGTAACGACTTAAAAAATAATGTAGGAACTGAGTATCTAGTACTAAAATGAAAGCTAAGGCGTCAACAGATTGCCGTTTTCCCTGTAGTCTCTTTCTTGGTCTGCCTCCATTTAATTTGGCCTTCGTCCTGAAGCTGGTTCCTTGTAGTCTCTCAAAATATATGCCTATTTATTTTAGATGGCTGTAACATAATAAAAAGAATATCACATTGTCTGTGACCCTGTAGGACATGCTTGTATTTTTCATATTA
The DNA here is from genome assembly GCA_002335545.1 of Apodemus speciosus. Taxonomy (NCBI): domain Eukaryota; kingdom Metazoa; phylum Chordata; class Mammalia; order Rodentia; family Muridae; genus Apodemus; species Apodemus speciosus. Next base: position 20,871 of record BDUI01000088.1, on the reverse strand, counting down.
TATAACCGCTGTGCATTAATAGTTGCTTATTTAAAAGCACACTTTTTTTTGAACAAAAGTTTAAAATAATTTAATTTAAAAACAAGTACCAATTAGAGATTTACCAAAAGCATATTTAGATAAGATCCACAGATCAGGTTGACATCTGTTCGCAGAGAAATTTATCCATTATTTTTATTAAAATAACGTTTCTATTTCTTTTTTTTTTGATTTTTTATTGGATATATTCTTTATTTACTAACGTTTCTATTCCTACAATGAGTTGGAGAAATGGCACAAGAAAATCAATTTCTTAAAGTAGCATCTTTTCTAATTTTCTATTAAGGGCTAGTTCTTAGTTACAAAGTCACATCTCTAAAGCCAGGCATAGTGATAATGCCTGTAACCTGATGATATCAGCCCTTGGAAGGATGACACAGGGTTGTCCTGCTGCATAGTGAGTCCAAAGCCAGGTTGAGCTACATTGGGAGACTGTGTCAAAAATATAAAAAGTCACATCACTCTGAACCGTATCCACTGAACTTGATGTGACCACATTTACTCTCTGCATACATTCCTTTTAGGTGGGTGCGCTGGTTCATCCTGAAATGGCCAACTTCCAGAAACGGGGTTGTCAGATCGAAAGAGCAAGGGTTAATATTTCAACAGAGAGAATGTATATATACATTACTGTTATATACAAGGAATAAAGTTTTAAGAGATAAACCAAATAGAAGTCCTAGTCATAATTGGTAGTTTGAAAACAAGTCTTGTCATTTCTAAGAGACACAGGCCTTAGAGTGGGGCCTCAAAGGATGGGTTAGAGCTCTGGACAGGTCTCCTGTAACAGCAGCCGACACTGCGGGGAGGCTGGGGACACGTGTCAGACCGCAGGAAGGGACGAGATGCGTGTGTATCAAGGGAGGAGCACATGAGGAGCTCAGAAGGAAGGGCACCTCCTGGGTCAGGTTCAGTTTTGACAGTGATTCTAGGTAATCGGTGAAACCTAAGACTTTAGATATAACCCTGGGTTTCTCATAATAAGGAAACCTTTCCGTGGGTCTACAAATGGTTACGTGACAGGAAAGGGGAGAAGTGAAAGGAAGACAAAATCGAAAAGGCTGGTTAGTGGTAGGGAAATACACGCCGAACTCAGCCTTAGCCAGACAGCAAAGAAGATGGCATTAGCAATACAAGTCTAAACCTGGAAACAAAGATTTCCATAGATTTGGTCTTTAATTATATACCAGAAAAATACTTACCTGTTACGGAAGAGCTTCTTTATTATAAAAAGCTAGAAACATGCATATATATTCAATGTAAATCCCAAATGGCACCCAGATTACTACATACCTGGGCTACAGGGATTATAAAAAAAGACTTTTGATTCAGCTTCAGTTACTGTGGGTCCTCATATATAGTCTGTGCCATTTTCATCGGCACATCCCTTCAGATTGTGGAGTTTCAGGTCGTATTTTAAAGACGACACCCTAACCCTCAGATCAGCTAGAGGTTTATAGACGGAGTGCTCCGAGGCCTCTTCCGCGTTACACTTCTCCACTGGGTTAAGGCCTCTGTTTTCTTCGTCTTTACCATGTGGCTTTTTACACTGGAAAAATGGAACACCTCCACCAGAAGAGCAGTCCACACTGGTGTATACACACTTCTCTTGACTTAAAAGTCCTTCCGGTACTCTGCTCCAGAACCTCCCTCTGTTCATCAGTGTCCCGACTGGACTCTGGGCCGGTTTCTGAGCAGTTGAGCATCATTAGCGGCTCGGGCTGTTTCTTTTGCAGCTGATGAAGGAGCTGTTCTCGTGGTTCAGTTCTCACGAGGGTGGATGGATATAAATATTCTTTCCTTTCTGGTGTCCTACCTGTTGGGATATCTGGTTTCAGATCCTGTTGCAGAAAGCAGTTAAGCTTTGTTAAACCAGATTTTATAGCGTCATCGACCTCCAGGCTTCCTATTTTCCATTTTTCTTCATCCGACGTTACCTGAACAACAAAGGAGCCGTTCTGGTTCTCCGTAGCTGCTGTGTGTTCTCTTACTTTCTCGGTCATCTCTGAACTTGAAGCTTCACGACATCCATTTACAAACTCCCTTAAGTTCTGAAGTTCTTCCTTCTTCTCACTAAAGCAGGATGCCCACTGATCAGAAAAATGATCCATGCTTGTGCTCAGGGTTCCCACACCTCTGTGTGATCTCTTGGGGTACAGTCTCCAGGTTGCTGCCTTAGGGGTGAACTGCGGTGTCCTATAGACTCTTCAACCAACGGCCTGCCTCCTTGGTTAAAGTGTCTGCGTTCTTGTAATAATCCATCAGATTCAGCAAGCATTTTCTTACTGTGGTCTGTTGTTTTGTTGACTACATCAGTAGACTTCCGCTCTGTATTTTCTTGGATCCTGTTCAGTGGTTTCTGGGTGTTTTCATACTTCTTCTCCAAAGCTCAGAATCTCTCTGCTCAATTCTTGCTTCCCTGACAATAGTCCTGTGGATGGGTTTTCTTTATTGTCTTCAGGCCTTCAGTTAGGTTTCCACAAAGCTTTTGTGAGTCAACCAAGGAAGAAATTGTGTTTTCTCAGAGTCCCTGGAAATTGTTACACGATACCCTGAGAAAACTGTCTATTTCTCCTTTTTGACCTTTTACCTTTTCAGCCACTGTCAAGGAAGCCCTGAAAACATGCTGTAGTTGCCTATTTCTATTCAGGATGGAGACCACATCGGGGGCTACGATGGATGGTCTTCGGGGAAGTGAAAAGGTCGGTCACAAGTTCGTCAGTCAATCCTTGCAGCACGTTTTACTTTGTGCTGTTCACGATTGCTCATCCAGTATCGTATCAGAGATCTGAGAAACACGAGCCGACACAATTTCTGGAATGGACATGAGAGATTCAAGTGCTGTCGTGGTCATGGTGTCTAATGCAGAGACACTAGAAGATGTCAGGTTACCAAACAGTGTCTTACGAATGTCTAGCATGGCCTTTTTGCTCCACACTGCCATCTTTAACCAATTCTTCCATATTATTAAACAGACTGTTGGGTTTTGTGCCAAAGCTTTCCTGAGCTCCAGCATTGTCCTCATCCGTTGCTCTCGTGCAGTCCAGTTTAGAGTGTACACCAGATACATCCCTGGTGGTTTCTTCAACTGTGCTAAGCAACTTGCTGGCTGTACCATGAAGCTTCTTCTCAGTTCTTCCCAAGGCTGAAGAGACATAATTCCCCTTTAACAAGTTGGACCTTTGTTTCTTGCAAATGTTTCAGTGTGGTTTCAAGTTCCTGTTGTCTTGGTTTGCAGGTCAGATTTACACTGGTCACGTTTGTTTTTGCTATCCATAAATAACTCTGTCGCCTTACTGAGCTCCTCCTCAAGAACTCCAATCTTTTCAACCAACTCAACAATTTGTTCCTCCTGAACAGTTACTTTTCTGTTCATGGCTCTAAAACTTTCTTCATCTCATGAGCTGCTGCAGGCTCTCGCTTCAAACGTGATGTCTCTCCTGTATACTCCTTAGTAAGAGACTTTTTGGTGAGTTTTTGATTAACTTCATCTTATTCATCATTTGCTCTGTGAGCATATTCCAATGTACTCAGAGTTTCCTCAAAATTGAGAAATGCAGGGGAAATGGTTGCAATTATAGATGCTCTTGTACGTCCCCCAAGAGAATCTTGCAGGATTCTAGTTAATTTATATTCTCAGTAAGGAATACGAGGTGTATTTTCCACAAGAGCAGTAATAACTCTTCCCAGAGTCAAGAGGGACTGGTTGATATTTCCAGCTTTCCCGGGCCTTCTTGTCAGTAGCTCCAGAACACTCAATATTTTCACTTCCTGCAAGATCAACCAAATTCAAATTTCTAATTTTATCAGCTCTTCTCCATCATTTGTCCTTTCTTTCATGTGCATCGTAACAGAAAAAAATAACTGAGTGTGAACCACTAGAGTAAACCTTCATCAAGGCTGCTGCAGTTGGCCTTTTTGCTGCCTCCTACTCTAAGATTTGGTAGACTTCATCTTTATTGTATACTGTGATTTCCTCTAAGCCTTTGATTATCACTCTTCTCTTGTCCGGGGATCATCAAACATCTGCAGCCTTTCAGAACATCAGAAGATCAAAAAACTCCTTATTATAGATTTCCAGTAGGGACACTTTACCTCAAAACTCAATGACATTATCAGTAAGTTTCTCAAAAATTTGATAAAGAGTGTGTGGAATTATCCCAGCCAAATGACCTTCTTCCCAGGTATATATTTCATTAGGTGACCTTTGACCTTCCATGGTAAAAGTTTTTCTAGTGCCAGTCTGGCCATATTTGAAGATGGTGCAGCTTTAGCACCATAATAACTTCGTCTAGAATCGGGCAAACAACACTTTGATAAACATGAATTTGTTTTGTAGATGCTCTAAACACCATATCAAACGTGTATGTGTCCGTTTTCCTTGAGGTCTTGTCAGTCAACCCTACAGTTCTTACACCAACTTCTTTCGTGCATGATCACATTCTACTGAGTGAGCATTAGCTTTCCACTCTGCTAAATTAAATGATCTGCATCTCACCACCACCCGAAGGTTCTTGCCTCTTTCCTTCTTCTTCTTTGAAGAAGAGCTTGCCTGGGAACACCATGAGGGTAGAGCCAAAATCTGCTGGCCTGGCGGTGACTCTGACACAGTGAGAACCGGGCGCCGCTTCTTCTCGCCGGGTGCGAGAAGAATTTATTTATTTCTATAAATCTTTCACGGTTGGTGTTTCTTCTGTGCTTTGAAGAATTTGACCTGCCTTGGAGGTGTCAGGTGTGGCTGCCGTGTCCTGTGTGCTTAGTAAGTAGGTGGCGGAAAAGAGAAAGCCTGTGTCTAGGCTCAGTGTTCTGACCTATGAGCATGTAAATGACTAGTAGTGTAGCGCCCCCTGAGTCGAGGGAGCCTGAGACCACCCCCACCCCCGCCGTCTGGCACTCTGCAGGCTTGGGAGGAAAGACTGTGTGACCGACATGACCCCTGCCTGGTCCCATATTGCATGAGTGACACAGCACTCCTGACACCACCGCTGAGATGACCCCGGACACTCAGAGACCCCTGGTGCCACTACGAGGAGCAAGTGAGTGGCGGAGAAATGGAAGAGAAAGAGAAGGATGTGGGCAGCATGAAGAGAGGCAGAACAGGAGACTCGAGTGCAGTGACGTTCTGCCTGATGTGGTGCCACCTGGGACCATGGTGGTCGTAAGAGCAGGGGAGCTGACCCCACCCTCACCTGCAGCACTTGGGAGAGCAGGCCCCGTACATCACCTGCGCAGGCACAGTAGAGCTCACCCTGATGTGGGTCCGGAAGGTCTGAGCACAGCAGAGGTGGTCCTGCCTCTCGTCTGCTGGGCAGTGTGCTAAGGATGAAGGAAAGACACCCTCCTCCTCTTCCTCATCCCCTGTCATGTACGGAAGACAGGAAAGCTCGTCTCGACGTGATGGACCGGGAGAACTGGCTATGTCCCGCTCCAGCTGTGACGTTCAGAGAGCAGGCCAGCACCTTGCCTGGGCAGCAAGGTAGAGCCAGCCTTGGTTGTGGGGCTTGTGGGTGAGCCAGCCCGGAGGGCCTGAGAATGGGAGAGCCCGTGAGCTGACCAGCTCAGATACCTCTCCGGCCCAGATCCAGGGCTTTGAATTGGCCCCACCCCACATCTACCTTATAGATGAACTGCTGGAGCACATGCAGGGGCCAGTCCTACAGATCTAAACCTATAGGATCTCCATAGCACAGGGCAACAACAGGATCTCCTAGAGGAGTCCCAGTGAGGCTCCAGTACTGATAGAGTGGCAGAAGCCAGAGACCTCAGACTAGACCAATGAGTCATTGCAACGGACATTTGTAAGCAAAGGCTACACTGTGGGACGCATGGTGACACACAACAGCGTCCGCAACAAGATGCTTTCTTTTCTGTGTTGGAGGCAGTTTTCAAGGGTGAAGGGGAAGGTGTGTGGGATTAGGGTACGAGATGTGAAATTTACAAAGAACCAATAAAAAATAAATAAAAAAAAAAGAGAGTGTGAGATTAGTGGCTTCTGAGTGGCGATGCTGTCACAGTGCTCTCACTACTCAGACTGTTACTGCGGAAGGGCATGGCAGTGGTGCCATCAATACTGTCCCCGGAAGAGCGGAAGGTTGTTCAGCTGCTAACCATTCAGGTGTCTTAAACAAAGTGCTGTTTATCTTTCAGTAAAAGGTTTTTCTATTTATCTGAAAAATGTTTTTACATGTGAGCATTTTGTCTAGGCTGTGAATGTAAAATTTGCTATGGATGTTATGGCCAAATTTGTCTTAATGAACGTTTTGATGGATTTATTTTCCCTAAATTCATTTCTCCTAAACTCATTTCTTTTATAAAATTCCAGGGTGAAGGGATTGTACTTTAGTGGGACTAGTCATCATTTTGGCTTAAATAGTTGCTTGGGATACACACCAAATTCTTGGTCCTCTGAGGAATCGTTTCATACAGAACGCACAGATGAGGGGTTGTCACGGAAGGCAGTGATTTCTGTACCTAGAGGCAGGGCCGTGTCCCAAGGACACATAGGAGAAGCTTATGCGTGGAGGACTGTAGACTTAGATTTTTCAAACCTACTTTTTCTTTTTCTTTTGTTTTTCATAAAGATAAAAATCTTGGCTCTTACTGTGGTAAAAACCCAAAATAAGAACAATTTTTGGACACTGGAGTTCACTGTAGTAAGGCTGTACTTCAATGTCCCTCACATCACCAGTGGATTTTACCTCCATAGTAGCTGAGCTAAGAGCTGACAGTTCTGCTGGACCAAGGAATGAATTGTAGGCACATTATTTGGATACGGATTTCCTGCTATGGTCAAAGCTATTTGACTTGAGTGATTGTCATCATTCTCAGCCTACAGGGAACAGGTTCATTCATATAAGAAATGGTGTGTGTATTAAGATGGTCTGTCCATGAAGTTATTCATCAACCGTTTCAATGAACAATGGTTCTGCTTGGAGGGTGGCACAGACATTAGGTGAGGGGAAGATTCTGGTTCACTGGCTGGGATGATTTCGAAAAGCATTCATTCATCTCAAAAAAAAAAGAGTAACTTATAAGGTGGTCATCTTCTTCAAAATTGATACAATAATTATAAATATTCAGTCTCACTCTTTATTGTTCTCTTACAAGCCACCTCCCAAATTAATTGTCTGTGTTTCTTTTGACTGTATAATTTTGAAATATGTAAGCTGTTCTGAAAAGCCATAGTGTAGTGTGAAAACATCAAATAAACAATCCTACTAATAGAGAGGCTGAGATAGGAGAAGCATGATTTCAAGACCATTATGTGGTACACAGCAAGACACTGCTACATACCAACAAGCAGGAAGTGTATACGGATTGACAATATTGGACCTATTTCTCCAATTATCAAATTAGAGAGACCCCTGGGGGACAGCCACCAAATTTTAATTCCTAATTTTTGAATTTCAATTGATTAGGATATGTTGATAATATTAATTTTCAGAGACATTAAGGATATTGATAGATATTAAGGAAAAGTGATTGTTACTTCCTGTTATTTTTGTTCTTAGAGGTGGAATTATGTTTGTGTGGGTATCTTCTTTTGGGTTTGTTGAAAGATTACTTTCTTGCTTTTTCTAGGGTGTGGTTTCCTTCCTTGTGTTGGTGTTTTCCCTCTATTATCCTTTGTAGGGCAGGATTTGTGGAAAGATACTGTGTAAATTTGTTTTTGTCATGGAATATCTTGGTTTTTCTATCTATGGTAATTGAGAGTTTTGCTGGGTATAGTAGCCTGGGCTGGCATTTGTGTTCTCTTAGGGTCTGTATGACATTTGCTCAGGATCTTCTAGCTTTCATAGTCTCTGGTGAGAAGTCTGGTGTAATTCTGATAGGTGTGCATTTATATGTTAACTTGACCTTTTCCCCTTACTGCTTTTAATATTCTTTCTTTATTTAGTGCATTTGGTGTTTTGATTATTATGTGACAGGAGGAATTTCTTTTCTGGTCCAGTGTATCTGGAGTTCTGTAGGCCTCTTGTATGTTTATGGGCATCTCTTTCTTTAGGTTAGGGAAGTTTTCTTCTATAATTTTGGTGAAGATTTTTACTGGACCTTTGAGTTGGGAATCTTCACTCTCTTCTATACCTATTATTCTTAGGTTTGGTCTTCTCATTGTATCCTGGATTTCCTCCATGTTTTGGGTTAGGAGCTTTTGGCTTTTTGCATTTTCTTTTACTGTTGTGTCAATGTTTTCTATGGTATCTTCTGCATCTGAGATTCTTTCTTCTATCTTTTGTATTCTGTTGGTGATGCTTGCATCTATGACTCCTGACCTCTTTCCTAGGTTTTCTAACTCCAGAGTTGTCTCCCTTTGTGATTTCTTTATTGTTTCTAGTTCCATTTTTAGATCCTGGATGGCTTTGTTCATTTCCTTTTCCTGTTTGATTCTGTTTTCCTGTAATTCTTAAAGGGATTTTTGTGTTTCTTCTGTAAGAGCTTCTACTTGTTTACCTGTGTTCTCCTGTATTTGTTTATGACCTTCTTAAGTTAGGAAAAGGGAGTTGTAGACCTGTTTATAAATAGTTCCTTGGGGTCTCAATACCAACAGTCCAGTCCAATAGCAAACACCAAACATGAATCAGAAGCCAGAAGCAGTAGCAATATACAACAGAAACAGCAAGGCTCCACTGAATTGGCACCAGTCAGTGGAAGCAGCCAAAATTAGCTGGAATACCATGAGAAGTCCTTTGGTGTTTCTCTCAACAAAGTAAAGACCAGCAAAGTCCAGGGAAGACCAGCAGTGCATTGCTCAGTGTAGAAATGCAAGAAAGTCCTCAAAGAAGACCACCAAAGTGGTATATAGCATAGCAATCAAGAACATCTTCTCACTGTCTGTGGGGCTCTATTTATTTTCTTTCTAAACATCGTGCTCCCTCTCAGGTGTCTGTTTTCAGCAAAATATCACACGCCCTCTCACAGGACAGCTTCCATAAAGCATCTCATGACATAACTGAGTTTTTAAAGAAACCAGAAACTTCTACTTCAGAGGACATGTACTTTGCAGGAGATGTAGCACTGAGCTGAGCACTGAAGGTATTTACAACACATTCTGTTTAAGTAAAATAGAGAACATTGCAGACAGACAGAAGAATATGTGCCACGAAATCAGGGCATACATAGGGACTTTGAAATAGTTCAGTTCTTATTTAAATTTTATTTATTAGTATTTTTTTGGTATGTGGTGCATGCGTGTCTGTCTGTCCTCTGTGTCCTGAGTGTGGAAGCGCATGTGCAACACACTTGTGTGGAGGTCAAAGGGTAACTTCCTGGCCTCAGTTTTCTCCTTCTGCTTTAACATGGCTTGTGGGAATCAAACTTAGGCTTCTGGGTTTGTGTGGAGTTTAAATTACAAACCTAGGAGTGTCAGTAAGAGGAAATTCATTTAATAAGCGCAGAAAAAAGTGCAGAATGATTTTAGGCTAATGGTGAAAGTTTTAAGTAGTGGACAAGGGAGGCCGAGAGGGGAATTTTGTGAGCTGTGGGTGATGGGATGGGAGATCGCTATGCGAGTGGTTAGGATGATATCCCAGAATCTCATACTTTCTTATTTTCTCAGTACTATTCTAAGCATGGAATGAAGAGAGGAAGCTGAGTCAATGCATTGCTTGACCTTTACATGCAGAAGAATTAAAGGGGCCAGAGGCGTGGCTATCGACAGAGTGCTAGATGGTGTCTGATGGCGTGCTATCTAATTTCTATTAGAGAATGAAATAGCTTGGAGAGAGGTTAATACTGGGAGACTGGAACAAGAGGGCTGAAGGTTAGGATTAATAGAAACCCACGAATGAGAAAGTTGTAAGGGTTAGTAATAGCCAGAGACCAGCAGGTTGAATTTTGAGAATTTAGGGGTGTCATTCTTGACAGAGATTATCGGAATATTCGTCCATCACTCGCAGAGCACAGCAAATGATAGAAGTCCAAAGACGAAGAAAGACTCGTAGAGTTCAGTAAGGTTACTAGAGAAAGTATCAGTATAAACATGTGTGATGGAGGCCCGTGACGTGACCTCATGGGTACAGGCTCTCGCCACCAAACTGGGGGATCTGAGCAGATCCTCTTGGCTCCCATGGTAGAGGGCGAGAACCAGTTCCTGCAGGTTGTCCTCTGACCCCCACATAGTCACTGTGGCATGTGATCGTGTGTGCAAGAGCGCGTGCACACATGCACGAATGTAAATAAATGTAGAAAATAGAAGTAGATCAATTTGAAGTACCCAGTTTCCTAATGGGGCATCATTTATAACAGTAACACAACTGGAAGGATGGGAAACAGTGTACCCACTGAAGGACTGGACTTATGCGGAGAGAAGATGCTAACAATGCCTTCGCTAGGTGCAGTTATCAGATGCTTTCTTCAGCTTCCCTTTTAGACTTAGGCTAGACCACCAGAAAACTGGAAACATACTTAGATAAGACCAGGTCTCTGTAGACGTGATACGGCGAAGTTGCTTTCAAAAATCGTTTGCTTTCATGACTTAGAGAAATGTTATCTATGTATCTAAAAGTAAATGTTGCTAATTAGGTTTTACTATCTTAAATAACTGAAAAAGCTGACTGGAATTTTCTCATTCTGTCCTGTTTTGAGACAAAGTCTCATGTAGCCCAGGCTGGCCTCCCACTCGCTGTGCAGTTGAGGGAGGTCTTGAATTTCCACCACCATGCCTGGCGCCCAGGACAGACCCAGGGCGTCGTGTGTGCTAGACAAATACTCTACTGAGCTATATTCCCACCCCATGCTCAACTTAATTTTTAATCCTAGTATCAGAACATTTTCTTTAAGCAAAATGTTTTTTACTTGTTGACTATTAGATGTTTAACTTGTGTCTTCTGAGACAGACTTGCCACGAAGCTTAGATTTTGCTTTATTTGATTCAGTCTTCCTGCTTTTAGTCTTCCCTTCTCTCGTTTCCTTTAGTTTATGATCATCTTAAGTCCTGTTTTGGGGTAGGGTCGGACAAATTATATACAAGCCACCACTGGAGCAACAACGTTTAGAAGCCGATTAGGATGTGAAAGCATTAGCTGTCATCTTGCAAAGCCGTGAGGGCAGATCATCTCAGAATTGATGCCCACAGTCAACACTCTGTGTTTTTTTTTCTGACTCTCAGAGAAAATGCTAGACCTAAGTCTTTTCCTTTGTAATATAAATATCACCGGAACGTTTCTCATTGGTCAATCGGTCATTGTCCTTTTAGATAATTCAATGGGAGGCTGGCGACAAGAATTCCATCCATTCTCTGCAAATATTCTCACAAGAACACTTTCCAGTATGGATGAAGGCTGCATTGTGTAGTGAGGAATGCGAGCAATCACCAGCTTTGTGGGAGCGGGCGCCTGAGCGCGCTCACTCGCCATCTTAGCACAGGCCACTGCTCCTGTCAGTCCTTTCCTCATTCCAGATGCATTTGGAGTATTTATATTCTGAAATTTTCATTAAAACAATATGAAAAAAAAAATAGAAACTGGAGGGAAAACATCAGCAGTTGTTAAACTTACTTTTAACCTATTATGTGAGTATTGTACTGTTGCTTTTATTTGTAGTTTTCCTGTGTGTGTATAAGGGATCCAGATATATTAATAGTCATGGGAGATTTTTTGTTTATTTATGCATCARAAGATTTTATTTATTTATGTTATTGTTTTGAGAAAAGGTTTTGTTCTGTAGCCCCATCTCGTACTCTGTAGCCCGGGCTGTCCTTGAGCTTGAAGCAATCCTCCTGTCTTAGCTTCTCCACTGCTGACATTATATGTGAGTACTACAAAGACAACTGTTAAGGACTAGGCACTGCCCTGAGAGCAACAGGCACTAGAGTCTGGTTCGTTCCTCCATTCATGGAGCGTTCGTGTGGTTAGAATGTAGACAATTTTTAGTATTTTGTTTCTTCATATTCATTGGATTATGTTTTGGTGTTGGGGGGGGTGTTGAATGCAGGGCCTTGGCCATTCCGAGTATATTTCCATCACTGAATTCCATCCGTAGTCTCTAGGTTTGATTTTAAAGGAATTCTTCAGGATCAGGCTTCCGAAGACCAACAGCATCTTTACTTGGATCTCTCCCCCTCTCCCTCTCCCTCTCCCTCTCCCTCTC
>BDUI01000087.1:584064-602707 GCA_002335545.1 Apodemus speciosus | reverse complement strand
TGTGTGTCTGTGTGTGTCTGTGTGTGTCTGTGTGTGTGTCTGTGTGTATCTGTGTGTTTGTCTGTGTGTGTGTGTGAGATTATGAAAGGTCCTAATCTATCACTTTAATAACATGCATAAGTTCTAGAAATATAATGTTCAGCACAATGAGTATATTAAAAACTAGTAGAATGAAACAAAGTTCCCTGCAGGAGTAAATAACTGAAGAAGAAAACAGATCTATGAATGATAGGCTAATTGGCCTTGAGTAAATTTTAATAATGTATAGATAGATGCAATCATCACTACATTTCTCAACTTAAATACACAGTGTGTTGCTGTCAATCAGAACTCGTTAGGTGTAAGCAGAATAATGTTAAGATTACCATACAGACATTGACTGGTTAACAATTACCAAAGGTGGCAGGAAGAAGTCAAATCATTTTGGAGGGAAAGAAAATCAAAGTTTCCCATGGCAAGACTTAATAGTGAACAGTGTTTGAGCTGTCAGAGCTTCTGGCTAAGTGGGAGTGGTGTCTACAGATTGTACCTTTGCTTCCCATACTCACATGCACTTTAGCACACTAAGCGTCTTAAGTAGGACATCCCACTCATCTGGAAAGGCCTTTCCGGCTATCTAGTCAGATGGGTGTCCGGCAAATTCCTAGAATGTTCTCTCTTGCTCTGCGAAAGCCAGATCACTCCATGATAACCTTTCCCAATTTGTTTGGTGATTTGGCAATTATTAATTGTCCCCTRCCACCTGCTGCAGACAGGTCAGAGGTCATCTCTACAGCCAGCCTGCAAAGCACAGGGGAGATASATGCCTGTGTCCCTCATACAGAGAAATATTCTTAGCTTGACATCTACAGTAGATGTTAAATTTGATCTTATTACATTTTTATGACAAGGTATATAGCCCAAACTCACCGTGTAACTAAGGATGACCTTGAACAACTGATATTTCTGCCTCTGTCTTCCAAGCAGTGAGATTATGGGCATATGTTGAGCTTTGGTCTGTTGCTGTGTATTGTAATGGTAAATACTGGCCTCCAAGGTCTGGTTGCTTCCAGAAAGGAAGAGATCCTCATGTATACCAAAGTGATGTATGTAACCTTGCTTCTTAATTTAAAACTATTGGTTGAATAAAGATGCTGTCATCCTATAGCTAGGCAGATAGGTAGGGTTTTGGTTCCTGGGCTTGGGGTTGGAGAGAGGAACCATGGAAAGAGGGAGAAAGTGGAGAGAGAGAGGAAGACACCATGGGGTAAGTGATCATGAGAACTGGGCAGTCTGAGTAAGAGCAGCCCAAGCAGAACATTCATATCTCAGTGTTATTGACAGAGAAGTAGGCAAAATACCTCAGAGGGTTGATATCTACCCAGCTCTAGCTATTAAGGATTAGCATAAATATAAAGGTTTTGTGTCTTTTATCTGGGAACTAAATTATCAAAGGCAGGGTAGAAACCCCAATTGAAATTAAACATCTATTACAGCAAGCATGTGTCACCCACCTGGTTTATGTGGTTATGAGGATCCAGGCCAGGGTCTTGTGTATGCTAGGCAAACAGTCTAACAGCAGAGCGACATTCTCAAACTATGACTTTTTAATAATAATAATAATAATAATAATAATAATAATAATAATAATAATAATAATAATAAATGAAGCATGAAGCACCCTCCCTGTCGTCTCTGGGCTCATACTTCCCCACTGCATTGATTGGACATGGCAAGATGGCTAACTTTGACCAAGAGAAGTTAAGCACACTTGGGGAAAGGTAGAAAGAAGCTTTAGATGTCTACGGTTTGTCTTCTTGCTGGCTCTTTCCTCTGCCATGGAAGAACACATCACAGGTGTCAGGGTTTGAATATGCTTGGCCCAGGGAGTGGCACTATTTGGAGGTGTGGCCTTGTTGGAACAGGTGTGTCTTTAAGAGGCTTTAATACCCTCACCCTAGTTGCCTGGAAATCAGTCTTCCATTAGCAGCCTTCAGATAAAGATGTAGAACTCTCAGCTCCTCCTGCACCATGCCTGCCTGGATGCTGCCTTGCTTTCTGCCTTGCTGATAATGGACTGAACCTTTGAACCTGTAAAGCAGCCCCAATTACATGTGGTCCCTGTAAGAGTTGCCTTGGTCATGGTGTCTGTTCACAGCAGTAAAACCCCAGCAAAGACAACAGGTGACATTCAACTCATTCAAAGCAGAGTTACCTCAGTAGCTTTAACCTCTGAGGGGGAAAAATGTACACAGACAGACACAGACACACACACAGAGACACACACACACAGGCACAAACACAATCCGGTTTCAAGCCACAACTACAGTGGGGTAGTGTCTTTATGTAACCCCTCCCATGTGTTGGAAACAATCCCCCAACAGCTTTGAGAGGAAGACAATTTGGGGATTTGTTTAGGATTAATAGCCCTATGGAAAGGGCTTGTGGTAGTGGGTTCTCTTTCTTCCACAATGTGAGAACACACACACACAGAGAGAGAGAGAGAGAGAGAGAGAGAGAGAGAGAGAGAGAGAGAGAACACTAGTTAGCTTAAGAAAGCAGACATGAAGGTAGGAGAGTCATTACAGAAGAGCAGAAGGAAGAGAAGCCCAAGAGTATAATGACAATGAGTAGGTCAAAAATACAATAAATACATATATGAGAATATAATGAAACATATTTAGTATATCATTGGTTAATATATGATAATAAGATTTAAAAATAACGTATCTGCGGGGCGGTGGTGGCACACACCTGTAATCCCAGGACTCTGGGAGGTAGAGGCAGGCGGATTTCTGAGTTCGAGGCCAGCCTGGTCTACAGAGTGAGTTCCAGGACAGCCAGGACTACACAGAGAAACCCTGTCTCGAAAAAAAAAAAAAAACAAATCCAAAAAAATAATAATAACACATCTGGAACCCTAGTCACAAGGGAATTTGGTTCATGCAGATTTTACTTTTCGAGACTCAGAAATCCAGGAAGACACTGCCAAGGTCTTGAGCAGGTCGTTCTTGTCTTCTTAACATACCCATGCATAAGCCGAAGAAGAGACAGAGAGAAAGATGAAAAGACAAAAACTACAGAGAACTCGAGGAAACCAAACCAATGACTCATTGCAATGAACACTTGGAAGCAAAGAAGTGTGGACAAACGGTTGGACTCACTGGGACACACTACAGCTTCCACAATGAGATTATTGTTTTTTTCTCTGTTGGGGGAGAGGTGGCAAGGGTGGAGAGCGGGTATGAGGGAAGGAGGAGACGAGTGGGATTGGGATGTGTGATGTAAAGTTCATAAAGAACTAACAAAAGTTAAAAAGCACCATGCTAGGGGTGGCACCCCACGACTCTATAATAGACCCTACCTTTCAAAGGGCCTGCCACTTCCCAATATCTTAACTGGGCACCAAGTTTTTCATAACAAAAATATTAAAACCCTGGTAGACAAATTCAAAACACATGTATTCAGAGCAGATTCTCATGCAAGTAGACAGTCACGTGTAGTCAGGTCTGAGCCAGAAGCCTCTCACTCCGCCCCCTCTTTCTTCTACTAGAGATGAAAGAGGCCAGCTGTACGCATCTTGAAAAGCTTGTGGGAGTGTGTGGGAACTGCCCCACCTCTCTGCCCTAGACTATTAAAAGAGAAAAGTGGATACCACTGGAGATTATCATATTAAGAAAATTCAAGTTGGACCCAGAAAGACAACTATCACTTATTTTCTACTACTTGTGCATCCTAGATTTTACATAAAACGTAAATTCATGTCTATGTATATTGCATAAAGATAGAAGCAAAACTGAAGAGGGGAATTAACTGGGCTAGCAGGAATGGGGAAGTGGAAAAGGAAGAGGAGGGGTGTATTAAAGACAACATGGTCAAAGCATAGCATGTATGTAAATGGAAACATGATTGTAAACCCTAGCACATGTACAATGCATATGCATCAATTAGTTTGGATCAAGTATTGATCATGTAACAGAAGCCAGAAGCTTCAAACCAGACCACTGACTCATTGCAATCAGCATTGGCAGTGAAACTGTTTGGGTAAAAAGGGCTGTTCTGTGTGACGCGCTGTGACACACCGCAGCTTCTAGGGCAAGGGTTTTAAAAAAATTACTATTATTTAAATTTAATTTTTAATTTCCTTCCTTGGGGAGGAGGTCACAAGGGTGGAGGGCAGGGCTGGCAAATGAGGGGGAATGGGAGGCGTGCTGTGAAATTCACAAAGAATGAATAAAAATCATGAAAAAAAAAAGGGAACGATATGCCTGCTCTCCATGATCTGTCATTAGGAGTCAGGGAGTTTATAACAGATCCAAGCTCTCCTGCTTCGAACTGTTCTGCGTCTCCATCACAAAAGGGTAATAAGAATTGCACTTGTCTCTGGAAAGGCCCAATGCATCAGTGTAGGGGAATACCAGAACAGGGAAGTGGGAAGGGGTGGATGGGGGAATAGGGGGAGGGAAAGGACATATGGGACATTTGGGGAGCGGGGAACCAGGAAAATGGAAATGAAATGCAAATAAAGAATATATCCAGCCGGGTGTGGTGGCGCATGCCTGTAATCCCAGCACTTGGGAGGCAGAGGCAGGCGGATTTCTGAGTTCGAGGCCAGCCTGGTCTACAGAGTGAGTTCCAGGACAGCCAGGGCTACACAGAGAAACCCTGTCTCGAAAAAACAAACAAACAAAAAAGAATATATCCAATAAAAAAGAATACATCTAATAAAAAAATATTGTTTATGCTATAAAAAAAAGAATTGCACTTGTCCCTATAAGCTGCTATCACAATAAGCTTAAGTGGAACATTTATATTAGCTTAATTGCTCTAATATTACAATTTTAGGGCAAACTATAAGCATGTGAAGCAAGCCTCCAGACTCTCCCTGGACTGTGGGAAAATATTTGTCATTAGTTTCACAGTAAATCCCAGCGTGCCTACCCCCATTAAGGGATGACGCACTGCACACACAAGAGCTAACACTTAGGGTATTGTAATAGCTATCTTTCTTTCTTTCTTTTTTTAAATTATTTTTCAGATTTATCTATTTTTTAAATGTAAGTACACTGTAACTGTCTTCAGACACCCTCCAGAAGAGGGCATCAGATCCCATTACGGATGGCCGTGAGCCACCATGTGATTGCTGGGATTTGAACTCAGGACCTTCGGAAGAGCAGTCGGTGCTCTTAACCACTGAGCCATCTCTCCAGCCTGATAGCCACCTTTCTTGATGCTGTGACAACTATCCAACTTAAGGAAAAGGTTAGAGGACACGATCCATCATGGAGGGAAAGTCCTGCAGCAGGAGCTGAGGCTACCAGTCACAATGCGTCCACAATTAAAAAGCAGAAAGTGATGAATGTTTATGCCCGGCCCGTTTTCTCCTCCTGGTACGATTGTCAGTGAGTGCCACTATCTAACATCAACTAAGTCCGTCAGGATAGCCCCTCCCAGGCACGCCCAGAGACTCATCTCCTAGGTGATTCTGGATCTCAAGTTGACAACTGGGATTGACCATCACAAGTACCCGTGTGCCTATCACACCAAGATGGTACTTGCAGAACAGCCCAGGCTCAAGACAGCCAGAGGAGCAAGGGCTGGGCCCCTGCCTGCATCCATCCTCCTTGCTAGGTGGGTACCTGAGTAGGAACTCATGCTGTGTGGAGGATTGTTCTCTACCAAGGCTCCCGGTTAGTACATAGCGTGTCTCCGCAGCTGTACACTTGAGAAAACAGGATTTATGAACCGTGAAGCCTCTGTCTTTCTGCTGAGCACTGCACCCGTGATGTGCTAACATGAAGGGAGGTACCTCGGAGTTGAGTGACCCAGTATTTGCCACTGGTTCGTTTAATACTTATCCCCAGCGTACAGTATACACTTCGCAGATGTAGAAACTCCTTTGGGGACCCCAGTTCTCTCTGATCCCCGTTTGCTCAATCTTTTATAACTTAAGGTCATTTAAAAAGTTAATTTTGGCAAGGCATCATGACACATGCCTTTAATCCCAGCTCTTGGGAGGCAAAGACAGACAGATCTCCAAGTTAAGTAAGGTCAGCCTGGTCTACAAAGTGAATTCTGGGACAGCCCAGGCTATACAGGGAAACCCAGTCTTAAACCCATCGCTCAAGAAAAAAAAGAAAGAAAAAGGGAAAAAAGACAAGAAAAAGACTAAAAAAAAAAAGAAAAGAAAAAGTTAATTTTGAATGTGTTCCCTGTTCTTCATGGGGAGAGAGTCGTCTGTGAGGATTTTGCCAGAGTCCGAGACTCCACACAATTCGATGAATACCCTTATCAAATACCCTCTTCCATGCCAGGTAACACTGATCACCCAGGCTTGTCTGCAGCAAGAACACTGGTAGGTCAGTCTAAGCAGAACTCCATGATATTTCCCTCAGTAGTTTCCCATGCACTGACCCTATTCTCCACCTTAGCTATAAAGTCCTATGTACACTATGCATATAAAGTCCTATTCCTCCACTCTGCATTAGGAATGGAGTCTGGTCTGTCTTCTGCGGGGCACAGTATCAGGGCTCAGCTCCCTACTCCCGTCTGATGGTTCTGAACTCTTGTCTTTTCAGCAAATGTCAATGACTGTGTACTTCTTTTGCGATCAATCAAAATGAAATTGAAGTATATTCCCTGAGAGATGCTTTATAAGAGACAAAAATGTAGTCAGAGGCTCTGCCTGGGAGCAGGGGGCTTGTGATAGGAGACTAAGCCACATTGCTCTCTGTAATCAGGCTTAAAGAAAATTCCTTCCACAGCACGCTTTCTAAAAGACAGCCACTAGGGGGTGCCTTTCTCCCCCTCCTTTCCCTTACCTGCTCTCATTGCTATGAGATGAGTTCCGAAGCTAGTGCACAGGTGGACAGCAGGGGTTTCACCATCCTGCCCACACTATCTTTGCTGACAGAGTTGCCTTGGGAGCAAAGGAGCTTCTGAGAGTAATAATTTTTCCATTACAAATATAAGTCGATGAAAGACTGGTTAATCTATTTTCCTACTTGATGCATTTGAGTATTAACTGTCAACACAGGAGTTCATCCACATCAGACATGGCCGTCTCTATAAACCGTTCCAATACAGTAGATTATAAATCCATCTTTTAGCAAATTTTGTTTTTAATTAGCTGGCTGTATTTTGCCTGTTGAGACTTTGTCACAATTTCTTTGTCCTGTATAAAAATTTTGAATAATGGTTCTTAATCAGCAGTCTTGATTTACAAATAAATGTGGTTTCTGGAAAGCACTTCCCTACTGAAGTACTCAAACCCTTTGGCCTGGTCCTCAGTTCTCTTGCAATCAAAGGCAGGAGAGCTGGCCCTGCCCCTCACTGGCAGGAGAGCAGGCTTTGCACCTCACCTGGGCAGCACAGGAGAGTTGGCCCTGGTAGAGTGGGGGGGGGGGGTGAGCCTGCTCAAGGGCATGAGAGCTGACTCAGCTCCTCTCAGGCCATAGCACGTGCTGTCCCACTACTGGGCAGCACAGTGGAGCTGGTTCTGGAGGCCCGAGGGCATGGGAGCTGGAGAGCTGACCTTGCCTCCTGCCAGGGCCAGCATCGGGTGGCCACGCCCAAGCACTGCTGGAGAGCTTGCCCTGTGGTGTGGGTGCAGGAGAGCTGTCAGGCTGCCCAGCTCAGCCACCATCTGGGTCCAGATCCAGGGCTTTGAGCTGGCCCACCCCAAACCCTAACATCTACCCCATCCATCTATGAACTGCTGGAACACGTCAAGGGGCGGGTCCTATAGATCCAAAGCTACAGGATCTGACTTGACCCAGGGCAGCAACAGGATATCCAAAAGGAGCTCTGGTGGAGGATCCAGTACTGACAATGTCCTARAATCCGGACTTCAAACCAGACCAATGACTCATTGCGGTGAACATTCACGGTGAAGGTGTTAGACAAAGCGGGTACACTGTAGGACACACTGGGACATCCACCACAAGATGTTTTCTAAGCTTTGTTTCGATTATGTGTTTGTGTGGTGGGAGGGTTGAAAGGGCTGAGGGTGGATACGAGGGAGGGGGAGGTGAATGGGGCTGGAGGTGCACCATGTGAAACTCACCAAGAATCAATAAAAAGTTAAAAAACGAAACAAACAAACAAAAGCATAGCTGTCTGCTTGCTAACCCTGGGCTTCTGTGCTGTGCATTCACCTTTCATCGAGCTGAGGAGGAAGCTCCTTAAGGCCAAGTCTGCTTGCTTATTTACTCTGTTCAGGAAAATGCACACAATCCAGACAGCCTTGCTGCCGATGGTGTCCTGAGCAGGCTTGGGCTTCAAGGTCAGGAGGAGTGAATGTAATCTGTGTGGTGCACAAGTTGGCTCAGTGATGTTCGGAAAAAGGCTCACGGGAGCTGAGCACTGCCCTCTGCTGACTGAACGCATGCCTGGAAATCTCCTCAGCTAGCTAAATTCCTAGCTACTCGCAGGGGTTTAAATGTCACTCCACTTCCAGGACCTCTGAGGATTTATTCTGCAGTTATAAAAAAGGAAGCAAGCAAGCAAGCAAGCAAAACACAAAAATCTCGAGTTTGTTTTGTGTGAGCTAACTACTCCTGAGCAGGGTATGCCCTGATGTGTATTTAATTAAAAAAAAAAAAAGAATCACATTTTGAAAACAAAACAACAATCAAAAATCAGACATCAGCAAGATGGTTCAGCAGGTAAAGGCACACGACCCACAGCTTGATAACCCAAGTTCAATCCCATGATCCCACAGTGAAAGCAGAGAACAGACATCCAGAACTTGTCCTCTGCCTCCACATAYGTCACACGCATACACGCGTGCACACACACACACACACACTCACTCACACAACTCACACACATTCACAACACACATATCCACACTCACACAACTCACACACACACTCACACAATTCACACACACTCTCACACACACATATTTACACAACTCACACACTCACACACATACATACACACACACAATTCACACACACTCTCATACACACATATCCACACTCACACAACTCACACACACTCATACACATACATACACACACTCACACACACAATCACACACACATATACTCACACATACATACACACATACACACACATATACACACACATACATACACACATACACACATATACACACACATGCACAAGAAAAGAAAAATTTAGCAATTTCTTTGCTAGTATAAAGTTCATAAACAAGTTTACTACCTTACTACCTAAAGAAACATAAATTACATGTTTTATACTCTTTTAGTTCTTATTAATGAGCATGCATATGTGGATAAAACACTATTCTTTCCCAGAATTAGAAGGATGGAAGTCTATGTCTTGCTCTTTTCAACCAAACTTCAATCAAATTTTCTTGTCATTAGCTACATTTCAGAAACATACTTTTATACCTAAGTTATATTGTACAGCTAAAAGTATATTGCTAGTTACTAGCAAAGTCCCATATTTTCCCAGACTCCCTTGCAGCTCAGTTGGAGCAATGTACCTGTGCTCCAGCCAATATGAAAGACAATAACTGGCCCAAGCCTTCGGATGTCTCCTGTTGCCCTCCGATGCTGCCCTCCAGTCCTCCCTCCTACTGACTCTGAAGGCCTCCTGATCTGGATCACATGACTACGAATAGAGAAGCCACTAGCTCCCTCGGTTACCACTGCCAGAGTGGCCTCAGACTTCAACATGAGGTAGACACAGATGTCTGTGTGCTGCTGACTGAGCCCGGACGTGAATCTCCTTCACAGAAGGTCTGCAAGTTCCCAACCCTTCCTTTCATGTCTGTGAGGACACTGTCGCTGTCTTCAGACACACCAGAAGAGGGCATTGTAACCCCATTACAGATGGTTGTGAGTCACCATATAGTTGCTAGGAATTGAACTCAGGACCTCTGGAAGAGCAGTCAGTGCTCTGAACTGCTGAGCCATCTCTCTAGCCCTCCCCCCCTTTATTTATTTAATTTATTTATATGAGTACACTGTCACTCTCTTCAGAGACATCAGATCCCATGATAGATGGTTTTGAATCACTATGTGGTTGCTGGGAATTGAACTCAGGACCTCTGGAAGAGCAGCCAGTGCTCTTAACCACTGAGCCATCTCTCCAGGCCCAACCCTCCCTATCATGAATGAAATGGACTACATTGCTTATTTTCAATTACGTTGCTATGATAAATAAGAAGTAACTGAGTTATCTTTTAGTATTTGGAGTGAAATGTTACTATTTTCTCACTATCATTTCCTACAGAGATCTGTTCCTTAAAAATGGAAATAAATCAGTTCTGGAAGTGGAGAGTGACAAAAAATGTCTCCTGTGCAGCCTACGAAGCTTCTAGCAGCGCATCCTTTACAGTGTAGCGCTCTCTGTGAATGCGATGTCTAGAACTGTGACCAGGACTTGGGAGCCAGAGTCCCCAGACAGCTACTTTACAGCCCACGTGTGACTTTAGCCTCACGGGCACCCAAGATCTCTATGTGGTCCATGGAATCCACTTGTCAGTACTCTGTAGCAGACCGTATTGAAAAATCCCTGCCCGGGTTTCTACCCTTCCTTAGGTTATTGGGTTCCGGGATAAAAACCATACTCACAGCCTTCATACTTACAATATGCCCTAGAAAGCAGCCCTAGAGCTGAGCGGTTGCCTACCTTCCGCGCTGTTAGAACCTACTCTCTTACCGAGAACCCCGAATTCTATCACTTACTACTTACTGTTTCACCTGGGCTGCTCTTAGCTCCAGTTGGCCAACCCACAGGGCCAAGTTTTTATTACTCAGCTAACCCACGGTGGCTTCTCCTTGCTCCCCCTGCTCGTTGTCTTTCTCTGGTTCTCTCACCAAGCCCAAGAAACCTAAAAACCCTGCCTATGTTTCTTCTGCCTCGCTATTGGCTGTTGGCATCTATATTAACCAATCACAATTAACTGGGGGCTAGCATCTGTGGGCGGGCTCTCTGTCTCTGGGGCAACCAGTCTTAGGGGGGCCCTCATTAGCATTAGAATATAAGCAGCCTTAGGTCAACCTACTACAGTAATCTCAGTCTACATGGCACTGGGCCACGTGGTGAGTCAGACCTGTACTTTGGTAATCATCACACTTCCTGTTTCTTTGGTTTGATTTGTTTTATTTTGTTTTTCAGACAAGGTCTCACCATATAGCCTGCGTTGGTCTCAAATTAACAATTCTCCCACTTCCATCAGCGGAGGATCTAGGACCAGAGTCATATATTTTATAACTACTGGGGGTTGGGGTGGGGGTGGGGGTTCATGTATGGTATCTCACACTCACTACACAGGGAAAGATGACCTTAAATTTCACATCCCCCTGCCTCCACTCCTGAGTGCTGCATGCTGCGATTACAAGGATGTGTCACACATATGGTTTATGCAATGTTGGAAACCCAGTACAGGGCTGTGACCCTGCTCAGAGCTAGCTACATCCCCAGCCCTGAATTAAACGTTTAAACTCATTTTCACGTGAGTCAAAATTCAATAGATAGAAAGGGGAGACTTAAAGCTTCCCCCCACCCCCACCCCATCCCCTTTAGCCATTCACAGTCCTCTCCAATGAAAACTTAACTGCCTTCACTCCATCCTTGGTGACATCTTATTCCTTCATATGCTCTTTCCTAAAGTAGTGACATGCTTTGTGACAGAGCTACTTCGTATGCATTTCCTACAGAATTTAGTGGCATTTCAGATGACATCCAGGATGTCAGGATGGCTGGCACCAAGCCCCCCCCCCAAAAAAAAACCTATAATACTTTAATAATTCAAACAGAATGAATCCCAAGAATACACATAAAGTTAAAAAAAAAAAAAGCTAAATTGTGTGTATCAAATTCTTAAATCTCTCAAATAGATTTCCTGTATATGAAGCGGTACTTCAGGAGAGCAGAGGTGGACACGTATGATTGCTACTTTCATATACTGATGATTCTACAGCCCGTGGGCACACCAGGCACTGTAAGACCGTTCCCAGACAGCACGTCACAGTGAGGTGTTCAAAAGGATTTGTAAGTAATGTCAAGAGGTCAGTGTATAGATATAACCGTGCCTTGGGCCCTCTGATGGAATAGTCACGGTTGCCTCCCTTTTAAAATTGCAAACGCGAGTTGAGTGCTCAGGATTCTACCAGGAAATATCTAAATATGGAGTCCGTTGTGATTATAAAAATATAAAGAGGTATAAGAATATGGTCTACGGGGGTGTGGTGAGGTGTGGGGAAGGGGGTGTCTCCGCGGGCCCATGCCAAGGCACCCCTTTCCCTGAGGGACCAGCCACACAATGGTATAGCATTATTTTGGGCGTGGGAAGGGGGGTTAAGAGGGTCGTGGAGGCAGAGAGAGGGAGAGAATAGAGAAGTAGAGATCGGCCGTGACCACGTGGAGAGAGACGGGAAAGGAAGGGGGAGGGGAAGAGCCCAAGAGGGCAAGAGAGAAGTAATCAGGGAAACAGAAGTAAGAGAGGGAGGAGGGGCAAGCAGCCCCTTTTATAGTGGGCCAGGCCTACCTGGCTGTTGCCAGGTAACTGTGGGGTGGAGCTTAGACAGAATCCTAGCAGAGAGTCTAACACTCATGCCAGGTTAAAATTTTTAAAAGAGCCTCAAACGAACCACCACGATACCATAGAAATGGCAACCGCTCAAATGCCACGGAGGAGCACGCAAACAACACAGCCACCTCTGCCACTCCCTCCATCCACGTGGCGAGCTAGGGCCATGGCAAACACTGCAGTTCACCCTTTGTAAGGTGTGGGGTGCCTCAGAAGATCACTGGGTCACCTGAAGGAGATGGCCTGTGGGATGATTATCCTCTGCTTTTGTGAGGGCGTTGTGTTGGAGTTCCGAGTTTTAACTTAGTTCCCACTGTGCCTCTGACGTAGATAAATAGAAATGAAGCAATAGCTTCCTGGGCTGGTATCTCTACCACCTGCGCATGTGTACTGGCTGGTTTTGTGTGTCAAGTTGATTCAGGCTGGAGTTATCACGGAGAACGGAGCTTCAGTTGGGGAAGTGCCTCCAGGAGATCCAGCTGTAAGGCATTTTCTCAATTAGTGATCAATTGGGGATGGTTCCTGTAAGTAGTACCATCTCTGGGCTGGTATTCTTGGGTTCTGTAAGAAAGCAGGCTGAGCAAACCCGGGGAAGCAAGCCAGTAAGTAACATCCCTCTATGGCCTCTGCATCAGCTCCTGCGTCCTGACCTGTTTGAGTTCCAGTCCTGACTTCCTTTAGTGATGAAGAACAGCGTGGAAGTGTAAGCTGTATAAACCCTTTCCTCCCCAACTTGCTTCTTGGTCATGATGTTTGTGCAGGAATAGAAACCCTGACTAAGACAACAAGGATCTGTTGAAAACAGGAGCTGTGTGAACTAGGACAGAAAGAAAACCCCAGCGCATTTTCACAGACAACTCTCAGCCCAGCCTGGCCCTACCAGTGGGCCCTCCCGTGATGCTGGTCACCTTAGCTCGCTCTACCTCTGTCAGGCCGAGTTCTGCAGACCTGGAAGAGCTGGACTGCTCTTACGGGCTCCTGGAAATACTGAGAAAACTAATTTTCTTTTTTAAGATAAGAAAAAAAAAATTATTTGCAGCATTTTTGTGTAACACACAAAGTCTGTCCCAAGAAGCTTCTGAAAAGGAAACTAGATAACTAAAGTTATTTGCAGCATCAGTACAAAGCCCTATGTTTAAAAAAAAAAAAAAAAAGCCTTTTAGAAAGGCTAAGGCACATACACTGAAAATGGCGTGAAGCTTTACCAAGGGTCAGATGCCTGCCTCCCTATATGTTGACAGGAGAAGGAGCTTATAAACGATTTCAGAACTATTTCCCTGACTCAGGTTTTAAAGGATGGGGAGGCAATTTGAGAAGGTAGAAGGGTCTCGAGAAATTCAAAGAGAATCGAAGTTCACTCTTAACCCACATTAAAAACCAACAACAAAACAAACCCAGAAAAATCAGCCTCTCTGTCTGTCTCTGTCTCTCTCAGTGTCTGTCTCTGTCTCTGTCTCTCCCTCTCTCTTTCTTTCTCCAAATGAAATGAAGATAAAGAGGAGGCATCTGAAAGGGACCTGACTTCTCCCCAGCCTGGAGCATCTTCCTGAGGGTAGCCCAGATACAAAAAAAATAGAAGAAGAAAAGATATATCTTTTCTCTCATAGTAAGATAAGCGCAAGCGCAAACACACACACACACACACACACACACACACACACACACACACACAGCTATCCCCTGGAGACTAATGTTACAGCAACTGAACTACATCAAAATGAAATGTCCCTGGAAGTTAATAAACAACCACAGCCTGGGGACTTGGAATTCATGGAGTGAAGCTTACACAGCACAGATCAGGGCAACATTGCACCCTTGCCGTCGCAGGAGAGAAAACAGTGCAGCGCCCCGTGCCCCTCTGCTAAGGAATCTGGTGCCCATAAGATGGCAGCCACTTACCTAAGTCCAGCTCCCTGCCAGGGCCCTCGGTTATCTGAGTGCTGTTCATTTCTTCGCTTTAATGTCCCCACTAAAATGTGTCAAGAAGCCGAGAGGGCTCACCCTTGGTTAATTACTTTGATTTGACTTTCTATAAAGGATGCTTGAATCAAACCTGTGGCTAGGAATTAAGTCCGCATCCGCACCAGTTGCAAATGGAGGAAAGGCTGGCCGGAGGAGCTGGATTCTGATGGCGACAAAGGACGGCCACAGCATCCGCGCAGAAGCATTCAGCAGCCATAAGCTATGGCAAGCTCTCCAGGAACGCTGCCCTTCTGTTGGACTTTTTGGTGTTTGGGCCGCCCTCAGGAAGGTGCCCCAGCCCCAGCCCCCGCCCCAGGATAAGTCTGGTCCCCTTCAGTCAAGCCTTCATAGAAAAAGGCTTCACAGACCTGCGCAGAGTCATGTCGCTGGTTTAATCCAGATCTAATTGAATTAACAACCCACATTAGCTATCCCAGAGACCCTTGCAGCGAGTGGAACAGGGAGGTGTTCTCATTTGAAAAGAAGAATCTATCTTTTTTTTTTTTTTTTTTTTTTKTYTTCGCAGTCCCTGTTTCATCTCGATTCGGGACAACCATGGCGGTTTCTACGTAGCCCTTGGCAAGGAATGAATGGCTCGGGTCTCCCTGGATCTGCTATGTGTTGGTGGTCCTTGCCCAGATAGCACAGGATAGATGAGGGTGCCTCTAGGTTGGGGAGGTTCAGCGGATTATCCTCCGTGCCGGAGCGCTTTCCATCCAGGAGCTGACCGCTCTTGGTCTCCTAGAACTGGAACTTTACGCCATCAGCTTGGCCCAGGCACCAACCCTCTGCTAATGAACCTGGTACCCAGAATTTTTCGCCCGGTAAGGACCCAAGAGTGCACCTGGCTAGGACAGGAACACGTAAGCACCCTTCAAAGGTTACATCCTCATTTCAAGGTGTACCCCAGGTGTGCCCACCTCACCTGAGGCAGGTGAGGTTCGCCCCCGGATATCTCTGCACTTTGAAATTATCCTTCTTAAGTCCTTAGGTCCAAGCAGAGATAAAAAGATCGTCAGATAAGACCATTTTAGGCGGATGGTGTAATGAACTGGATTAAGCGTCATTTCTCAAAATGGCCTATCTTGAAGAGAAATCTTGAACTTCCTCTTTGGAGAAACTAAGGTGACTTCCATGGGCAGTGACAGAATTGCCCACAAAAATCTCTTAAATTAAAAGTTACTGGGGCTGGAGAGACGGCTCAGCGGTTTAAGAGCACCGACTGCTCTTCTGGAGGTCCTGACTTCAGATCCCAACAACCACGTGGTGGCTCACAACCATCTGTAGTGAGATCTGACGCCCTCTTCTGATGTGTCTGAGGACAGCAACAGTGTACTTACATACAAATAAATCTTTTAAAAAAAAGTTGCTGTCTCTGGGGTTGGCTCCGCAGTTCAGAGTGTTACTGTCTTATGGAAGACCTGATTTTGGTTTCCAGTCCTCATTCCTGGAGTCTCACAAATGATTGTAACCCCAGCTTCAGGGGACTCTGTCCTCTTCTGGTCTCCATAGGTACCAGCACCCATGTGGTCATGTCATAGGCAAACATAAAGAAAATGTTTACATCTTTAATATATCATGGATGGCTTTTAAAAAATTCAACAACCAAAACGTTGTGCAGAAAGTTTATTATCCATTTTTAACAAACACTGGGCTATTCATCAGGGACTGGGCCTGCCTGTCCAGTAATCTTTGTTTTCTTGTGTTAGGAGCAGCTGCTCCTCTGCTTAAGGAGGAATCCCCTGGTCTTCTGTGGTTCCCGACAGTCCATTGAACATCAGCTTCCACTGAGCTGAGAAGTACCATCTGCCTCTAGGCTCGGGGACCATAGTGTTTGTCTATGCTGGGATGCTATGTGCCCCCCCCCCGACCCCATAGCTCAGGAACTCTGTGTTGAGTTACTATTATAAACAATATTATTCTGAGAGACACCTGTGTGCAGGTGAACTCTGTGCTTTTGTAAGCACGGATGCCTCTAAGCCTAAATCGCCAGTTAACGAAACAACTCTGTGTTTGTTTCTGTGAACAAGGAAAGCATTCAGAAGAAAATAATGTTTGTTTTTTCTTTTTTCTTTTGGGAAACACTTATGTCTTGATCTTCAGGCTCGTGCTCCAGTGATTTCTAGGAAGACAAGTTCTTACTGTTAACAGGGCATTAGTGTTCCAGTCTCATAAATCAAAGGATTTAAAAAACAGACTCAGAAGGAAGCTTGAGGGCCCTTTATTAGCATTTGAGAGAGAAACCGCAGGGCAGGCCAGCTAGAAGTCTCTGCAACTGCTAGAAGGGGTGTGCTTAAGAAGAGACAAAGTCACACTCTTTTCTATTAGGATCCAAGAAAAAAGAGGCAGGCTCAGCGATGGCGGTCAGCAGGCTGCTGTAGGAAGTGGGCGGTGACTTTACAGAAAACCTGAGAATCTTGAGTGTAAGAGCAGGCGTGCTCAGGATCTTGTCTTGTGACGAAGAAGGAGAAAAGTGGGAAATAAAGACTTGCCCTCTGGGAGTTAGAACACAGAGGAGAAGGCAAGCTTCGTGAGATTCCTAAGCAGCTTCATTGGAGCCGGCTGAAGGGGGTGAAATTAGTTCTCTAATTAAGGGGGTAATTATTCCTCTCATCCCCTTAGCACGTCTTCAGGTAAATGAGTGTCCCTGAGGGGTGGTCTCAGGGTCAAGTGATTGGCAGCGCCCGCTGTATTAACTCTTAAGAGAGGGGAGTAAAAGGATGTCATGTTGAGAGAGTTCTGAATGTCGTTCTCAACCCAGGGCCAGAGGGGGAATTTCAAATTTGGTTTTTCTTTTGATCAAGAAAAAGGTGTGCCTTGTGTTCACTGGGAACATGACTTAGAAGGGGAGAGTGGGACTCCCTCCTCAGTCTCTCTCTTTTTCTTCCCAGAGGTGAGAGGTTTTGCATAGTCACAATCCCATCGCGACATGTTGCTTTGACACAGGCCTATCATCAATTGAACCCAATGATTCCATTGATTCAAGGTTAAAACATTCAAATTATTTCTTTTTTAGAAGTTGGCCATCTCAGATTTTTGTTACAGTTACAGGAAACTGACTAACATTATGTTTGGAAAAAACTGTTCCTAGGAAAGGAAGGAGATAGAAGTTACAAGTGTAAAGACACACACGCCACTAGTCACAACTGAACAGCTCTGATTGACCATCCTAACATAGAGCACAAAGCATTGTGTTTACTTAAATTAAGGACACTCTTAAAGGCACCAAGAGCAGCTGGCAGCCGGTTGTGAACAGGAGGCTACCTCTAACCAAAGGAAAGGTCAGAATGAGTTTCTCACATTCAAAGTCTTTTGCCTGAGGCTAGCCCAAATTCATGTCTGGTGGGGTCATTAAAAATGTTATTAAGTTCTACAGAAATGAGTAGACTTAATGACAACTCAATAGGAACTATGCAAGTTGAAGAGCACAGAGAAAGGGTGGAACAGGGGGACTTTACGGTCACTTGAATCTATATCAAGGAGCCCACCAAATGTTTAATTGGAATCTCAGAACGAGACGAGACAAGAAAGACAAGTGGGCCCAAGGTACATCTGAAGATACATTGACTGAAAATTCCTCGAGTTTGATTTTTAAAAGAATACACAAATGTATAAACTTAAGAAGATCAGATAATGTCAGTCAGGATGAGTAAAAGCATCCTCTTTCAACCTTTAGTGCACCAGTGACTAGCTAAAAATGTGAAGAAAATATTCAAAGTAATCAGGGAAAAAATAAGACACATTCTCTTCCTTTTTAAAATTTAATATTAAGCATTTCATAACATGAGCATAGCACATGCTTAGCCATCTAGCAGGAACAGATGACCATAGCTGAGTAATTATTTTCATCAAGCCAGGAAAATGCTTGCTTAGTCAATGTTCTCCAGGCCCCTGGACACACAGTAGCGATTGACTCCAGAGACAAGTCTATGGGTTCCATCAAATACCGTTGGTACTGAATTCC
The DNA here is from genome assembly GCA_002335545.1 of Apodemus speciosus. Classification (NCBI taxonomy): domain Eukaryota; kingdom Metazoa; phylum Chordata; class Mammalia; order Rodentia; family Muridae; genus Apodemus; species Apodemus speciosus. The sequence continues at coordinate 584,270 of BDUI01000087.1, read as the reverse complement.
AGCAACTCATTTTTCCTTGCCCTTGTTGGTGAACATGTGGACGTCGTATGCAACGGACACCCCAGAGATGGTCAAGCACACCCCCATAATGGCGAGGCTAGGGAGAATCTTGAGCCACATCTCCGCACCATTACTCACACTCCAAATCGTCACTGGTTCCTCAGAGGTGACCCTAGCTCTCTATTATTTGTGTGAAATGTGTGTGT